>ML779957.1:340312-351118 GCA_009831015.1 Picea engelmannii
GGGGGGGGGGGGGGGGGGGTCCAAGTTGGTGGTTTTCCAGAGCGGGCCCCTCATAACATGTCGTCTTCCTATCAACTCGGACCCCCCTCACTCCTTACCACTTACCGCCTACCCCCCTTGAGTAAACCGCCAAACCGCACATCAATACTACTTCCGCACTTTGACGTCACGCTCCACTACCCCGCCTATGTGTCATACTCCACTACCCTGCGGACACATCACCCTCCACTCACATGTACCCCATCACATCCCATCTACCCATTGGCCACTCAATTCCCTCCACATCACGTCCGACATGTCCATTGGACAATCAATGAAGGCGGTCATTATCGTTACCAGGCCGACTCACCATCCGCTCTATAACGGACACCCCATTCAGCCATTTAACCCCATTTTTTCACCATTGTGCACTCTTCACCGATCTAGACGCAGTCGATGCCATCATTTCTTGATTCTCAAGACAACCATGACCAAAGATCACAGTCAAACAACCGCCATTAAAGCCTGGTAAACATAGATTACATATTTTCAGTTTGCACGTATCCGTTTGACGATAGCACCCAAGTCCAAATATTTTGAGATTGTAGAAACTCCTTTCCTCCCTCCTCTCGTTGATCTGGATCATATCCCCCTAGAAGACAAATATTATTTAATTGCAGAGTCGAAGTGTGAATTCGACTTCTTCGAATTACACTTCTGGCTCAAAGATGTATTTTTGGATCAGAGCGACGAGATCAGAATCTGGGAGTCCAATCTTCCACTGTATATTTTTCCGCAGACATACCATTTCCATGAATTTTCCCTAAAATTCCAAGCCCGCTACTTTCCCAGCCAGAGGACCATTGTCTCTTCATCTGGAGAAACTCTTTTCATCATTACCCCTCAAACGATAGATCAAATGTTGCAGATACCCAGAGCCGACTCTCTCTCCCCTTTCTCCATTGAAACCCTGGCTAAGTTGTACTAGAAATTATCCTTCCCACAGAGAGCTTAGATCTTTGAAATTTTCCTCCCTAAAAATGCCCAGTTACCCAAAAAGAATCCCCCATACCATTCCTCCATTTTTTCAGTTAAAGGAAACCAGATCATTTCCTCCCTGTGTTGTCTACTAGGATATTATTCAAACGAGTGGGTAGATGAACCCATTATGGGTTTTCTATCCATCTTCTCCAATGAAGAAAAGGCTATTACACAGCTTGACTACAGTCGGTTCTAGCTGACAACATCCATGAACAACTCTTCAAGTTTTCCGCAGAAGGTATGTTCTGCTATTGTTCAATACTGGCATACTTGTTCCTCTTTTTCCAAGCAGACAAGTTCTCTTTCTTCCAGCAGAAGTTGGACCAAGATGGCAATCCTCAACCTGTGACCTCCTGGACATCCATAGTGAGGAAAAACTCAGCTAAGTTCAATTTCAAACAATTCATTGACCAATTCTACCATCCAGTGGTATGCATTCTCAGTGGAAGAACAGAACCAAGGATAAATGAAGAAATCGAGAGAATTCTACACTTGTCAGACCTAGCTAAAACAAGGGACTGGTACCTCTACCAGGATCATATAGAAATCAGAATCTACGAATGTGAATTACCCCCTTACAAGCTTCCAAAGTATTTGTCTGTCGGGATATTCGCTCTAGAATATATCAGACAGATGATTAATTCAGATGATATTCACTTTGTAGCTTTCAAGAAAAAACAACAACTCATGATCAAAGCTCAAATAGATTATTTCGTCTGCAACAGCAGAGCTACAGGGGACGAAGCCAACAAGATATTAAAGGAAATAAATTTCATTCAAAGTTTCCCTTGGCATTGTGACCCATGTGGCATCATTGCAGAAACCAGGTTAAAGAACAAGATTTCTCCCTATGTTGATGTGCCTAAACCTAAAGTTGAGAAATTCATAAACCAGACAGAGTGGAAGGAAAACACTATGCCAGGCATTGAACAATAGCTTTCTCCTACCAGCACTCCATAGGTACCAGCAGAGAAAAGAACCAGGAAATAAGTATCTCCCTCAATCATAGAAGTCTCAGCTGAAGACTTCCAAGTCTACAGGAAGAGGCCCAAGACCAGCCATACACCTAGCAGGTCTAGAGAAGAAGAAACTCAGTCCACCATAATTATGGAAGGACCACATTCATCACTATTCTCAGGTAGCCATCAAATGATGTCCACTTCCTCATTAAAGAAACAGAATGATACCACATTGTCAACTAAGTCCTCACAGAAGCCTGCAGGACTTAATATTTTTCTGAAATATAACTTGATCAAGAAGAAGAATGAGATGCTGACAAACAACACCTATGCACAGTTTTGGAAACAGACATCCACAACACAACATAGGTTACTTTATGCCTTCGACACAGAAAAAGGAAGGATCCACATGGAATTCTTGCAGGCACGGGTGCCTCACCCCAAGGTAATTTTTTATTACAAGAGGTCAACGTTTGATTTTGATATAAAAGAGGTGCATCCAACTGATCAGATGGATATGCACAGACAAACTAGGGAAATTATTTTCTCCACCTTGGAAAACATCTCCATGACTGCTGCAAAGTTGCAGGTCTCTTTAAACAATGTCCAGTCTCAGCTCAAGCTGGAAAAGATATCCTCCCTGGCTAAGGATAATAATATCAAGTCCCTAGAAGAGATGGTATTGAAAATTGGATATGATCCATCCAGTGTCAAAGCAGAAGAAGAACTCCTCAAGAAGAAGAATGTTGATATAGAATCCTTAAGGAAACAACTAAAAATCCTAGCCACTGAAGATCCACATGCAAAGGAAATGGCTGAGACTGAAGGCCACAAGGAGGAAATGTTGAAACTAATCATGGAGCAGAATGCGCAGATCAAGGAGATGGAGGTCGAGCTGGAGAATTTATTCAAAGAAAAGGAGAAGAATGTGCCAATGGAGGTAATCCCATTGAATTCAATTCCTCTCACATGAATTAGCATAGCCACAGCAACGGCATCCACCATAGCAGAAATTCCAGTAGCCATTCCAATAACAGCCACAGATGCGTCTGAGATATTGACAAAGTTAATGGAAGACTATAAGGGGAAGAAATCAAAAGATTGCAAGAAGAGATTAATAACCTCCAGAAGCTTAAATCCACATTTCAGTCTAGCTACAATACAGATATGCACAAATCACAGAGGCTCAAACAAGAATTGTAGAAGCTGCAAAAGGAGACATTCATGGCCAAGACATTGTCAGAGGCCAAGGAGAACATTTTGATATACATATTCCAATCAATGACAGAGATATGGCCCCAAATACAGATTGTTTTTTAGCAGCACGAGCTTGTGCAAAGAGCCAGACAAGCCATTGTAAAGATAAGGGGAGAATTGGGAGAAATGCCTACCGAGGCTACAGAGATCATCAGGTTCTTGAATTCCAAAACTAAAGAAGAGTTGGAAGCTCTGGAAATAGAGGATAGGACAGAAAAAAACCTTGAGGTCAAGAAGGTTTTGACCAAGAAGGGATTAATGCTACAACTTGAAGAGAAAGATCGGTCAATGGATATTGGAGTGTAAAGGTTTTTCAGCAAGGTAGACTCACTGCACAAGAAAGGTCTTCCAAGTTTACTAATGATAAATGACAAACTGATTACTCTATCAGACTACAAACAAAAGATCCTTGCAGTGGAAAAATATAGCTCTAAATTTGTAAGCATCCAAGGGAGTATCACTGGCAAGGCGTTCTTGGAAACTCTACAGTTGGACCTGAGCATCCAACATGAGATAAAATACATCTTCATCACCAAGCCAACCTTTGCCAAGTACACAGAAATGGATGAAACTTACAGAAGATTACTCAAGATCACCATCCCCAGTCAAAAGAGATGGGAAGACCTATGTGCCTTGATTGAGTAGAGATGATGTGGACATCCAAGTCAACATGAGGAAGGCAGTCAAAGTTGAGCGGTTGACTCACCAACTACTTTCCCAAAAATCAGCATTTAGGATTTGGATAGATCACCAGTAGTCCTATTATTTTGTAATATGTAATCTAGTTAGTTAGATTTTTTCTCCACCGTATCCTAGTCATTAATGACAGGTTCGAATGTAATTGTTGTATAAATAATTCTGACTTTGAAGTATTGAGGGTTGATTTTTGCGCCCAGGAAGCTATCTCTGTAAACCTTTTTGAAGAGATCGACCAGTAATAAAAAGATTGATTCATAGGATTCTTGTGTTTCGATGTTTGTGATGTTATTCTTGCTCTGTTAATGTTCATATTACTCTGTTATCATTTTGTTTTCTATTTCTCATTATTAAAAGGAAGTTAAAGAACAGAATTTGCCTCGTGTACTCTGTCTCTTGCCTTTTATCAATCTGCATGTTATTCCTCTGATTTTAAGTTAAGAAATTCTTGATTTCTTCTTTACTTAATTGAAATTCTCACATGTTCTACCTTTTCACCACATTTAATTCTAATCAATCTAGCATTTTTACTATCTCGCCCTGTGAAGAAAACTTTTAAAAGTTGTACTTCAATCTTAACCTTTAACATAGACCCTATATGCCAATGGATGTTTAATGCAATACTTTCAACCATCTTTTTAAAACAAAACAAACAAACCCAGATTCATTTAACTAGCCTAATATCTTAAAACTCAAACAGATCCAAATCATACAGAGAGATCCCTCTCTGAAAGTGTCAGGGCTATATCCCAGTTTCGAAAGCAGTTTTGGTAAGTTACCTCTGTCAAATTTCTTCTGCCCTACAACCTCTGGGAATTTACAGAGTGCTAACACATGGAGGATAGACTTATCTTCTTTTTCAAAAAACAAAGCAGCAAGGTCAGATTGGCCCAACTACTTTTGAAGCAATAATCACATATGAGGCAGAGATGCCGATATGGAATGTTATAACATTCAATCTTTGTAATTTTATACTATAATAAAATTACATGTTTTTTTCTACAGGAAAAAAATGATAATGCTTCATAATAATATTAGGAAATATACATCTTTTAAAAACTATATATAACATTAGTAACATTATATTGTAATAGTTTTTTTAATCGAACTACATATATGTTTTGAAAAGTCTTAAGATTTAAAGTGGACATCTTATATAAGTTTTGTAATATAATTTCAATTATTATATAAGCTTTGTAAAATATTAGTTAGTATCCCTTGTCAAAGGCAAAAAAATATTAGTTATTAATCCCTACTGAAGGCTAGGTGCAAGGACTATAACAATAGATTCATCGTTGACTTCATATCAGTTTGGTCTTTGACTATATATTTTTGTCCAATCTCTAATGTTAGATATAGAAAACTCAAAATTTTGTTTTTATATAATGGAAAAAGCTTATTCTTTGTAATCTCAGTGGACAATAGATTTGAAATGTTATTACAAGCTTTGCTCTTCCCAATGTTTTATTTTTGGTTTCTTCCCAAAGTGTTTCATTTCTTAACATCCTTTGAGATAGAATATCGCATGCTTGTGACCACATCTTGGTCAGATCCATCTTCAACCAACATCCATCTTCAAGAAGCAAGCAAATAATATGCCACTATATCGCTTGCCCGATCTCATTACACTACTCAATGGTTCCGAGTGAACGGATATTCCCAAAGTAGAAAAAATTTGTTCAGCCTAGTGAACCCTAAAAATAAAAGAGCTTCATGATAAAAAAAATATAGCACGAAGAAATAAAAAGTCATAAAAATATTATCTTGAAATCTAAAGTATACCAATAGCACATAACCTCACTAGAAGGCTTTGGAACATTGGAAAACTCAATATTTGAAATTTAATGAAAGCTTAATTTTTTTTTTATGGGTATGAGCAATGCATCTAATTATTGTTACCCATTAATTTAATAGATTGATTTGAATTTAATTACTAACCCATTTTGCATGCATCCTTGATCAAGTGTATTTTATCTTCCACCACCATCATTGGCTTCAGGTCAACTTCACACCCCTAAGCAAAAGAGGGAGTGCCACAACACACAAATTCCATGATTTAAATTTAAATTCTCTTCAAATCTATGCCTTCTCACAATATACCTGGAAAGAACACCAAGAATCAAACCTTAATAACCTGTTTTGCCAAAATTCATGGCTAGAATAGTAATGCACATCAAAAAATCCAACATACCCAAAAACAAAAAATTAAGGCACTAGATTTTCCCCATTAAAAAACCACCAAATCTTGGCCTTATAAACCCACAAATCAAATCAAAACTGCCACCCCCTAACATAATAGCAAAATATATCAATCAATAAATAAATCTCATGTTGCAACATGGAACAAAATCCAAATAAGAGGGGCTCAACAGTTTAAAGCGCTAACTGTTGATTACCAGTTTAGAGAGTGTCCACCAAGCTCCCCCCTTCTATCATAGACAAAAAAGTCACGACATGAAGAACTGAACCATCCATTTGAGACGGTTCGTTAGCATCCTTTATCTATCCACAACTTAGTAGGGGCCTTGATGTGGATTTGCATTGCACGAGTCATAATCACAATACCAGTCATACAACGTTGTAATCAATAATATATACACCATAAAATATATATAATATATAATGGTATATTATTGAAGATGCAACATATTTTTTATATATTCATTAAGTATATCATTGTCAATGCATATTACACCTAGAAACACCACCTATATACTTATATCAACATGCCGTGTAGCTCATGTAAATGTGTTGATGGAAAAATCTCGATGTTGTTAGTTTTCAACACTTTGTAGTCAGTGTCGTTGCATTGGACAGTTCCAAGGTAGGTTTCATTTCAGAATTAGATACCTTTGGCTTTGCGTAGCTTTATGGAGGACATGCTTCTCGGCCAGAACTCCCTTCATGTGAAGGCATTCGCCAACGAGGTCTTCACTCTCTGCATGGTTAGTACGTTGCATGTTGAATTGTTTTCTTATAGCCACAATCACATGCATACTCTACAGCTTGATGAAGGAAGCCTACAACTCATTTAACTATGAGCTAAAGGAGCAACCAGAAAGAGTTGCATGCATCCCTTAAGCATCACCAAAAGTAGGTATGTTGAGGAAGGGCTCGTCACCAAAAGTATGTATGTTGATAAAGGGCTCTATTTAATCCCACATGAATAATTCCCTCCTCTTGCATGTCTATAGAATAGTGGTTGAGAATAAAAGATCATGATTAACAATAGATTTATTATTAGGCATGTAGTTAGCAATAAGTTTTTCTCCACTTCAATCATAGAAGTCATTGCAAGAAAGAGGTTGTGTGTTGTTAGAGGTGGTGGCTTTGTAATCATTGATCATTGTGGAGGCAACAAAGTTTTCAGAGTCTAGGGATGTGGCCCAACTGTTAAACACAAAGTCATTCTTAGTGAAAACCAATGGAAACCCATACTCACTATGAAAAGTTGAAAGGTTATATGACAGACGCGTTGAATTTTCTACATTGATAATGATGACAATTATAATGATGTTGCATGTATGTATCCATTTTCAGGTTGGTGTGGTACAACTGTTGTGCTTCCAAAAGTAATGGAGTGTTAGATCACATATTTCCTTTATATCAACGTCCACAATTCGTCTTGTCTTTATCGCCTCTATTGCTCGGTTTTGTTTTGCAGGCATGGTTGTTTCTTATCAGTTATTTTAAAATGTTACGAGTTTCTAAGTAAAACAATTTTGTGTAAACAAAATTTTGTTTATGCACACAACATTAAAACATAATAACCCTCAAACATATAAGCATCTTTAAAATAATTGTTTAATCATTGATCAAATAAATTAGTGAATCTCCAACAACATTCCTCAAAAAGCAAGCATAGAAACAAAGTTTGGCAAGGATACACAATAACAAGAAGGTTGGATAAGTGATCTTGTACAATTAATTGCAATATGTTATATTTAATAATTGTATTTGCAAAATTATAATCAACTATTATGATATTTCATAGTTTTGGACATAATTTTAAATTATCTCTTCAAACTTTCAATTACAATATAATTTACTTACAATTATCCTTTAATTAAAACCAAATTGTTATATATTTTGAGATGTGATTTTTTTTTTAAATTGACCATGTATATTTTATGATATAGTATTATGCATAGAAGAGTACACCAATTAATCCATGATATGTTGGAATAACATTTTAAATTTAACAATGTATATTTGAATATATATTTTATAATAGCAACGCAAGTTTAACAATATATGTTGCATTATAGTTGTCCATATTTATCGATGATTATTATTGTTTCTCTTCCTCTACTAAATCTTGTTATCAATTAAAAATAAATAGGAAACTATAAAAGTTGAAGGAATAAGTTATTTATTTGTGTGGTAAATAGACTTAACCTAAAATTTGTTTTCATATAATATGCAGCACAAATTTGTCTCATCGCTTCCTTGGGAAGCCAACATTTGAACAGACACATAGGATTGAAGGGAAGATAGTCAAAGGTGTCCATAACCATGCATCTGTGCTTAAAAATGTAATCTTGAAGAGCTCTTTGTAACCATGTAAAAAACTTAACAAGTAAATAGAAGTGAGAACAAAGTTTATTTTGATTCCAGTGTATTTGTTGCTTGAACTTTCTCGATATACAACGTAACTAAAAATCAAGAAGAATTGTGACTAATTGGTCATAACGGTAAAAATATACACACTCGGATTTAGTGTATTTTCCAAACTATAATTAATCATCATTGCCAAACTATAATTAGTCATCGTGATATTTCATAGTTCTCAAAAAAAGTTACATAAAAAGACAATGCATTAAGTATAATCAAGATAATAATGTTTAGCAACTTTGGAATAATTCACAGACAAAGAAAATGCATAAAGTATAACCATGATTCTTAATTTAATAAAATAGAGTTATAATCATTTCACCCAAAATAATTAATCTGTCACTAGTCGAAAAAAATGACAATTTACAAATTTGACGTTTTAAAAAAAAACAATTGTCATAAATTATACTAGCAAACATAAAATAAATAACACACAGTTGTAGTTTGCTCCTATGATTTCTTTGTTCACATTATGAATTACAAGAAAATTTACTGACAATTAATTGTGTGAGAAAAAGAAAGATCGAAGAGCATGCTCTGTCTTCTTGTTGCCGCAAAAACGGGGAAAATATAAAAGAGAAAGTTAGGAATCGAAAAAGTGTGAAACCCTAGGGTAAGGTACAACAACATATGA
The DNA here is from genome assembly GCA_009831015.1 of Picea engelmannii. Taxonomy (NCBI): domain Eukaryota; kingdom Viridiplantae; phylum Streptophyta; class Pinopsida; order Pinales; family Pinaceae; genus Picea; species Picea engelmannii. The sequence continues at coordinate 349,493 of ML779957.1, forward strand.
TTGAAGAGAAAATACTTATGGTGTACAAAATGTAATGTTGTTGTAAGCCATGCACCTATGCTTCGCAATGTATTCCTTGATTGGAGAGTTCTTTGTAACAATGTAAAATACATTTCAAGAAAATAGAAGTCATAACAAGTTTCTCTCAATAAATTTGCAGTTGGATTTTTATAATTATTTGAGAAAGAATGCAAGGCAACCAAATAATCCAGGTTCAAATCACAACACAGGTCCATCACAACCTTTTAACTGCGGAGTGGGGGTCATGTACGAGAGAACAATATATCAAAAAAACTATTAACAACTTGACTAACAACTTGTTGCCTGTGAACCATCGTTGCAACAAAATGGGTCAAAATGGAGAAAAGTTAAAAAAGAGAAAAAAAAAGGCCCCAATAGTTTGTTTGCAAATTTGTGGCATGAAGAAATGCTAGTATAAAGCTAACAGAGACGCCCAATTTTCGTTATCCTCTACCTCACATCAATTGTGTCTCGTTATTTATATTGCTACACAAGTTTTGAATAACCTAATAGGATTGAGGTAAGCGAGATTGAATCTTGTCCAAAATGTATTTCATCTTGTGGTGCTACAAATGTTTCGTAACACCCATTACGGGCTAGGGAACATGCGCTAACGTTATCTTTACGATATATATGCTCCAATTCAAAGCTTACAAACTGGGAAGCCAATTCTTGAAGTCTATCATGATACCTCTTTAATGTGGAGTCATTTACTATGCACTTACCCTTCACCTACAAAACATACAATGCATGCCATGAAAGGAAACGATTCTCCCTTGAATGGAATGTTAATATGTCAATTATGGAGGCAAATAGAGTACATGACTTGTTATATGCTTGCAAAATAACTCTGAATGTCCAAAGGCAACAATGTGGGTGATTCTAAGTGAGAGAGCGTGTTGGAGCCCAACAATGAGGACTTTCTGATTAGTAGCAATGAGGACTTTCTAATTAGTAGCATTGTTGCACAGTGTGAAACCAACATTGACAAATGTGTTGAACTTCCAAATATTTCCATCGATGTCTATGTGTTAAACTTCCAAATATGTGTCGAAACTCCACTTTTCGGCAAGGACGACACTTGTTATATATACCATATTATTGTGTGCATATTAAAAGGCAGGTTTTGAATCGTTAAGAAGTATTATAAATACTTGTTATGTGGTTATGAAGATATAGGTTTTCAATTTGTAAGAGATAAGTTTTTAATACAATCTTGTGTGGATATTAAAAAATAGGTTTTGAATTATAAAATGTATTATAAATGTTTGTTATGTGGTTATCAAGATATAAGTTTTCCATTTTTAAGAGTTAAAATTTTAATATGTTGGATCATGTTGTCATTGATGCCAATGGTTTGATTGATTGATGTCAAGTGATTGATTGATGTCAAAGGATTGATTGACTGATGATTTATGTAATATAATATGTATTTTCCTTGATGAGAATGCATAGATAAAGCTGGATCAATGAGTTGTCATTGATACATGATGAAGATGGATCGATGTGGTTCCATTGGTATATGATGCATTGTTGGAAAAATGTATAGATGACTCATTATTGTCTTATCATGATTGATAAGGTGCACAAATGGATGAACTCCAA
>ML779957.1:359617-397188 GCA_009831015.1 Picea engelmannii
TTTGTCCAGGAGGGAATACCTCCCGCAGCTACAAAAACATCAACAACAACTACTTTAAGTTTCAATGATATGGTCTAATCCTTGTTGTCAAAGGATATGAGGTGGAAAAATATCGAAAGCCAGAGCATAGATGCCTTATTTGTAAGAGAACGTTCCTAAGAAAGAAATACAACTAAGTCCTCAAGTAGGAGATCCAAATCTAGAGGAAGATCTAATGCTATAGGGAAATTCATAAAGGTATGTTGGAGATGTGGAAAATAATGGCATTGCAAGAAAAAATGTAGTTCCAAAAGTGTTGAGAGAGGGAAGGGATATGATGATGCTCCTTCTACACAAGAAAAAACCTCCACAGATGAAGGAGGGGATTTGTACTTGGACTCTTCAAGTACACACTTAGATCATGAGGCATGGATGGTCGACTCAAGTGCATCCTTTCATATGAATCCTCATAAGGAGTGGTTTTGCGAGCATGAAAGGTATGATGGGGGTGATGCTTTTCTAGGAGATGAATCGACAACCAAAATCATAGGACGACGAAAATTCAATTTAAATCTCATGGATGGTATGATTATAACACTCCCTAGTGTTCTCCACATACCGGGATTGGATAGGAATTTGATTTCTATAAGCAAGATGATCGATGCAGGTGTAAAAACAATGTTTGAAAAGGAAACTTGCAAGATGGTTCGAAGAGCAATGGTGTTGTCGAGGGGAGTTCGAATTGGAACTCTTTATAAGTTGTTGCAAATCACTATTAGTGACAAGTACAACAATTCCATTGTTCCTGAGATTGGAGCCAAAGAAGGAAAAACTCCTATAGTCTCTAGAGAAAATACTATGTTATGGCATCAAAGACTTGGAATATTGGAGAGAAGGGCCTTCAAGTACTACATGGGAAAGGTATGGTTGAAGGTATGTCTAATTTCTTTATGGATTTTGATTTCTATGAACATTACTTATATGGGAAGTAGAGTTAGGTAGGATTCTCCTATGGTGCTAAGAGTGTAGGGGGAATATTACAATTGGTGCATGGTGATGTGTTTGGACTTGTGTTGACTCCATCATTGGGTAAATCTACGTACTATGTCTCATTTATAGATGAATTCTTGAGGAATACATGGATTTATTTCTTTAGGAAGAAAACTAAAGTCTTTGAAAAATTTACAGAGTTTAAGGCTCTTGTGGAGAATAAGACAAAGTAGAAAATTAAGGTGCTAAGGATAGATAATGGTGGAGAATTTTTTAGGAATGAATTCGAGCAATTCTTTAAAAAGTGTGGTATAACATGGTAGAATACTACTCCATACACACCTTAGCAGAATGGAGTTACAAAAAAGATGAAAAAGATGTTGATGGAAAAATCAAGGAGCATTCTCAATGGTGTCGGGTTAGGACAAGAATTTTGGGCAGAGGCAGTGGATATTGCATGTTACCTAGTAAATCGATAATCGTCATCAGCATTGGATGAAATGACTCCACATGAGGTATGGACTAGAAAGAAACCTTGTAAGCTGGATAAAAAAGATGAAAAGTGTATATGTATCGCTATAAAGATGGTCTGAAAGGTTATAAGATTTGGAACCCAAAAACTAAGAAGGTAGTGTATAGTCGAGATGTGGTTTTAGGGAAATCAAAGATGTTGTAAAATAAGAAGTCTTGTAAAATATGAAAGAACCAAAGAAATAAAGTTTGAATTGAAGGATGATGAATTAGACTTTATAGAAGAACAAGAATCAAAAGAAGAAGAACCTTATACTTTGATGTTGAGGAAATCGGTTTAGGAAAGAAGGAAACGAGAAAGTTATACTCCAACCAATTTTCATTCTAATTTTGGTTTGTTTATTATTGATGATGACCCTAGAATTGTTAGGGAGGTTTGTTTGGAATCCCTCTTTACGAAAGATGACCAAACCAAAATTTCAAAACTTCTTGAAGAACCTTCTATTAGAAAAGTTCAAGAAACATATAAGAAAAACATTGGTGCTCATGAATCATCAAAATATATAAACTTGGGTACCAGTTGTACTAAAGAAGAAAGGGAGAAGTGTACTCGGATTTTCAAATAATTTCAAGATGTGTTTGCATGGAGTTACGATGACTTAAAGGAATATGATAAATCAATATTCCAACACATCATACCTCTTAAAGAAGGGGCAAATCCTTTTAAACAAAATTTTAGAATAATAAAACCCAAGATAAAGCCTCTGGTAAAAATAGAAATTGAGAATTTAGAAAAGGCAGGCATAATCGCTCTTATTAGACATTCATATTGGCTTTCAAATCTAGTACTGGTTAGGAAGAAAACTGGTGAGATCCGCTTATGTGTTGACTTTAGAGATCTTAATAAAGTCAGTATAAGGGATAGTTACCCATTACCAAATATGTAAATGCTTCTTTAGCAAGTCACAGGGTCCGCATTAATGTCAATGTTAGATGGGTTTTCAGGATACAACTAGGTTGATGTAATAGAGGAGCATAGGACAAAAACAAAATTTGTAACACCTTGGGGAACATATGCCTATATCAAAATGCCATTCAGATTAAAAAATGCAGGTGCTACTTTGCAGAGAGCCATGGATCATGCTTTTAAAGATTTTATAGGAAAATTCATCATTGATTATCAAGATGATTTAACTCTCTACTCGAAATCAAGGGAGATACACCTCATACTTCTTAGACAGATATTCGAGAAGTGTAGAATATACGAAATATCATTGAATCCAATGAAATGTTTATTTGTTGTAACAAAAGGAAAGTTATTAGGCCATGTTGTGAGAAAGGAAGGGGTATATATTGATCCTGAAAGAATCAAAGCAATAAACGATTTTAACCCCCTGAACTCAAAAAAAAGGAGTGCAATCCATATTTCGGAAGACCAATTTTGTAAGAAGATTTGTTCCTAACTATGCTTCCATTGTTAAACCCATTAACAAAATATGGAAGAAAGACCAAGAATTTGAGTGGAAACCAAAATTCAAAGAGCATTCACGGAAATTAAACTTGCCATTACCACCACCCCAGTCCTCATAAGCCTTGATTTTGATAAAGAATTAATATTTTATTAATTTTCCTCAGATGAAACCATTGCTTCAATTCTTACCCAAAAACAACATAAACAAGAAGAGTTGTTGATTTCTTTTATGAGTAAAACATTACATGATTACGAATTAAATTATTCACCTGTTGTAAAACAAGCCCTTTCACTTGTAAAGGCAATTGCCCATTTCAGAACATGCATTCTTTCAAATCATGTTATTGCTTATGTTCCACACTCGCCAGTTAAGATGTTTTTGAACCAACAACTTAAAGAAGGAAAATGGGCTAATTGGTTGGCCAAGATTCAGGAATACAACATGGAAATTAAACCATTAAAGGTTGTTAGAGGACAAGGTTTATGTAAATTCATGACAAGAATCGAAGTTGTAAATACTTCTTCTGCTGATGGATTTAATATGGTAATTAAAGAAGAAATTTTGGAGAACTCTGAATGGTATAAGCTTATTCTCTTTTATTTGAAATCAAAACAATTTCTTCCATAAAGGTCTTCAAAGGAAAGAAGAACGTTGAAAATGAAAACAAACAATTATGTTCTAGTGTTCGGAATATTGTTTAGACGAAATTTTGATGGTATACTATTAAGATGTTTGGATCACATCGGAGCCATGACAATAATACAAGAGTCCCACAAGGGAATTTGTGGGGGACATTTTTCACCAGTAGTAACGACTCATAAAATCATCCAAGTTGGTTTTTATTGGCCAACCATATTCAAAGACTCGTATGAATTTATTCGAAAATGCATTCTATGTCAAACTTTTTCTAGAAAAATGAAGAGGTTTGATATGCCCTTACAAAACTCTACAGTAGAACAACCATTTTTTCAATGGGGTTTAGATATAATTGGTCCAATCAATCCCAAATCTATCAAAGGTTGCTCGTGTATTGTTACAACGACTGATTATTTTACGAAATGGCAAGAAACAATCAAGAAGTATTTTGATAAAAGTAACACTCCAAAGGATTTTAAAAAGGACCAATTAGTTTTTCTCTGGAACAAAGCAAAAGAAAATCCATCATCGCACATAAAATTCGAAGCTTTGTGGATTGGCCCATACCAAATTGAAAGAATAAATGGTCGTAATTCATACATCCTTAAAGACATGACTGGTACAATTAAGTCGTTTCCTGTCAATGGGAAACATCTGAAGCATTTCTTTTGTTGATGCCCCAACAGTAAAAAAACCTTGTACATAGCATTTCTTTTCTTGTGTACATTTTTGTTTTTATTTTACTTGACTCCATGGCCCGACAAAACTAGATATTTTGGGTTCTCAGCAACCCGTAGGGGGTCACTATCCCACAATTGGAGCCAGATGTTGATCCATTTTTTTTATCAGTCTAGTGTGATTTCTTTTACACTTTTCTTAGCCTACTTTTCTCTCTTCTCTTACATCAAAAAATTTCCAAGCGCTTAGTCATTTTCCGAAATATGAATGGGAAGTTGCATAACAATTCTTAAACTCTCTTTTAATTACCCAGGTCCGCAATCCTGCAATCACCAAAATACTTTGCTTTGTTTCCTTTTCCATTTTCTTTTAATACTTAGTCAATTTCAAGCGATGCAGATACAAAGCTACTTACCATCCCTTAACTCTTTTTTAGGTGTCCACCTCCATAAGTCCGAAGGTCCGCATTCACTTCCCACTTTTCAATTATTTTCATACTTAGCCATATTTCTCATTACAGAAAGGATTTCCTTACTCCCCGTCACTTTTCCATTGCTAGTAGGTTTGCACATCCACACGTTCGCAAGTCTACATTTCTCCCAACACTTAACCATATTAGCAATTTCAATGCAGGATTTGTCACCCTTTCCCGAAGATTGTTTCACAAGCATTTATGTCCGCAATCCCGCAACTCCGTGTTATACTCTTAGTATTTCTCATAAATAATTTTACACCTCCATACTTAACACTTTACATCCATAATACCATCACATCACCATTTCCTGTCAAATTGATTACCCCTTCCCTATTATCCGCCACACGTAAAAGCATAATGTTGTTATTAATGCACAATGCATAGATTAAGGGTCACAATAATTTCAATTCCCATGATAAATGATGACATTTAAAGCATTATCCATGGTTGATTGAGTTACCAAGGAAATACGTAGTGGGAATTTAAATAAAATAAAAATGTCAACCTGTAAGTATCGACAGTAGCGCCACCTTTGTAAAAAGTAGAAAATATGTCAAGTAAGAAGAAGGACGTATTTTTTGGAGATACATTGAACACACTGGGTCACGAAGATCAACAGTTCCAATGGTCCAGGGCATACAAGTACTACAAGTCTCTTCCTCCAGCTGAGAAGAAGACAAACCTAATCTAGACCTTAGGAATAACATTGGTAGGATGTGTTCCGAAAGTAACTGATATGAAAGAGATTATTCAATGGTGTGCAAATAAATTTGTTTATGAACGAAGAGAAATTCAAATGCAGGGTCATCAACCCATTTCTCTAGCTCCTTCAACATTTTCTAAAATGTTACAACTCCCTGCACCAACTATGCAATTCAAGAGCGAGGAAGCTGATGAATTTTTGAAGCAGCATAAGGGAGGGAACAGACTATTGAACAACTATTTGGAAGATCCAACCTGTAACCCTGGTACTTCTATAATTGAGGTAAATTTGCTAAAATACCCGTACATAGAATATGCTTAGTTATTTGCCTGCATTCTCAGTTTGGAAACTACTATGTATGTAACAAGAAATGTTATATATGCTATGCATTATGACCTGCATGAAAAAGTTATCATTGATTGGGGTTATCTCATTTCATATGAAATTTCTTTCCAAATGAATAACCTAAAAAAGACCCATAATCAGGGGACAATCCCCTCGATATCTGAAGGTAGTTGGGTTCGAATCTTGGGTCAAGGCATGATCCTAGGAGAGATCCAAAACTGAAGGAGAGGAATCCTTAACTTATCCCAAAGATCTCTCAAGTGGTTAGGCCTCTCCAAACCTATATAAGGAGGCCTCCTCATGGTAGAAGGAATGGATGGAGATTGAGAATTACATCAAACTTATGATCTCATGAGTGAGATGTCATCAAAGCAATCAGTGGATATTACTTGAGCAAAGGGGTTGGACAAGGAGAACTGGAAGAAGTTGTTGCACCTTCATCAAAGGATTGTAAGTACTTTTACTTGTTCTCATTAATAATCAATGATTGGCATGTTTCTTTCAAACTTATGTTTGTTCCATATGAGTTTGTCTGCAGTAGATGGATCTATACTTGAGCTAATATCAGTAGAGTAGGAAGTCCATTGTATCTTTGTTTGTCCTACAGGACCTATCAGGGAGCTCAAGTTCGAAGCTCAGCCAGGACTTTGCAAGGACAAACGTCACTAATAAGGTACATATATTTCTCCTTCTCTTTCATTTATTAGCTTGATTAGATCTAAAAGGAAGTCAGTGTCCACGTTAATAACTTTTCTTTCTTGGCCTTAGGAGTTTAGAGACCAAGAGGGAATCCACTTGTCCGCAAGGGGATTCACCTACAACAGAAATTGGTGACTCCACTGGGGAGGAGCTATGATTTTTGTTTCCTTTCCCAGATCTTGTTTTGGCCCTTTGCCCACTCATTTGACCTTCTCCATACTGTCTTTTTTATTCTTAGATTTGTTTGATTGCCTCTTTATTTCATCATGATCACCCTGATTGACTGAATTTCTTTGATTTTTTGAGTTTCTGGGCATTTTTCTGAGCTTTTGAAGCAGAGCGCTCCCCTGCCCTTGTTATCAGAGCGCCAACACTCCCTGGTGGTCTTACACAGAGTGTTGGAATGCTCTGGTGCCCCTTATACCAGAGCGCTACCCCCTTTTCTGTGAAAACATCTCTAGGTTTTCAGTTTCTAAGTTCAGTTTTTGTCTTTTGCATTTGCTCAGGGTCTCATACTCTCAGTCCATTTTGGTATTGGCCTTCAACACCCTGTTTTATAAGGATTGATCTGTTCTTGTTTAGGAATTTGACATTTTCTTTCATTGCCTTGAAGTCACTCTTTGTCTTTGCTGACCTAGAGTTAACTTGTTGTTTTCCTATCCTTTATCTGACTAAGTGGAAGCTTTTGTGAGGAAATCCAAAGGTCTGTGAACCTTTTCATTTGATCTTTGAGGTCATTTTTCCAGCATTTCTCTTTTGTTTGAGGTTTTTTGGTTCTTGTTTGCAAATTTGGTTAAATTTGTCCTTGTTTATTCATGACGAGAGTGTATTTTTGTTTTATGTAAGGTTTGCTTCTGTTTGTTTAATCCTGAAGTCTGATTGACATTTAGAATTTTTACATCTGATTATTATTCACATATAAGCAAAAGGACATATTTTAGTGATTGGTTTGGATATTAGAAGGAATTTTTTAAATTTTTAGCATTGCATTGGATTTGCTTGAGAAACAATTGATTGAGGACATTGCATCTTAGTGTTTGATAGTGAAAAAAACTATTTCTCTTTCCCTTAAATAGCCATTCATCGAAAGACAAGACTGCTTATCATTTTCTTGTGCATTTTTGGGAATTGAGTCATCATACCATCAGTTTCATTGTCATACACCCTTTGAGTAAAGAACAACTACAAAATGAACGCTAATTAAAAATTATCTAGAACGTTTTGTTTTTAGGATCTTCCACCAACATTAGACTAGGATTAGCACTTTGGATTAGGCTGTGAGTACAGCTCTCCAAAGTTTTCAAAATGAAAATTAGCATCCTGAGATAGGGAGAGTCAAATCCAATTGTCGTATAGGCTTTCTGGGATCCCCCTCTCACACAGGGGTTACGCACGAGGTTGCATTCGGGAGAATTATGGAGATTATCCCTCCGTGGTTCAACTATTTGTAGTGGTCGAATCGTATATTGGGGGTCACTTGAGGGTATACCCACGATTATGTGTATGAGCCTCTCGAGTTGATTTTGGACTTGTTATCCTGCCCATACGTTCGGATCGGACTGTCGACTGTACCCGCCCAGGGGCTGACTGCGATTTGGTGTCCTTAGTTGCCATAATCTTTAGGTACTTACACGTGGTGACAGTGAAGGGAAGTCTCATTGTACCTGGAATAGACATTGGTCAAACTCACTCGGGCTCCTTAGAGGGTAAATCCACAATTACTACGTGGAATCTTGCACCAAGGTGAAAGTCCGTTAAGCAGGTCGTCATTGTAATTGTTCCACCATATCCTAGCCCCTTCTTGACTTGATCACATGACGTTGGATTTCATCACCAATTAGTACGATCATCGAGAGAAGTTTTGTTTGCTTGGTTTTGATTCCTAGATTTTATTAGCGTATGTTGTTTCTTTTTGTTAGTTGGCCCTAGATTTTCAGCGTGTACTGTTATTCTCCAAAATTGAGTCTGTAGATGATAAAGGTCTTCACCGATCGTGTAGGATGCAAGGGCTTCCTCCAGAAGGCTACCAACCCTTACCTCCTAACCCTCCAGAAGACAACTATCGTGGAGAGGTAGAAAATCAATCTGACGTTGGGAATGTTGTTGCTCCTCCATTAGACAATTCAGAAGGCGCTTTGGTTACGGTTGAGAGTCCCACCCCTCGCACTACATCTATGTCAAAAATTCCTCTCGAACCACTTTTGCTTTGTTTAGACTCCCTTGGAAACGTCATAGACAAAGAGGTCCCACAGTTACCTGGGAGAGATTTTACCGAAACATATATGGGATCCACAAAACCAACCTTTGGTGATGAGTATAGGACTCTTGTTCGTCCTACCACTGCAGTAGATACAAATCCCACACCTTCTCATTCTGTATGGAGGACTTCATCAGGACATGATCTCTATGAGCATTTTGAATCCTTTCGACAACCATTTAATCCTCATGACCCTCCTGTTGAAACTGGGCCATCTGGTCAAATGATGAATCACCCCATCGATCAGGTCGTTAACCCTACTATTGCGTCATCACAAGTCTATCCAAATGATGGACTCATCACCTCTACTCATTCCCAAGGCACTTCGATCCCTACCCCCGCTTTTACAAAGTTTCACTCTACAGCTCCACATGTTCCGCACGATCTTGCTGGGACATATTTTCACCCTAGAATGCAGACCCTTTCCAGCCAGATACAACCAATTGGAGGGAAACCACCATCTAGCGGACCTATCCCTCTTGGAAAACCACCATCCTATGGCGAGCCTACCCCTCCTGTGGGACAACCCCCTTTTCATGTTCTTCCTAGAGGGAAACCTCCCTTTACCACTCATACCCCGGTCGTTAATCCACCGCTAGCAGGGGGGAAACCTTCGTCTACTGGAAACCCTGCACAATCCTAGGGAGTATCTTCTGGAGGCACATTTACCCAACCCCATGTTGGGGGGCACTCATATCACAACCCACAAGGAGGAGTATGAAATTATATTCCTTCTGGACCATCTTATGGACAACCTTATCCGGGCGGCATCCCAAACACCACCTGGAGTCCTCAAGGACAACAACCTTATCCTCCCCATGGGTCAAATGTGTATCTGCCTCCGAGATCTACTCCTTACCCTCCTCATGGGAAAGAAAATCACCCGTCTTATAATGCTCAGAACCCACCAGTTTATGCAAATGTTTCTCAGCCATCATCGAATCCTACTTATCCTGGTCAGCAACAACCATATGTAGGAGGACCTACTGGATACAATTATCCACCTAACCCAGTTTATGGTCCTACTGGTGTTCCTATGCCACACCAGTATCATCCGCAAATTAACCGACAGATACCTTTCCTTGCGACTCTGGATCTCCCAGACTTGTCTCAGTTAACCAATGATCTTATTTTTCATTCACTGGTTTGGCCAATTATTCCAGCTAAACTTCCTTCCGATATTCCGAAATTTGATGGAAAATATAGAGAAGATCCAAATAACCATGTGATGACTTTCCATTTGTGGTGTTCATCAAACTCCCTCATGGATGATTCTATACATTTGTGTCTTTTCCAACGAACACTTACTGGCTCTGCAGCAAAGTGGTATATTGAACTACCACGTGCTTCTTTTCATGATTTCAACTCCCTTGCCATGTCTTTCCTCACGCACTTTCAACTACCTATTCGCTACGAGACGGGTACTGAACTCTTGACCTCCCTTTGTCAAACTGACTCCGTGCATATCTCTGACCATATTCATGAGTGGAGACGACGATGAAGGATGATCAAAGTAATCATTCCTAACATATTATTGGCAGATTGGTTTACTAAATCACTTTTACCCCCGATCGCTCGCGATGTCGCTATGGGTGGAGCGGTCACCGAGAAAGAAACCATTGCTCGGTCTCAGTACTTAGATTTGGTTTATTCACAATCTGGTACTTTGTATGATTTTCTCCCAAATGTTGCTCGAGCTAATACCGATCCATCCAAGCCATCATCCTCATCTCATGCGGACGGTGTTATCGGTTCCGTCAAAACTCAATCTTCTTCCCAGTCGACCACACGCTCCTCTATCTCCCCCCAAACTCAGATCTATAAGGTGAATGCAGTTCAATCTGCCCCTTCACAACAATTCGGAGGTAAGAAGAAGAAAAAAAATAAATCAAAAAATACTAATAACAATGAACAACCAAAAAATCAAGCTCAAACATCTGCTAGCGAAAAGAAACCACAACGAAAACTGAAATTCCCATGTATCATTTGTGGTGATGATCACTACACTCGAGACTGTCCACATCGCGATGAAGTGGCCAAACTTTTCCAGGGAAATTCACAACCCGCTGTGCTTACTCAGCCTTTTCCACAGCAGCAATCCATGGTTGCTCAGACCCCCTCTCCTGGGGGCAGTTCTAGCCATCCTCATGATGAGGCCTCGACGAGTGCACATATTTATATGTTTAATGGGATTAATTTGAACACTCGCTCTAAGACATACGACACACCAAGTAACCCTGACAAGGGAAAAGTCACTAACGGTACCGGTATTTTACCGGATCCATCATCGTCCTCCATTAGTCCTCCATCAATTAAGCCTCCGTCTGGACTACTTCAGATTGAGAAACCTACATTCGACTCTATCTTATGCCCTCCTAAGAGAAATATCTGTAAATCTACCTTTAATCCTAGTTCATGTGCCGCCCAGAACTACAACATTGTTGAAGTTTTGGCTCAAGCACAGTGTGCTATCTCTGCATTAGAAGTTCTATAGCACTACCCCAGTCAACGTAGAACACTCTTGGCCGCTATTAGCGTTGTTGATCCTGAGTCGTCCAACCATATCATGTTTAACCTGGACAATTATACATCTCGACTCTCCCATCAACTTGCCTTCCAAGTTGATTTTGTTGTTCACAATCAACAAATCCACCGAACCATCTTGGATGAGGGAGCCTCTACTTGTGTCATGTCTTTAGCATGTTGGAAAAGTTTAAAATCACTCACACTTAACAAATCCCCAACGATGTTGTGTGCATTTGATGGATGAGGTTTTCATCCCCATGGAATTTTACAGTCCATGCCCATTCAGTTAGGTGGCAAAATCGTCATTGTTGATGTCGAGGTAGTCGATGCTCCCCTCTATTACAACTTGTTACTTAGAAGAAGTTGGTTTTATGCTATGACTATCATTGCCTCGTTGGTCTTTTGATGTGTACAATTTCCTCATCAGGGCAAAATTGTCACTGTCGATCAGTTAGATTTTTGTACAACCAACGCTCGCGCTCCTGCTACCAACAACATTCCTTTCTTGGGAGACCACAAGATCATGTATGAAAGCGTTGGTGTTGGCTTACTGAAAGATTCTAGCCTTATGGGTACCTTCCCTACACCACTTCCACCGACTACACATCATATTTCCACCGTCGATATGATTTCGACCACGGCTTATCAATCTTTGGAATCATCTGACCCTTGGATTGTACCTAGTCCGTTGGAATTCGATGCACTAGGTGACACTGTGCCACTCAGTTCAGCCGAAACATCATACGTCGTTGTCTGGTCCATTTCTCCCTCTTCAGATGATCAACATCTATTGGTACCCGACAGTTACTCGATGCCATCAAAGTTAAGTTCCTTATCATCTGTGATCGACTACATTTCCCCAATGTTTCCTTCTGATGAATCTCTTATGGAAATGTTGAGCATTGATGAGCGACCTTGGGATGATAACCATCATCGATCCTCTTTTCTTCCCCCTCGTGAAGAAATTCGGGGATATATACACTCTATCTCCCCTCCTGATGTTGATTTTCTATCGTCTCCCATGCCTTCAACTTTCGACGACTTGGATCTGGTAGTTGACATGGTGATCTCTTTGGTAGGGCTATTGGAGCCTGATCTCCTTACCCCTGTCGTGGCCCTCGACATGTGTTCCTTCCAGAGTGATTTTCTTCCATCCAGTGAAGATCTCTTGGAATCCATGACCGAGTTTTGTCCCTTGACATGGTGTTCTTTCAGAGTGTTATTCTCTTGGAAGCCATGATCAAGAAGAGTCCACGAGCATAGTTTATCTTCTCTATGGCAAGCTCGTTAAAAAATGAAACAAAGGTCATGAGCATAGTTTTCCTCTCTGTAGCAAGCTCGTTAAAAAATTAAACAACAATCTGGGGATTGAACCCGGAGCTCTGAGCATAGTTCTTTTCTTGTGTCAAGCTCATTAAAAAATGAAACAGTCACTTCTCTTGAACCTTCTTTTCATCCACCCTTATCCTTTTTCTCCATCTAGTAGAGAAATTGGGGACAACCTCAAAGTCGGTGAATGAATTGAAGCTTGGAGGGCATGTCTCCAGCCTTTGATGATCATTCTAGAGTTAAGCCACTAGCTTTCAAGCTGGAGGCATACCGAGCTTAGTCTTTGTTCTTTCTCATGCTCGAAAAAACATGAGAATGTAACCGAGTATACTTTTATCACTTTTTCGGACTCGCATGGATATATGAAAAAGGAACCCCTTGGAGTCGTCTTTAAGCTCTTTTTAGACTCTCTAAACATGAAAAGATTGCCGAGTGATCTTGCTTCCTTTCCCACTCGTTAAAAGGTTTGAAAGGGCATCTTTCGAGTGATAATTTATCTCTTTTTTGGCCTCGCAAGACTAACATTACGAAAAAGGACAACAGTAGAGTCATCTTTAAGTTGTTTTCAGACTCTCTAAATATGAAAAACCACCTAGTTTACCTTCTCTGGACTCATTAAACAATCATACATTGAAGGGCACATACAGGACCGAACCCTTACTTCTTCCAGTTCGCTAAACAAAGGAAGAGGGACTTACCGAAGGTGAGTCATATCGAGCATCTGTTACCCTCCTCGGGCTCATTAAATTAAAAAGAGGTACTTGTCTATCTGGATGGGGAAAAAATTGAAAGAAGCAAGCCAAGAAGTTTTTGAGAACACTACCAGTAGCTCTTACAGTCGCCCTTGAACATAGCACTTTGTATTTGTACGCATTTTAATCCGTTGAACCTCTACATTGAGCCAATCCTCTGATTTTCTTTTACTCCTTTGGGTCACCTGACGAAAGTCACAGCATCCACTGCATCCTAAGGTTTTGGTCCATGTCAAGTTTATGTTGGCGTGCCTCAGTGTTCAAGGGAAGTATCTGCCTCGGGAGTCATCCATCACAAATATCCTGTTTCAATACATGTGTCAATCCATGTTCATTTGATCTACCGATTACATCTCTGTGTTAGTTTCATGTCGGTAATGGGGGATAAATCAAGGCCCTCCTTCGACGAGTCTATTCCTATCGACTTCAACACATTATCCAGGAGCTAGACTTAGAAACCAGTTAGTACCTTGGGACCTGCATGCCTCAATGGCAGGCCTCCTCGTGTCTGACAGTGGGTTTACATCATTGACCTCTGATCGAATGATTCCACGGATGTTCAACTTCATCTCATTCATTCACATTCATCAGGATGTACTAGAGTACCTTGGGAATCATTGACATCAATGGTGATCTCCCTCGCACTTGTTAACAGGTTACATCATTGACTGGTAATCAAGTGGTTTCTGCCATGTTCGACATCAGGAAATATATTCACATGGTTAGATTCGTACTACATCGGGATTGGTAAGAAGACCCTGGGTTGAGTTTTCACTCTTATGTATACTTTGCTCAGGTTGCAAAGGAGTTATTTTGAACTATGACACATATATTGTTACATAGATCCACTTTGTATTGGTCGTGGATATGTCTTGTCATTTCGTAAATCCACTATGTATTCTTCGTGGCTACGATCAGTTCAGGTCATGGGAGTATAGATCCACATTGCATCTTCAGTGGCTATACCTTTTATCAATGTAATTATGGATCCGTAGTGTGTTTTATGGCGGCCATACCTAAAAAGTCTTTATCACTCAAGCATAGGTATTCCTTCCTTGGGTTTGAAGCATGTCATAATATTTGTTTGATGGTTGTGTGCATCTTTTTCATGCCTCTCTGCTTCCATACCCTTGCTCAAAAAAGTCTACAAAGTACTTCAATCATCATCGTCTTCTAACTTCGCACTTTCAGGGGCAATTTGTTACACATCAAAATTACTCATTGCAATGATGGCTAAGTGTCGTCATTATAAATATTGCAAGTATCACATATTGGTCGCAAGTGTCGCTAGTGTTGCAAACATCATACTTCCTATGTCGTCCCTCTAACGACATCGTAAGGACACTAAGACACCTCAAAGACTAGTTTGAAGAAGGAAAATCAATTGACAGAAGAGTACAAACCTTCTGCCACTGAAAAAAGCCACTAAAACATCAATTTTGGGAAGGACGCTCCCCTACCTACTGACAAGGAGTGTTGGTGCTCTGTACTCCCTTATAGAGGAGCGTTCCAACGCTATGTGCCCCTTTTCAGGGAGCGCTACTCCTTTTTGGGTGAAATTCAGTTTGTTGGAGGAAATCAGGGGACAATCCCCTCAATATCTTAAGGTAGTTGGGTTCGAATCTTGGGTCAAGGCATGATCCTAGGAGAGATCCAAAACTGAAGGATAGGAATCCTCAACTTATCCCAAAGATCTCTCAAGTGGTTAGGCCTCTCCAAACCTATATAAGGAGGCCTCCTCATGGTAGAAGGAATGGGTGGAGATTGAGAATTACATCAAACTTATGATCTCATGAGTGAGATGTCATCAAAGCAATCAGTGGATATTACTTAAGAAAAGGGGTTGGACAAGGAGAACTGGAAGAAGTTGTTGCACCTTCATCAAAGGATTGTAAGTACTTTTACATGTTCTCATTAATAATCAATGCTTGGCCTGTTTCTTTCAAACTTATGTTTGTTCCATTTGAGTTTGTCTGTAGTAGATGGATCTATATTTGAGCTAATATCAGTAGATTTGGAAGTCCATTGTATCTTTGTTTGTCCTACAGGACCTATCAGGGAGCTCAGGTTCGAAGTTCAGCCAGGACTTTGCAAGGACAAACGTCACTAATAAGGTACATATCTTTCTCCTTCTCTTTCATTTATTAGATTAATTAGATCTAAAAGGAAGTCAATGTCCATGTTAAGAAATTTTATTTCTTGGCCTTAGGAGTCTAGAGACCAAGAGGGAATCCACTTGTCCGCAGGGGGATTCACCTACAACAATGGTCTGTGGGAGCCAATCCTAGTCCTCTTTGAAGGGCGAATGCATTTTATTTTCTTTAAAGACATTTACTTTTGTATTTAAAGACTCATTATTATATTTGAGACTCCAAGAGAGCTACTTAGGATATTACATTATTGTATTCTCAAAGACTTTGATCAGAATCTTCAGTTACCAAATGTTTTATCTATCATAAACTTTTTGGCGCTCTATGGAACGATAATTTAAAGCTCTCTTTTATTTGTGGTCCATTCGTTGTTCTCTCTATTTGTGGTATCATTAAATGTTCTGATGAATGTTGTGATGGAGATATTAGTACTTTATATTCTGTATGCATTTTATATATTCACATTGTAAATATTGTACATATAAGTTTCTTTTAAAACACCTGCTCCCAAATCTCAGGTGTTGTTTTCCTTGAATATAAATATTTAAGTCTGGTCCTTCTCGGATTTTGTTTTGTTTTGTTTTCTTGGAAATATAAGAACAAGAGGATTACTACCTATCCAAAAACGGGGATTCATATCCTCACGAGGTTGACCTTAAGACCGTAAAACAATCTTTTAGATCAACATTTTGGTGAACATACTTTGGAGAGTGAAAGGATGGTTTTCGGAGACTAGAATTTATTACTCAACCTAACCCGAATCAACCAAATTTGAAAATTGGTCTGGGAAATCAATAGAGTGTATTGCACCAATTATATAATTTGGAAATAACAACAACTAGGACTAGAGTTGAATTATAAAATTCTTGGGAAACCCTTGCTCGTGAAGAAGAAAGAGAGATCGCGAGAAGACAAAGATAGAGGGTTGGAAACTGAGAAAAAAATTGGAAACGTATAGAGGACCAATAAGAATAAGTAGAAGCAAACAACTTTGAAATCTTGAGGTTGGAGAAAATTCTGAAATTGAAGTAATAAAAATTCAAGAGATGGGAGATAGAGAAGAAAGAAGGAATGAAATTCCTTAAAATCGAGAAGAAAGAAGAAATGAAATTCATGAACATCGACAAATATATAGAATCCCATGAAGAAGGATAAGGAATAGCCCCCTTAACCTTGTTGGGGAACAACATCAATTACCCACTCTCCCACGAGGATCCTTACTAGTGCTTTCAGGAGACAAAATAATGGACCCAAAAAGACACTTGTATCGATTTTTATCTTTGTGTGAATTGCATCTAATAGTATACGAGGACGTAATGGTGAGATTACTTTTGCAAACATTGATAGGCCCAACTCATGAATGGTATATGTCCCTTCTAGCCTAGTCAATTGTGTCTTTCAATGATATATAAACTATATTTATGACCATGTACGCACCTATAGTCGTGTACCACACGTTATTAACTCAATTCACCCAAATCCACTTGAAAAAACGTGAAAGAATAAGATATTTCAATTTGCAGTTTTACAAGGCGCTAAATCAAATCCCTGAAGATCAAAGACCAAATGAACCAATTATACTTGGTTGTTATAAGAATGTTATGCCAACAAATGTAAAATATGCTATCAGGGATGATCAAATAAACAATTTGGATGGAGCTATGAACAAGGCGACCGAGATGGTAGAAATTATTATAGAAACAAATGTCGATCCCGATATTATCCTTGGAAAAGTCCAAAGATAAATGACTAATCTTACTATAACAAATCAAGGACCTTCGAGCTCAAATAATGTTGAAAAACGAGAAATTAACAGAATGTTTCAAGGTCTTATCATAGATATAAGAAACGATCTAGTCACAACCCAAGAAACCAAGAAAATAATTGATATAGCTAAGATGAATAGGACAATTTGACAAATGCAAAACGAACTAACAATGTTAAGAAGAGCTGGAAACCTTTTTCCTCCAAAAGACCAAGACATCAGAACTCCTGTACAAGAACAAAGAAGGAAACCTACTTAGGATCAAAGAGCAAGAAATGATAGGAGGAATGAATAATAGAGACCAAGAGCACCTCGGGCCCCAAACCCAAATGTTGTTGAGTTAGATGAAATTGTTGTTGAAGAAAAATTTGAATACCTTGACCTGGAATCAAGCACTATGCAAAACAATGGTTTGGAATTAGAACAAACTGATGAATTGGAACCATTTTATATTTTCAATGAACAAGATAAAAATGATGTTTTGCAAGAGAATGTCATCCAAACACGAGCACAAATAAACAAATTCAAAGCAAAAGAAGTTCCAGAAAAAAAAGAAAAGACTAAGTCAAGTCAAGTAGAAACAAAGAAGCAACAACTTGTTGCTAAGCAAACAAAGATGATACAACAAATGACATATAATATAATGGATGATCTTTCAAAACTCAGAATTACTTTACCCTTTATGGAAGTCGTTAAGATTCCACGGCAAAGAGAGAACTTGTTGAAAAGAATAGAGGATACAAATACAAGAATGGAAATCGCAGTTATAAACTCAAGGAAACAACAAAGTTATTCTTCGGCTAAACCTAAACCAAAAGTTCCACCATTTTACACCACCATAGAGAATCATGAAGTTGTTCTACAAAATTGTTTGATTGATAGTGGGGCTACTAATAACATTATGGCTTTATCAGTGATGCAAGCACTCAAAATGGAATGTATCAGACATTATGAAATTGGTGAAGGCATTGATTCTATTGACTCGAGAAAAGTCCTGACTTATGGAGAGATTGAATATTTTTGTGCCTGGATAAGTGCGACTCCCCATATCACCATTGTTGTAACATAAAAACTCTTATTCATAAATGAATATTTCTAATTATTGATATTTAATTGAATAGATAGATGATGATGATTACACTACCCTCGTGATGGTTGCTATATAACATTGACTGGTCACGAGGTGAGGAGGTACGTACCTCTTGATTTAATTAAATGATGTTAATTATTATTACAATTACTATATTTATTATTATTATTTTTATGTTTGTAACATTGCCACCCTCTTAAGATTTTTCTTTGTCCTCAAAGCAAGGGTAGCGATGGGTATTGTAGGAGGAATAGTTCGGACTCCCATGATGAGTCTTCTTCTGGAAGGTTTTTCCATTTGACAAGATATTCCTTTATGGTTATGGAACATAACACCTTTTCCTTTGTGGCAAGAATACCTTCTGGTTCTAAAACAATTTTTCCTTCGTCATCGAATTCATGGATTTTTGTTTGCACTGGTTGAGCTTGCCCAAGCATTTTTTTGAGACATGAAACATGGAAGACATTGTGGATGCGACAATTGTCTAGTAACTCTAATCTATAAGCTACTTGGCTAATTTTTTGTTAATTTGAAAGGGTCCATATAATTTTGGGGCCAATTTGTTCTTCCCTTGTTACTTAAGGGATAATTGTTTGTAGGGTTGAAGTCGTACAAACACCCAATCGCCTTCTTCAAATTCTCTTTTTGACTTATGTTGGTCTGCTAGTTGTTTCATTCAATTACAAGTTGTTGCTAGGTTCTCTTTTAATATTTGTATGATTTTTTGTTCTTCCTCTAGCTTATTTCTCACTGCTTGGACCTTAGTATTAATTAGTGCAAACTCCTCCCATTTAGGTGGTTCATAACCATATAAGGCTTGGAAGGGATTCATTTTAGCGGAAGTGTGATATGTAGAGTTATACTACCATTATTCTAAGTGTAATCATTGAGACCATTTATTTTTATTATCTGTCACAAAGAAGCGTAGGTATGCGTCTAAGCATTTATTTACGATTGATGTTTGTCCATCTGTTTGTGGGTGATAGGCGGATCTCATATTAAGAGATATTCCTGTATTTTTGCAAAATTCTTTCCAGAAATTTCCTTTAAATTTTGCATCCCTATCGCTGACAATTACCTTTGGAAACCCATGTAACTTATAAATGTTTTTGCAAAAAACATCTGCAATTTGTTTTGTTAAGTCAGTTTTTCTTACCGCCATGAAATGTGCATATTTGGTTAATCTGTCAACCACCACAAAAAAGTTATCCTTCCCTTCAGACATGGGCAACCCTTCAATGAAATCCATTGAAATTTCTTACCATTTTTGCTCAGGAATATGTAGGGGATGAAGTAATCCTGGAATCATAACATTTTCATTTTTATTCCTTTGACAAATTTCATATTCGGCAACAAATCTTTGAATCTCCTTATTCATTCCTTTCCAATAGAATGATTGTCGTGCATTATAATAGGTTTTGAAAAAACCCACATGTCTTGATGTTGGGGAGTTGTGTGACTCCCTTAAAGCTTTGATTTTAAATTTTGAGGATGGAATTAGGTAGATTATGTTCTTGTACCATAAAATGTCATTTTTCCATTCAAATTTGGGGTTTTGGTCTAAATTGTTGATTATGGAATTAGATTCAGGATCTTTGGCATACTCAAGTCGGATCTCATCCAACCGATCTGGAATGACTATTGTTGTTGCATATGCGTTTACTTCCTCATCTTTTCATGATAGTGCATCAACAACTACGTTGTCTTTCCCTTTTTTGTGTATTATTTCCATATCAAAGGTGGAAAGTTTCTCCATCCATTTTTTTTGTTTTGTGGACAATGTTTTTTGTCTTAGTAAGTATTGGAGACTATTGTGATCAATACGTATCAAAAATTTTCTTCCTAAGAGATATTGTCGCCATTTAGCTAATGCATGCATAATAACTAACATTTCCTTATTATAGGTAGATTTTAACTCTTCCTTTTTGTTGAGCTTTCAACTTTCAAATGTTATTGGGTGGCCATCTTGCATTAATAATGCTCCTATTCCAATTCCTAATGCATCACATTCTACTACAAAGGGTTTTTCAAAATCTGGTGTTGCTAATACAGGTGCAGATGACATAACCTTGTTTAATGTTTCAAAGCATTCTTGTGCACTATTATCCCATTTGAAGGAATTTTTCTTTAATAAGTTTGATAAGGGTGTTGTTAAATGAGCGTAGTTCTTGATAAATATTCGATAATAACCTATTAATCCAAGGAATCCCCTTAGTTTTGATATGTTCTTTGGTTTGGGCCATTCTGCGATTGCCTTGATTTTTTCAGGGTCCACCTTGACTCCTTCTTGAGATATGACATGACCAAGGTATTCTACTTCTTCTTTACCAAAGGAACATTTTGATAGTTTTGCATAGAAATGATTTTTCTCTAAGAGAGAAAGTACCTGTTCTAAATGCTTCATATGCTCCTTCCAAGTTTTACTGTAAATAAGAATATCATCAAAGAAGACCAATACAAACTTCCTTAAGTATGGGTGAAAAAGTTGATTCATAGTTGCTTGGAAGGTAGTTGGTGCATTGGTTAGACCGAATGGCATGACTTTAAACTCATAATGACCTTCGTGTGTTTGGAAGGCAATTTTTTGTACATATTCTAATCTTACTCGAATCTGGTAGTACCCTGATCTTAAATCCAATTTTGAGAAGTATTTAGCTCCATGAATTCGTCTAGTAACTCATCTATGAAGGGTATAGGAAAAAAAAAATTTATAGTTATTTTATTTAACCCTCAATAGTATATACATAGTCTGAAAGATCCATCCTTTTTCCGAACCATTACTACTGGGGCTACGTATGGGCTCATGCTTGTCGTAATAACCCCACATTTCAATTGGTCTTGAATTAGCCTTTCTATTTCTGTCTTATGGTGGTGAGAATATCGATAAGGTCTAATATTAATTGGTGTTGAATCTGGCTTAACCTCGATTATATGTTCTATGATTCTATTAGGCAGCAACTTCATATGTAAGTCTTGGAATACCTTGTCATATTTTTGGATTGATGTTTGAATCTCTGGATGTTGAGACTTGACTATTTTTGTTGTTAATAACTCCATCTGATGACAGTGTGCCACGTAAGATGGTGCTCCTTTTCAAATTAGTTTCTCCATTTGTTGTGAGGATATAATTTGGGTGGGAGGTGGCTAGAATCCGTATAATTTGTATTGTCTTCCTTCCCATTTGAATTTTATAAACTGTTTTTGGTGATTTGCAGAATAGGTCCCTAGCATTTGTAGCCATTGAATTCCCAAGACGACGTCTACTCCTCCCAATGGTACAGTGTAGAATCCAAATTCCAATTCATAATCTGCCACTTGAAGCTTGATCTTGTGGAATTTTCCTACGCCATCAATTTTTTTGCCATCTTCCACCATTACTCTTATATCCACGGTCGGATATATGAATAGGTTTAATTTCTTTGCAACATTTACATCTATGAAATTATGGGTGCTCCCTGTATCGACTATAATGGTGGCATTTTCTTTTTTTATGTGCCCTTTTAGTTTTAACGTTTGCAGCTGTGTTATTCCTGTTATTGTTGCCAAGGATATCTTGGGCATGGCCTCATCGATTTTTGTATTGGGGACCTCACCTTCTTCTTCACTTTCGTTATCTAAATCACTCCCAGATGTGCTTGATTCTTTCTCTGCTTTACAAGAATACAATTTTTTATTGTTGCATTTGTGTCCAAGTGACCATTTGTCTCCACAATATCGGCATTTGCTTTCCCATTTTTTATTTCAGTCTTGATGACTGGCTTGACCTTATAGATTTTTAATGACAAAAATCAACAAGCTAATATTCTGTCAAACACTTACCAACCTAGAGATAATTGCCTTCATAAATTTCATAAATGCATAAAACCCACATTCAGAAATTACCATAAGCAAAAATACACATTACTAAGCAAAATAGCAGCGGAAATAACATAGTGGACAGCAACCCATAACACACATAAATTTAGGCAAATGCCAAGGAAAACCCCAATGTGGGGAAACCCAACCAAAGACAGAGAGATCTATTATTCAGCTTCAGGAAAGTACATATCAACAACAACAAAAACATTTCTAGCCAAGGAAAATACCCCACAACACCAAATCTATCCCACATAAATCTGCCTCGTTTTTCATGCGAAAACCATACTGCTATACGACCTCCTTCGTACCTCGTTTTCCATGCCCAAAGTCAATTGTACGGAATATTTCGTACAGCCCAGAAACAACCACAAAAAATCTAAAATCTACCTCGAAAATCATGCCCGAAATGCCTCGATTTATGTGCCAAATCTGTACAGTTGTACGAACTGTACAGATCCGTACAGTACGGCCTCCCACAGCAGAAAAATATTTCGGCCCAAAACTCACAATTTTTTTTTCTTAGGAATCATGCCCTCTTTGTTGCTCACTTTCCTCTCTCAAGCATACTCAGAAATCTCTCTCAATCTCCTCCCGATGTCTTCTCAACATTCGACATGTCTTGTACACTACCCAATGCATTCTTTTATAATCTGAAAATGACATTTTCCCCCCAAAGTGTCTTTTCACCTTCCCCAACCCTAGATCCAAAGGCCAAGATTAGATCTTGCCTTTTTCAAGGTCAAGGGTCGTGATCCATTCCCTCCAAAATGTCTCATTTAAATTAAAGTGATTTTCAATTTATTACATAAGTGCTTTATGAAAATAAAGTCACTTTAAAAATAGAAGGTACACTTAAAAAGTCACTTTAATAAAAGAACCACTTAAAACAACTTTATAAAAATTATTACAAAGTTAAGTGTCTGGTAGTGTAAATATTAAGGTAACATCTGCATATAAGACAAAACATGCGGAGTACCTCCAGAGCTAAAAAGCTAACACTCCCTCTTAGTGAGGGATGTACTCGCTGCCATCTCCATCATTTGGTCCCATCACACTGTACTCTATAGGATCTCCCTCTGAACATGGAGCCATCCACAACACCTGCATAGAACTCGAACTAGAAGATCTTCTCCTGGCAACCTCCTGGAACCCTAAGCTCACTTCATCTTGAGCATCAGTTCGATCAACCTGGCTAAGCCTCCTGCCAGTGCTCAGAAGAGACTCGCTCTCTTCTCTCGGAATGAAAGACTATATCCTTGGTGCCACCGCAGTCTCTGAAGCCTCCTCGCTCTCTTCATCCGACGTTGAATCATACATCAAAGGTTGTCCTCTCAACATATACAACCTATTCACCTGGTTACTAATCAGCTGCAACTCTACCGGGTCCACTCCCTGCTTATAGATAATGACATATTCTCTCTTGTACAATACGCAATATCCTACATCCTCCAAGGCTGAAACTGAGAGAAAGTTAACACTCAACCCTGGAACAAAGAGAACTCCATCAAGCTCCAAGAGTTCCCCAAACTTGAGTTGGAATATGACATTCCCAACTCCATGTACAACTCTCGCCATACCACCTTCATTTACCACCTGTCGTCCAGGACCAATCTCTATGAAATCTAGGAATACTCGCCAGATTCTCGTCATGTGGCTAGAGGCTCCACTGTCCACAATCCATATGACCTCACCTCTGAATCCTCCGCTGTTGATGCTGGAAACTAAGGTCACCAAAGAAAATTCCCTATCAAACTTTGAAGCAAAGTCCTCCATGGTTGTTGTAGTAGTTGTCTCGAGCCCCTCTGACTCCTTCTTCTTCTTCTTCCTCTCATGACAATGAGAGGCAAGGTGCCCCAACTGGTTACAACAATAGCATCTGACTTTACTCAAGTCCCTTCCAGAACTTCCTTTCTTCTTGCTCTTTGCAACAAGAGCAACATTCTCATCAGCTCTGTCTATTTTCTATTCATCATTCTGAGATCTTTCCTAGATCTCCTCCTGAGTGAAATCATCCCACAGTCTGCTCCAATTTGGTAGATGCTCACGTCCCACCACGCACTTCACAAAGACTTCCCATTCTTTGGTGAAGCCATTTAAGGCTATTCTCACCAGCTCAAAATCTGTAATGACCTCTCCAATAGCTGCCAACTCAACTTTAACTTGAGCCACCCAGGTAAAATAAGAAGAGACACTCTCCTCCTTACCCATATTGGTATCATGCAACTTACCCTTCAAGGCCATCTTCCAGTTCTCGTTCTTCACCTCAAACAAGTTCTTAAGTGCATCCCACATCTCCTTGGCAGTCTTTTTCTCAGCCAAGTGTGGGATAAGGTGATCCTTCACCCCATCCAGAATAATCCTCTGAGCTTTGGCTTCCCTGGTCTCATGCAAATCCAAAGCAACATGATCTGCTGCGGGAGCTACTACAACAGAGTTGACATAGTTATAAATCTTGTTCTCCTTGAGAACGGCTGACAATCGAACCTTCCACTGTAAATAGTTGGAAATACCATCCAACCAATCCTCATATCTAATTCTTGCAGCCATATTCCCTGTCACAATTCAAGAAAAACATTCACACCCTTTTGCCCAAAAGTCACACTGCCCACTATCAGAGACAAAGCTCTGATACCATGTAGATTTTTAATGACAAAAATCAGCAAGCTAATATTCTGTCAAACACTTAGCAACCTAGAGATAATTGTCTTCATAAATTTCATAAATGCATAAAACCCACATTCAGAAATTACCATAAGCAGAAATACACATTGCTAAGCAAAATAGCAGCGAAAATAACACAGTGGACAACAACCCATAACACACATAAATTTAGGCAAATGTCATGGAAAACCCCAATGTGGGGAAACCCAACGAGAGAGAGAGAGAGATCTATTATTCAACTTCAGGAAAGTACATATCAACAACAAAATAACATTTCCAGCCAAGGAAAATACCTCACAACACCAAATTTGTCCCACATAAATATGCCTCGTTTTACGTGCCAAAACTGTATTGATGTACGACCTCCTTCGTACCTTGTTTTTCGTTCCCACAGTCAAATGTACAGACTATTCCATACGACCCATACACAACCACAAAAAATCTGAAATCTACCTCGAAAACCATGCCTGAAATGCCTTGATTTTCGTGCCAAATCTGTACAGAATCGTACGGACTGTACAGATCCGTACAGTACGGCCTCCCACAACAGAAAAATATTTCGGCCCAAAACGCACAGAAAATTTTTCTCATGAATCGTGCCCTCTTTTCTCCTCACTTTCCTCTCTCAAGCATACTCAGAAAATCTCTTTCAATCTCCTCCCAATGTCTTCTCAACATTCGACATGTCTTGCACACTACCCAATGCATTCTTTTATAATCTAAAAATGACATTTTCCCCCCAAAGTGTCTTTTCACCTTCCCCAACCCTAGATCCAAAGGCCAAGATTAGATCTTGCCTTTTTCAAGATCAAGGGTCATGAGACATTTTGGAGGTCATGATCCATTCCCTCCAAAATGTCTCATTTAAATTAAAGTGATTTTCACTTTATTACATAAGTGCTTCATGAAAATAAAGTCACTTTAAAAATAGAAGGTACACTTTATTAAAAAGTCACTTTAATAAAAGAACCACTTAAAACAACTTGATAAAAACTATTACAAAGCTAAGTGCCTGGTAGTGTAAATATTAAGCTAACATCCGCATACAAAACAAAACATGCGGAGTACCTCTCGAGCTAAAAAGCTAACAGATCTTCCCTCAAATGAGGTGGTAAATACTTGTTAGGTTTATCTGTAGTGTATTTCTTCGTTCTATTGTCTGAATATTTATTTAACCTTTCTAGACTTGTGAATGTTGGTTTATTGAACTTATTTTTTTGTTCTATTAGCCTTGTTGTGTGTCTTTCATCCTCAATTGTTTTAGGATTCCATAGTTTAATTTCACTACGAATGTAACCTTTTAGGCCACATTTGTACATTTTGATGAGCTGCTCATCCATGAATCTGGATTGCCTTGTTTCTAGAACCTCCCATTCATGTGTATAAGCATTTGTGTTTCCCTTCTGTTTGAGATGCACGAACTTGCTATACAGGTCGTCATCCTCTTCGTCATGGAATCTTTAAAGTAGGGTTTTTGTAAAATTCTTCCAGTGAAAGGAACATGCATCACATTTCCTGGACCACTAAAGGTACCAATCATAAGCTTCTACTTCTAAACTGTTAGAAGTTGTCATTACTTTCTCTCGTTCGCCTAGCGTGGGGTTTGATTCAAAAATTCCATCCATTTTCTTTATCCAAACAATAGCTCCTTGATGGTCCTTGTTGTCATACTTTGGTAACTCATTTTTAAATTTCTGGTAATCTCTATCGTGGAATCTGGGTGTGTGTATATTTCTCAAAAAAAATTCCTCTGGAATTTCCTGGTTTCTGTGATTTTCTAAATTTGTTTCTGGTATTTCCGGACTTAGTGGTGGTCTTTGATAAGCTAAGGGCTCTGCGAATAAGGCCTCGACACGTTCTGTTAATTGTTCAATTTTTTCACTATGTTCATCAAGTCTTCTTTTTGTTTCAATTTTATTGTTTTCGGAGAGAGCCAATAATCTTTCACCTTGTTGTATTAATCAATCAATTTTGCTCTCGATCTCGAGTAATTTATCGATTTTTTCATTCATGTCTTTTTGTATTTTTTTCCACATTGTTGAGTTGGTATCTCATGCCATTGACATCATCTCTACATTTTTTTACATCTTTTTTTAGCTCATCATTGTTAACCATTTTTTCTAACGTTCTTCAGAAGAGATCTCCCTTCTCTTTTTCTTTTTTCTTTTTATTTAATTTTTTTTTATATATATAATAATAATAATAATATAATTATTATTTATTATTTTATGAAAAGTCACACGGAGAGTAACGATTGCCGGGTTGTGTTAAGAAGGGAGTGGATGTCGGGAAGTGACGCGATGATCCAAGGCGAAGGGAGCGCGGATTGGTTAAGGACGGATTGGATAGGACGGGGTGGTTGTTGGGTGAGTGTGACGGGGGGACATGAAGTGTGACGATGGTCTGCGAAATTTTGTTGTCGGGTGAGTGTGACGGGGGTAGCGCGAAAGTGTGAGGAAGGTCTACAGAGTGGGGAAGGGTTACAAAACAGGGGATTAGGAACCGAGAGGGGGTTAGGGGGATTTGAGGTTACGATATTTGAGGGAATTGGGTACGGGATAGGAACAGGGGGTGAGTGGGGGTGGGGGTTAGGAACAAAGTCGAGTGGGGGGGAATTTTAATTGCGGGAAGCGGCATAAAAAGTGTGGAAGTGGAAATTTTAATGGCAGGAAGCTAGATCATAATGAAAGCTTTGATACCAGTGTAACATAAAAACTCTTATTCATAAATGAATATTTCTGAGTATTGATATTTAATTGAATAGATAGATGATTATGATTACACTACCCTCGTGACAATTTCTATATAGCATTGACTGGTCACAACGTGAGGAGGTACGTGCCTCTTGATGAAGAGGTACATGCCTCTTGATTTAATTAAATGATATTAATTATTATTACAATTACTATATTTATTATTTTTATTTTTATGTTTGTAACAATTGTCTTCACTATTATGGTGGTAGACCTGCCTCCAACATATGGAGTTGTCTTGGGCAGGGACTGGTCCTCGATGATTTGGGGTTATATCATGAACGACAGAAGTTGTATGATGTTCTCGAATAAATATGGAACAATGGTAAGGGTCCCTAGAGAAATAAGAAAACCTTTTTCCTTCAGAAAAAAGAGAATGAACTGATGAGAAATTATCTTCATGATGGAATGGGAAACTATGTTGTCTTTAATTCATATTAGATTTGCACTCAAGAACAAAAAAGAACAATACTCTTTCCAAGGGTACTAGAAAATGTCTTTTGATAGTGCATGTTCTAAATCAGGAAATGGAGCTGGAATTATTTTTAGAAGCCCTAAAGATGTTATACATCCTCATGCCATAAGACTTGAATTTCTATGCACTAATAATGAAGTTGAATATGAGGCATTAATTCAAGGGATGATCATTGCCATTCAAATGAAGGTTGAACACTTAGTAGTTACTAGTGCTTATGAATTGATTATAAATCATGTCAAAAGAAAATATAAAGTGAGAAGGGAGAAATTGAAATGTTACGCCGAAAGAGTAACGAAACTCATGAACTCTTTCAAATGTTTCAACCTATCATTTATCCCCATAGAAAAGAATAAAAACGTTGATGCATTAGTAGTCATCGCATCCTTGTTTAAAGTTGAAGATTTGCAACAAGAAGGCACTTACCATGTGAAGACTATTTTTCGACCATCAATCCCAGATAATCAAGAACACTTACAAGTTTTTGAAAATGATGAACACGTGGTAATTTTTTTTACAGATGATGACACCATAATTGTAGAAGATCCAAAAGAAATTTAGAATTTGCAAGAAGAAATTCAAGAAGAAAGCAAAAAGCCTTCTCCAAAGAAATATGTCAGTTTGGAATCCCTCTTTACAAAAGATGACCAAACCAAAATTTCAAAACCGCTTAAAGAACCTTCTGTTAGAAAAGTTCAAGAAACATATTGTTAGAATATCATGGATGTGCTCGTTTAACCATAGACAGTATCACTATTGTCACCCAACCATGGGCCGAAGCCACCCTCCGAGCACCTTAACCTTGAAAAAGAATCGTCCTGGAAGCAAACCCTAGGCTAGATAGCCAAACAAAGGTGGCGCACCTTTCTCCAAGGATAACGCACCAAACAAGAGCTGATCAGAGAGTCCAAACCACAACCAAGAGATAGTCCAAGCCAAAACCGAAATATGCTAGTTGCAGCAGCTGCAACAACATCTCTCCTCCAAACTTGTGCACAACTGGCCAATTGCAGTGCGCACAAGTGTTGCTTCTGCAGTTGTGAGAATGCCTGCCAGAATGAAGACTGGCCTCCTGTATTTATACTAAATATGGCAAACTGCCTCGGACGACTTCTCATTCTAGGTACTAATTCTTTAGTATATAATATTTCCTTTAGCCGACTTCTTCTCTTGGAGGCTAATAACCTAATACAAGTCATTCCCTTGAGCCGACTTGTCTTCTAGGTTTATTAACCAATCAATTAGGGTTTCTTCTTACTTCCCAGAATATTCTATGCTCGTCAGGTTTACACATGGAGGTAAATACCTCCCGTAGCTACCGTAATATCAACACTCCCTCCTAGATAGAAAGGTATTGAAGGTAATGGTCTTGAGCACAAACATACCATTCACCCGGTAGTGTCAACATAGTCATATAGACTATCTCATGATTAGATCATGAGCACCATCATCACTATAAATGTCATCAACTGCATCATCTCTCAAAACCATACTCCATCTGAGTAATCAGACATGATGTTGAATAAGTCACTCACTCCATAGAGTGATAGAAGAACCATTCTTCTAATCTTGACATATGTCCTAGAAGAGTAAATGTCCTGGACCATTTTCCTTCTGGGAAATCTCTGTCCATTGATCATCCATCTAGCTGATGATCATTTCCACCACTGTCGATAGTCTTCAAGGCAATCAGAACAATATCATTCAATAGAACACAATTGTGTCTATCCATAGTAGTACTCAACTACAATCCAGTGGTACACTACCACACCAAGTAGCACAAAGATACTTGATCAATGACATATAGTCACAATCAGTGGAACACAATCCACCACAATAGCATACATCTACTGTCTAGAGACATACAGTCTCCATAACAATCATCTGATATCAACCTGCACAGAAAGCATTGTTATGATATAAACTGAATCATATCGACCATTCTTCTACTCACATCTATGAGATCTGGAAGAGCATCTGCCCTCAAAAGGTCAAACATCAATGATGAGCTATCTGGACTATTCTTCTCAAGCATGGAAGAATAACTGTCCTAATTTCCGAGCCTGGACCATTCCCTATCCTGGGCCATTCCTCCGACACTAAACAAAGTGCAACCTAGAGACAATGAGTCTGCCCTAGGGAATGTTTGTCCTTGATTGTTGAACCTGGACCATCCACCTATCTGGGCCATTCCTCCGGAACTAAACAAAGTGCAACCTGGAGAGAATGAATCTGCCCTAGGGAATGATTGTCCGGACCATTTCCTAAGGAAATGATTGTCCCGCACCAACCTCCAAAATAGACCATTCTTCGAAACTGCCCACAACTGTGAGCTTCAAAAGAATGATTGTTCGATGAGGCAGACCAGTCTTCTTGACCACTACTAATAGTGACCGTCAAGAAGAGAGATTGTCCTAGACCATTCCCCATGTTAACCACAATGGGAAATCGTTGTCTATGGTACATCATCAATCCATCGAATCATTTTCATTACGAAAATGATCATTTGATCTGGACGATTTTCCGAACTGGAAAATGCCTGTTCGTCAAAAATTTCAAAACACTTTTCGAACTGGAAAGGAACTACTCATCCTGGACCATTTTTCGAACTGATAAATGACTGTCCATAAATCAATAGCACATAAGTGCTCCCTCCCAACCTGGGAGTCATCTCTTCCTTTTTCAATAAGGAAGTCGTCTTCACGAACTCCAGCTTGACTACGCAAACTCTTTCATATTGGACAGAGACTTTACCAAAATGTTTGCTTATCTTCTCATCTGTGGAGATATATATATATTGGAGAACCACATTCTCTTTTCTGGACTTCATCGCGGAGAATGCAATGCTTGATCTCAAATGTGCTTCGGTCTTTCTGGAACACTGGTTTTTATATGAAGGCTTCATATAACTCTGATCAATAAAGTATATCATTGTTGGATTTATCTTTGTTTCCTGCTAGCTCATAACATCGTGGCAAGGGTCAAACTAAAACATATCCAAGTGGTATTTATTCTGCCATCATGAGAGTTTGTCATGGATTAGCAATCCATCATCCTGAGCTTCTGAGTAACCATTTTGATACAATATCTTTGTTATAGAGAGTCTTCACCACGCTTCTGCTGTGTATTGGAAGTTCTCCACCAAGTTGTTTTCTTCCATCTGCATACAAGGGTCTCTTTCTGGTATACCTCACAGCCTCGAGGTTGCTCTACATGCGCTCTTTGTTCAATTATTCTGGAGAACAGTCTCTCAACTCATCTGATGTCAATTCCAACCCATGGATATTGTGGATGATATAATGGCTCATGTAAAGGTATATTTGGATTACTGGAACAAGCAATCATCTGGGAGAACCCCTAGTTCTGGATCTCGCGATGCTTACATTGTTCTTCATCACAACTTTCAGTTCTTCTACTTGATTTCTTTTAGTGAGTTCAGATTACGCTGGTAGTCTTGCGATTCTTGATAAAAAGACTGGTTGTTCTGGATTTTCCTTCTCTCTTGGAATCTTCATGTTCTTCCTCATGTTTTTCTTTAGCTCTTAGGTCCATGGAGTTTTCTATAAATTCCATGCCCTGAAGATTCCAACTTCTTTCTTTCATCATAGGATCATGGATGTGGATCGACAACCATGGATACTTTAAATCTTCTTTTAGAAAAAGACTTCTTCTAAAGTCAAACTGAACACGTACTTCTTTTCATGGCTGCTACCATGGATATATACTTCATCATCTTCAATGGATCATAGGATTAGCTCCTTCCTAATCCTTGCTTCATGTATGAGTGCATGTTTTTCTTTTGGATGTATATAATTAGCTCCCTCCATCTAACATAATCCACGCTTTCGTCTGCATCCTTATTGCCTTCTGCAAAGTGTCATAAGTCTTTCTCCAATTTCCTCTTGATTGCTGACATCTTTCTGTCTTTACTTCTTTTAGGTTTATTTAAGATTGATTATGATTTCGGCTTATCTTGCAATCGTTATTTATGTAATAACTTCCACATGAATTGTTTGATGTACTTCATCCTTTCATGTGTATTGTCTGTCTTGTAGTCACAATGTCAACAATCCTTATCTTGTTGTTCTTCCATAGGTATAGTTTCTCTTGGAACATATTATCTTCTAAGAAATAGATATACAAGATATGTACAGAGACTATGCAAACAAGGTATGTACAAGAACTATGAAGAATATTGTTACCTTGTCTTTAAAAGAAGAAGATTGTTTTATCCTGCTTGGTCTTCCTTGAGGGTTCCCTTTCTTCGGCAACTAATGCTTTGTGTGTCTCCTTCCTTTTCTTTAGCTCGGGACAATGATTCTTGTAGTGACCATATTTTCGACAGTTGAAGCATTGTATTTCTGACATATCCTTCTTTTGATTTGGCTTCTTCCCAAACTTCCTTTTGTTCCTGAAATTCTTGAATCTTGTTGTGAAGGCTTGATCATCGTACTTCTTTTGAGGCTTCTCTTTTGCACTAATCCTTGATTCTTCTTGTGCACAACAAGTCCAAAGTTCTTCAAATGTAGGATACTCCTTCCTTGTGTTCATACTTGCGGAAAATGCATCCCATGTCTTGGGAAGACAATTGAGTACTATATTTACCAGTTCCTTCTCTGAGATGATCTCTTCAATAGCTTGTAGTTGATCTCTTAACTGAGAGATCCTCACAAAGTATGATGTTATGTTGTCATCATCATTCATTTTCATATCATAGAGCTCATTCTTCAGACTCATTACTTGTCCAATCTTTCTAACTGAGAAGAGGTTTGTTAGGGCATCGTACATCTTCTTAGATGAGTCAAGATGGGAGATGTAGGGTGTTATCACTTGGTAAATTTCCTAGAGGTTGAAACAGAAGAAATCTACAAAGGTAACTTTATCCAACCACTTTTAAAGCTGGGATCTAGCCCTTCCAGCTTCAGAGAGGGATCTCTCTATATGATTTAGCTATGTTTCCAATTTTAGATATTAGGCTAGGTAAAGAAATAGGTAGGTTTTGTTGTCAAAGTGTTTTTTGAATTGGTTGAGACAGTATACACATCCATTGGGCTATGGGGCCTGTGTTTAAATAAATAGGAAATACAACCGGAAACGTGAAATAAGACTTTCACAGGGCGAGATAATATACTCACTGGATCTTTTAGTAGCTTAAATAATGGACATAAGAAAAGATGAGAAAGATAAATTCAACTAAGAAGCAGTTAAGAATTTCTTAATTGAAAACACCAGAAGATAAACACTAAAATCTTTCGAGTCAGAAACAAGGTATCCAAGATAAATCCTGCAACATTCGTTACTCTTAAAGATTAGTTTCAGAAAACAATATGATCAMAAAKCAAGAATAACAGTCAACTTAGAGAATAAACATCACCAGTGAACACAYGCAAGAATCTTGTAAAAGTGCCTCCTTTTTATTAATGGCAGATCTCTTCAAAAATGTTACAGTCTGATAGCGTCAGGGTGTGAAGATCAACAACCCCCAATACTTCGAAAGGTGAAGTATTTATAACTCAAATTACAAACGTTCCTGTCATTAACGACCAGGACGTGCTGAATCTATTTTTAGCCTAACTGAACTAACAAATTTCCTAAATCTAGGAAAATCTTGATGACTCGGTGCAACTGCACGTTGATTTCTGGGTAGACCGTTGATGAAGCCTTTGCATGACCTCATCTAATTGGACAGTTGACTGGACCTGGACAACTCATCTGCTAATCGATCAGATCACAGAGTTCCTCCAATCTGAGATGACTGGGCACACTAACTTTTAGAAGTCATCGATACACCTCGTCCATTTCTGTATACTTGGCAAATGTAGGCTTGGTGAGGAAAATGTATCGAATCTTGTGTTGTATGTTGATGTCCCACTGGAGGGCATCAAGGAATGCCTTGCCAGTGATGCTCCCTTGAATCCCTGCAAACTTCGAACTGTCTTTAGACACCTTAGCCAATCTCTTCTTGTAATCCGGAAGTGTCATCAGTTTATCATTAATAACTTTCAGACTAGGTAGGCCCTTCTTCTGGAGAGCCTCAATCTTGCTGAAGAATCTATGTACCCCTAGGTCCATGGTCTGAACCTTTTCTTCTAATTGAAGCATTAGTCTTCTCTTGGTCAAAACTCTTTTAACCTCAAGGATGGTCTCTGTTCTATCCTCGATCTTCAGCTCTTCTAGCTCTTCCCTCGTCTTAGAATTGAGAAACTTGATTATATCATTCGCCTGTGTTGGCATCTCCCCCAATTCTACTCTGATCTTTTCGATGGCCTGTTTGCTCCTCTGGACCAATTCGTTTTGCTCAAACATGATTTGGATCATTGGCCACATCTCATTCATGGTAATGTCTGTCCATACAGTCTCTTTAACCTCGGCCAGTGTTTTTCCTGCCACTGTTTGTTTCTGGAGCTGCTGTAACTCCTGCTTGAGCTTCTCTGTTACCTGCTTTTCCTTGGATAGGCTGGTCTGGAAAAAAGATTTGAGTTCCTGCAGGTTCTCAACTTCCTTTTTAAGCCTGTTGATCTATGTCTCCTGCAGGTTCATCCTTTCCATAGACTCAGCCAGCTCGACTGTCTTCTCCTGAGGTGTCGATGGAGTCGTGGACGGAGCTGCTGTCACTGATGTTGTGCTTGTTCCTGAAATTGGGATGGCAGTCAAGGGAATGACCTCCATTGGCTTAAGTTGTTCCTTCTCCTTTAATAATCTTTCCATCTTAGCCTCCATTTCTTTGAGCTGTGCATTCTGCTCCATGAGCAGCTTGAGCATTTCATCCTTCTCGCCTTCTTTCTCTGCTATCTCCTTTGCCTGTGAGTCCTCTGTGGGTAGGAGTTTCAGTTGTTTCCTCAAGGATGCTATATCTGCATTCTTCTTCTTTATCATTTCCTTCGCTGCTTTGACGTTGGAGGGGTTATAACCGATCTTGAGGACCAGCTCCTCCAACGTTTTAATTCTGTTGTCCTTTGTGAAGGATGAAATCTTCTCCAGCTTGAGTTGCGTTTGAGCGTTGTTCAGTGATACCTGTAATTTTGTTGCAGAAGAGGAAGCATGCGCCAATGTATGGAAAACCATCTCCCCTGTCTGCTTGTGCAGATCCATCTGATCTACTGGGTGCACATCCTTCGTTTGGAATTCGAAGGTGGCCCTCTTGTAGTTTGTGATCGTCTTGGGGTCTGGTACCTGCGCCTGGAGGAAGGCCATGTGCATCCTGCCCTTTTCTATGTTGAATGCAGACAGCAACCTGTGCTGCGCAGTTGACGTCTGCTTCCGAAACTGAGCGTAAGTACTGTTGGTAAGGGTCTGATTCTTTTTCTTAATCAACTCGTACTTCTAAAAAACGCTCAACTTGGGCCCAGTCTTGCCCGGTTGAGTGTCCAACGGGGAGTCTAAGGATTTCTTTGGCACTGCTGGGGTGATGTCCTTATATAGGCTTGAGCCGAAAGGTGGAATGACAGACTTGACCACTGTGGTAGGCGGGGCTTCTTTCTCCCCCGTAGGACCGGGAACTGTGGTTGTCTTGGGCCTCTTAGTGCGCAACTGGAACTCTTCAGACGATACCTCTGTGACAGGCGGAGATGACTCTTGTCGGGGCCTTTTTTCCTTAGGGACCTGAGGCGTGGTAGTTGGTGGCACAGTGGTAGGGGGAACATGTTGTTCCACTTCGACCAAGGTGTCAGGCACACACACTGTCTGATTGGCGAATTTTTCATTCTCGGGTTTCGACTCATGAACGTACGGGATGTTTTTGTTCTTCACCCGCATTTCTAAGATGATCCCGCAAGGATCATAATGCCATGGGAAACTTAAGAAAAACTTCATCTCTCTCAGCATCCGGTCTGCTTCTTCTCCGGTGCCACGACTGTTGCAGATGAAGGAGCCAATCTGCCCCTTGATTCTAAGCTGCTGCTTTTTCTTCAAGGATACAAAATGGATGTCATCTGAATTCATGATCTATCTTATATATTCTAACGCAAAGATTCTTACCGACACATACTTGGGCAGCTTGTAGGGTGCCAACTCGCACCCGAATATTCTGATCTCGGTGTGGTTTTGATACAGGTACCAATCCCCGGTCTTTGTGTCGTCCGAGAGATGCAGGATTCTCTGGACTTCGTCGTTTATTCGAGGCTCGGGCCTACCGCTCAACATGCTTACCACCGGGTGGTAGAACAGGTCGATGAATGCCTTGAAGCTATACTCTGGGGAGTTATGGTTCAGCAAAGAGGTCCATGATGTGACTGGCTGAGGCCTTCCATCTGCGTCCATCTTCTGCATGGAAAATGCAAACTTATCCGCCTGGAAAAAGACGAACAAGTAGGCTAATATTGATGAATATTTGAACATGCCCTTTGTGTCGAAATTCACGAACTGTTCATGAATATTGTCTGCCAAGAAGGTACTAAAATCAAACTGGGTGGTGGGCTTTTCATCAGTGGAGAAAATGGATAGAAAACCCAGAATGGGCTCATCTACCCACTGGTCGGAATAGTACCCTAGCAAAGCACAAAGGGAAGAAATGACCTGGTTTCCCTTGGTGGAGAACATGGACGACGGGTAAGGGGGATTTGTGGAAGGGAATTGAGCGGAGGTGGGAAGGAAAAACTCGAATATTTGAGCTCTCTAGGGAAAAGTCATCTTCTGATACAACTCTGTAAGGATTTCCAAGTTGAAAGGAGCCGCAAAGTCTGCACGGGGAATTTGCATCATCTGGTCTATGTCTTCGGGAGTGATGAGGGACAGGGTGTCTCCGGATGAGGATATGACGGCTCTCTGTTCGGGAATATAGTGAGCTCGACATTTAAGTGCGAGCTCGGGAAAATGGTGGATCTGGGGAAAGAGGTACAGGGGTAAATTGGACTCCCAGAGTCCAATTTCATCGCTTTGGTCCAGGAAAACCTCCCTGAGGCATGACTGGAGGTCTGAGAAATCAAAATTGCATATGGTATCTGCGATCAATCTGTCTTTGTCGACCAGTGGGATCTTGTCCAGGTCGACAGGAGGCGGGAGAAAAGGATTCTCCTCTCCTTCTGCTTGTCTTGGCTTTGGCGCCATCTCTGCAATAATACCTGCAATAAACACGAAGTTAGTGGGGTCGACTGACTGTGGATGAAGGCGACGGGATGTAACGGAGGAGCAAGTTATGAGTTTCTCTGGCGCGACAAGTGAACCGCGAAAGTAGGGGAAAACGGTACTTTTTTTTTTTTTTTTAAATGGGGTCGGTTGGGCGCGGGAGACAGGTCAGTTGGATAACGGATAGGTTATCCAGTAATAAATGGACAACGGGCCACTTGGGGGTGAGATGGCAGGTGACGGTGGCCGAAACATATGGACGGGTGACGTGGCTGCTAGGGATTGGATGTAAAAGTCGCAATAAGGGGCTGATCATGAGTGAAAAGGGGTAGGGGACTGACAGCAGTTATGGGATGGGACATAACTCGGGAACAAGTGGAACAAGTGGAAGATGACGTCCATAAGTGACGGGGGGCTGTCAGATAGCAGATGGTGACGGGACTT
>ML779957.1:421058-433848 GCA_009831015.1 Picea engelmannii
AATTCCCACGATTCCCGAAACCCTTTCCTCTATCCTTTTGTCTTCCCCTCTTCTCCATGTTCAATGCATTTCCTGATGTCTCACCTGTGCTTTTCTGTCGCATTTCCTCACTAAGGATAACACCAACAACATCATCAAATTTTAAATTATTTGAACCAGAGACAGAGTTACTTACAACCATGACCAAGCCGTTCCAACTTTCTGGCAATGAGCACAATATTAGAAGAGCCCTGACCTCATCATCAAAGTCCACTTTTACATAACTTAGTTGATTAGTAACCGTATTAAAATCATTTAAATGATCTGCAACAGACCCACCTTCCAACATCTTCATATTAAATAATCTCTTCATTAGAAATACCTTATTTGACGTCGAGGGTTTTTCATACAATTTGGCCAATGCGTCCATCAAACCCTTCGTTGTCTTTTCTTTGGAAATATTGAAAGCCACCGACGCTGCCAGGCTCAGTCGTATCGTTCCTAGAGACTTTTTGTCAAGAATCTCCCATTCTTCGTCCTTCGTAGTCGTCGGCCTCTTTGTTATTCCGCCCAATGGTAGGAATAGATCCTTTTGATATAAATAGTCTTCCATCTGCATCTTCCATAGCTGGTAGTTTTGGCCGTTAAATTTCTCGACCCTAAACTTTCCATCTTCCGACATTGCTCCCACTCGAACCAGGAACCCTCTTTTCCTGCGAGTTACCTTTCGCTCTGATACTAGTTGTTAGAAAAACAGGACTGTGGAGAAATAAAATAAAACAAATGCGGAAACAAAACACAGAAGATACACAATACAATAGAGACACAGATTAACGTGGTTCACCCAGTGTGGGCTACGTCCACCAGAGAAATTGCCAGGTCCTTCCTTTATTATTATCCAACATATGAAGGGATACAACCTACAACAAACCCGCTGTAACTTCCTCTTCTTTCTCTCACAGTCTCCTATCTCATAATACAATATTTTCCATCCAACATAGCCGCAATACATTTCCCTCATAAAAGAGGGTTGCCTTCTAGGGCAAAAAACCCTAACATAATCTCTACCGTTAGATCTACGACCTTATAATGAACGGTCCAGATTTACAATGAAATTACAATATACATTTACAAGGCAATTTTTCCTTCGGGGGCTTCGCCCCCGAACCCCCACTGGGGGTCCGCTTGCCCCCAGATCCCTCAGTCGGGGGGATAGCCCCCCCGGACCCCGCAGAGGGGGTACCCCCCCTCTGCACTCCCCCACGTGGAAGAGTGTACATACTTCTGGGGTGTAAATACTTCATGGGGTATAAACATGGTTGAAAGTAAAAGACCTCTGAATCAGGAAGATAATTAGGCTCCACAACCAACATATATCCCACTTTCACGCGACTTCACCAATTTCCTTTTTTTGCCCCCATACTTGCTTCTTGATTGGCCCAAAGAACCTCCTTGTAACTGCTCCTCCACGAACTTACTACCAATAAAGTCCAAATTTGGGATTCCCAAAGCACGTTCTATCGCCTACTTCATCCCTAGAAGAATTGGGTCGCCACTCGACAACGTAAACTGAAGTTGGAAATGAGCAGATGCCACTTCCTGACCAACAAACAAAGGCTTTTGGTCTGAATCCCCAACTAATCATTCCGATGCTTGACTGGGAAAATCACAAGTCGGATCGGATCTAACTAGAATGTGTTGAACATGTGTATCCATGGTACTGAGAGAACCTAGAAGCCTCACTCACGCCCTTGGGCTGCTCTCCTTTGACAACTGACATAAAGCTCTGTTAATGATCATATTCGAAAATATATGCTCTTTCAACAAAGTGTCCTCGGAGTAATCCACGAGAGGGAAGTAACTGTCCATCATACCCTCCAGGACCTCCACTTAAATGTTATGTAAGTTAGTGATGCTATTTTTGAGGTGTTTTTTTTTATTTTTTATATATCAAATAATTTTAACACCAACACACAAATATATAGTTTATTTCATTTTGCTTACTTTACAACATGTAAAGAGTAATATTCTAATAAGAAATTATAGTTAAAGATCTTGCAAATTTATATGCTATTATTTTCTCTTTTACTTGTTTCATATCTCAATCCATTTATCCATTAATTTGAAATTGGTCTTAATCTCACACAATGCTATTTGCCTTACATCATCTAGCTTAGACAAATGAACTAATTGCTTTTCTTAATCTAAATTCTCTGAATCACACCTCCTCTTCACCTTCCCAAAGGGGTAGTTAAACAAAGAGATTAATTGATTAGACTCCAAAATGCAAATTTGAGGACAAATAAGATTGCAATATGAAACTAATTGAGCACATAAGCATGAAAAATGATAATGAATAAAACATACAAATTAAATCGTAACAACGCTTATATTACTATGAAATGCTTAGGAAAAAAAGAGCTAAAAGGAAAAATATGCTCTATAAAAAAAATACATATCTGTCCATTCAATTTGGAAATGGTTCAGTTTTGTATTCGTTGACTACTATTGGACCCTTAATGCGACACACACTATTATTGGCTCACGGGTCATAGCTCAATTGGTGGAGGGTGAGTTTATTAATCTCTCCACTCGGGTTCAAATTTGTAGTGACATGTTGGTTCGAAGTGGCTTGGTTGAAAGGGTAGACACCCCTTTTGATACAGACACGTCTTGGGACATCTCGAGATGTATTAACCCTAGGTTAAGTCAATATCTGTCTTGAGACATCTCAAGATGTATTAACCCTAGGTTAAGTCACGAGATATTGATATATGTGATATAGGGACAACTAGTCGATTTGATCCCCAGCCTAACTAAGATCACTTTGTCCACTTATCAATCCTCCTACTCTAAAAAAAAAAAGAAACATAAAAAATAAGTATCAATTATAAATTGTCCATTTAATTATCAATAATCATTTCATTACCAAAATTTTTAAAAATTAACTCAATGATTATTAAATTAACCAATACTATTGAGTATTTAGTTAATTTCATGTTAATAGATTTTCCATTCAAATTCTTTTAACAAAAAAACACACTAATTTATACCAACACATTTATTTTAAATACCATCAAGGAAGAGAAACCTCTCTTAAATTTAAAAAAAATACAAATACTTAGTACAAAATATGCAAATGACCCATATATTCATAGACCGTATAGACCCATCTAGCCCGTGTCTATTAGTTGCTAGATGTAACTTTTTATTCATCCGCAAAGTAGAGTGGGCAAGTAAGCTTACAAGCCTTGTGGCCCAGCCGGGATCACCACATTTAAAATCGTCACATGGTTTAGTAGCAGGAATATATTTTTATTTTTCCCCAAAGTAGACTGGGCAATTAAGATTAGAAGCCTGGTGGCCCTGCCGGGATCATCACAGTTGAAGTCCTCACATGGTTTAGTATCAGGAATATTGATTTTAACCCAAAGATTAAATTTAAAGCATCTCGCAGTGTAGAAACTTCTACTTCCCGTATCAACGGCCATTTTTGGTTTAGAAACTTCTACTTCCCGTATCACCGGCCCATTTTTGGTTCTTCCCATTGCAAAGATCGATCAAAATCGCTTTCTTACAGCCAGATAAGCTGACATCGATCCTCTGTCTCTGGAGACACTGGCCGGAGCGCTATGGTAAGCTGTTTGTTTGCTGACGCCATTACTGTTTAATATTATCTGCTGAGTTTTTCTCTGCTCAGCTTTACTTCTTACATTATGTTCTGCGAAGCCATGCTGCAATCCATCAAACCTTCTGTCCGTTGCACATGTTAGGGTTTGATAATGTAAAAGATAACAAAATAATTAGTGTGTATGCTGATAAGTGCAGGCAACAGGGGATGATGGCCTAGAGGAGTGCTTGAAGCTTCTGAGAGGTGAAAGGGATGAGCAACGCCTAGCTGGACTGTTACTTGCGACTAAATTCTGTCGAGGAGACGATAAAGACTCCATTCTTAAAGTTTTCCACGCACTCGGCATGAGGTTTTTGGACCGCCTTTTAAGAACAGGTGCGATTCCGGGTTCCTTAAGCCTCAATTCCGTGGTTTCTTGGTCTTCGCGCTGAAATTCTGTGTCGGCCTATATCAAGATACATACATTCTTCTCAAACACATTGTTAGAAGAAAAGACAGTCGGTGAAAGCCGTCTTACTCATGCCAGCAAGAAATTGCCGTCGTGGACACTGTTCGAGCTATGTGAACAAAAGTTATTGTACAGATAATCATTTATTATCCTTTTTAAAGTAATTAAAGTGCTTTGATCAAGTTTTGCTAACATTTATTTCTCCTTAGAGTGTCTGGGAAGTCGGAACCTGATCAACTTAGGTCAACTGAATCTATGTAATTGCAAAGGAAATAAACATTTTCTTAGAGTTGCTTTACAGAGTTTTTATTACGACTGTATTAGTTCGTTCATTGGCAAATTGGCAGAATTATTTATGATTTTAACGTTGTCTCTAATTTAACCGAATTTGAAAAT
The DNA here is from genome assembly GCA_009831015.1 of Picea engelmannii. NCBI lineage: Eukaryota > Viridiplantae > Streptophyta > Pinopsida > Pinales > Pinaceae > Picea > Picea engelmannii. The sequence continues at coordinate 425,513 of ML779957.1, forward strand.
AGAAATCAAACTAAGTCGGTACAAAATTCAAATTAGCTATGGGAAGCTACCCTAACTTACCTAGTTGCTTTGCTCTGGGTGGGAGGCGATAAGATACCTAAATAAATAACTAGGACTCGATGAAAAAAGCCGATAAAGAACAAATATTAGGCAAAATAAATGAAATAAAAATTAATCAAAGCAGTTCTGATGCCAGAGATACATTACTTAAGGCTTTAAATGATCTAACAAAGAATTAGCAGATGGAGTTAAAAATTATCTGGTTAAGAAAAAGTGTTATGCAAAAGATATCATATAGAGAGAGATTTACTAATAATACGAAGAGATCAGAAATTACTGTTTCACGTCCTTATGAACAAAAGTTCAACCTGTCAATCAAAAGTAAGTATATATATATATATATATATATATATATATATATTTGGGCTTTCCCTATCTTGTTGCGAACCTTGTAATAGATGCTTTCTTTTTAGGTCAAGGGGTTAGCTCTATTAGTTGTTGTTAATGTTGTTGGGCATTTGACTAGTTCCATGCTAGTAGCCAGTTTTCGTCAATGTTGTTGGGCATTTGGCTAGTTCCGTGCCAATGTTGTTGGGCATTTGGTTATTTTTGTGCCAACAGGTACCCGACTTGAATCTTGCTGGCACAAAACTAGCTAAATGCCCAACAACATTGGTGACAACTGGTATAGGATAAAAAAACACATACACACACACACACACACACACACACACACACACACATATATATATACACACACACATATATATATATATATACACACACACACACACATATATATATATATACACACACACACATATTGTGTTCTTTTATATATATGTGTGTGTGTATATATGTATGTATGTGTTTTTTTCAAAGGAAAACCTTGCGTGAAAACTCAAGAGATGCTTCCCACATTCATGGATGGCATTTCTAGTAAAGTCGTTGATGTAGACTAGTGTGCCTCACCTTAGGGGATTCAAATTGGACACCTGTTGGCATGGAACTAGCGGCATACCTAGAACATTGGTGACAACCGATTGAGCTAACCCTTGGGCTATATATATATATATATATATATATATATATAATCTTTTTTCAAAAGGTATCAACCCAATGGATTGAGAATCCAAGAACAATGTGCCATATCTCAAGGTTTTTCAAAGGAAAACCTTGCGCGAAAACCCAAGGGATGCTTGCCACATTCGTGGATGGCATTTCTAGTAAAGTTGTTGATGTAGACTAGTGTGCCTCACCTTAGGGGATTCAAATTGGACACCTGTTGGCATGGAACTAGCGGCATACCTAGAACATAATCAGCCCTTCTAACTAGGGAAGGCTGCAATTACTAAGGAACCACACTTGGAAAACCGAAGGGATGCTTCCCACATTTGTGAATGGCATTTTTAGTAGACTCATCGGCATAGACTAATGTGCCTCACCCAAGAGGATTTGAACTAGGCACCTATTGGCATGGAACTAGCCGAATACCTAACAACATTGACGACAACCGATTGAGCTAACCCCTTGGGCTATATATATATATATATTTTTTTTTGCAAATGAAAACAGCCCAATAAACTGAGAACCAAGGAACAATTACCACATCTCAAGCCTTTTTTATTTTTTATTAGTGAGATAGATGTGTCAGTTCTAAACTGACTCTATTACATTAATTACAAACCAACTACACCTCTCACAATGATACGGACAAGCACCGCCTGCTAGGATTTGAACTCGGGTCATGCTCACGGCAACCGCTCCAATTTGCTGCTAAACCACAGCCTACTGATGAGAATACACACACATTTGTTCTTCTAAATGAATGTGAAACTTATCTTATATCTTCTTCCTGTTTCAAACTGGACTTTGTCAAGCATATTCTGTTTGGATAGTGCATATTAAATTTGACTGAAACACATTTCTTTTTCTGCTCTTCTTAGCTGATGGCCTCCTTTAAATATTTTTTGCAAGTTGTTACTGCGATTTGCTCTATCATAAAATTCACTATATTTTATCTAAACATATATAGATCTGTGCAAAGAGGGACTTGCTTTACACTGACTGTTATGTTAGTATGAAATTTGAATTCCAGTAACAGATTTACTATCGGGCAACTGATTTAGTGCATTATTCATTGATTTTACCTCAACTTTGCAGTCAATGCAAAATGGCCCTACTTCCTGCAAAATGGCCCTACTTCCTAAAGAGTGTTGATGGTACTTTAGGCATTTCCTAGTTTGCAACTTTAAGCTAACTATTGTTGTTTATATCCTTTGAGCAAATACATTACCCTTACTTGTTTTTGAACTGTTCAGGAACTGGGCAAAGTACTGGTACGATTCCTAATAAAGATCAGCAAGAAGCATATTTACAGCTTGCCCTCACTATTTTTGCAGCATTTTGTCGTGTCCCTGATCTTGCTTCTTTAGACGATATTATTTCTAAAGTTCCCATTATCTTGGAAACTTTGACAGAGAAGTAAGTTAATAGTATACTCTTGTTTTCTTAATGATATTTGTGTTATATTTCAGCGACACCTGCACACTAAAATTATTGAATTAGTATCAGCTGGTTGTTTTAAGTTTCGTTACACAGGCATCATTCCATTCGCTTCTAGCTTTTCTATCACTGTTACTGGAAGAACCATATAACATTGTAAACTAATGACACATCTTGAATAGCTTTGCAGTAATTGTTATGAAAAGCTCAATTAGGATTGAAGTAGATGAAATCTTATTAAAGTTGCATGGCTTTGAGAACCTGTCTGATTCATTTTTTAGGGAATGAAATAGATTTTTTTTTGAGTATAAACAAAGTTTACATATCCTTCAGCCATACCCGCCGGGCATCAATAGTTTGCAGTTGCTTTTATGAATGATTTCAAAATATTTACATATACCGTGTCCAGTAAGTAGACCTACTTCTGACATATTTTTACTGAAATGTCTTGGTGCCATAGTCGTATTGGATGCCAAGTGTACCATTGGTGATGTCGAGTCAGTTTGGGGGGTGTCCGGTCTGAACCGGTGATTCAAACTGGTTTTGTCCTGAACCAGTCAAAATCGGCTGGTTCAAGACAAAACTGGTCAAAACCGGCCAGTTCAAGACAAAACCAATCAAAACCATTTTGACTGGTTTTGTACCGGTGCATCCCCATCCCCCCAAAAACTGTTGAGAATCGAGATTACAATCAAAGAGGGGATTGAATGGAACCAAAGACCAACCCAAAAGCCTGCAGTAAGAGAGAAAGATGGCAGCCCTACTCAGTTTGCTGGAGTAAAATGACAATGTGCACTGGTGAGAGAAATGAACAGTCTAGGAATAAGTGCACTATCTCTCCAAACAAGTGTGGTCCAAGATAACTCAGCCATAGCAAAGAGGGTGCTCCAAGAGAAAAATATACTAATCACATGAAGATGCCAATCCAGCCCTAGCGTTCCAAGAGGAAATATGCCAAACATGAAAAAGGAGACACAAGATGCGTGTGCCCATAGGGTCAACATTTATTAGACCGAAGGATGATGCATGGAGGCGAAAGAATGATCACTTGCCTTAATAAGATCTCCCAAGATGATAATTTACAAATGAGCTCAAGGGTTTATTTATACCCTTCAAGTAGGTAAGGCACTTACCCCAAGGAGGGGTTATGGGTCCCCAACAAGATGGACTAGGTTTGCATCAACCCTAACCAACTCATTACAATAAATGCACACAAGGGGTGTTTAGCCTAGGTTGGCCTTAGCCTAATAACCTAGAAGTGCCAAGTATAGTAGGTTGTAGCCCTATGTGAAGATTACACCATTCTCAACAAGAACACCCAAAAAAACAAAAAACACAATACAAAAGCCCTGCAACTACCCTAAAACCTATTTTTCATCTATTTAATGATGCCCTCCATTCAGATATTCCATGGATGCACCTGGACACCTCCAACCTACTAGGCAGGAGTTGAACAGGATCATCAAAGATGACATTTATAGACAGTTTGTTCAGTTCACTTGGACAAACCCCCAGGCCGGGTTACGTCCAAAGATGGCCTTTTATGCTGAGCACTTCATAGAGGTGAGGGATGGATTCATTATCCAACCCACATACACATCCTGTTATTGGGTGCCATTCTCTTTGTATCCCCCCAGGCCAGTTTTGAGTTGAGACGGACCACCGTGTCAATTTTCACATGCAACTCTATGTGACTAATTTCACGTCTGAAAATTGCTTCCTAGTGAGCAAATGGTAAACCCGAGTTTGTTATCACTGAACAATTTTACACTGAAATTATTGACTGAAAAATATAGCAGTGGAAACAATTAAGATCAGAGATGAATCATCAATACACATGAGGGACAAAATTTCTGTTCTGTAATTTATCAAATTCAGAAATTCTAAGGGAAAAAACTGAGGAAAACCTTGTCCTCTGAAAAACCAGAAAAAATCAGCAAACCAAACCTCAGCAAATCCCGGAAAAATCCTCTGCCTGCAAATCTGCTGCAGCTGCCACCTGTACGGCCTGCTGATGTGCAATATCCCCATTGGAGATATGCTAGGATATTAAGGGTTTACTGTTCACTTTAAGTGTTTCTGGTTATGTATTCTTGTCAAACACTTTGCATACAATATTAAATGTTGATTGACGATTTTTAACGAACAGTTTGCAAGTAATTCAACCATGGGCATTATGTCAAATACATGGCTTGCATCCACCATAAACATGAGAAATAAGAGACAGTAATGGCATTTTATTATGAGTGGAGAACTTCAACAACAATACAATATACCCAACAGCAATACAATATTACTCCAGCAGTAATAACTAAAGACTGCTATGCAGCTGCAACATGTCCCTAAGCACACAAATGACAATCAGAACCTGAGAAAATAATGCTAAGTCTCTACTGTAGCTGGTACTGCACTACTCCATGTCAAAACAGGGCTAGAAACCCTCCCAGATCTGTAGCAAGTCCACGATTCTTCTCCAGATCTTCTCTGCTTTGCCAAACAGCCTCACGGCCCTTCTAAACCCACTCGGAACAGACCCGAACTCGCCTCAAAAACCCTCACGCGGCCTCCTGTACCCTTCACGGCTCCCCTACGTGAGCTGGCGACTCTCCCTTAACCCTGCGGCACTGTTTTATGGGCAGCTCGGCCTCTCAAGTATCCCAGTGTCCGCTCCTTAACCCTCAACCTAAAAAATGGGGAGGAGATGGGGAGGAGATCGACCCTCCAGCAGCCACAATATCCGCAAATTATCATGCGGCCTCCCTCTATCTCTATGGAGCAGCAGTATGGGTAGTTCTGCCCTTTCAAAATGTCTCCACGACCCTGCCAACAAAGATAAATTGGTTTCCCAAGTGGAATGATGCACCTCCATTGAATCGCTGCTCCTGGATTGAAAAACAAATCACAAATGAAGCTCCAAGTGGAAAATCTTGGATGGATCTCCCCTAGGTCTAACTGTTAAATTATGAGCTTGATTTCTTATGCGGATTAATTCTTTTATTTTCTTCAACACTTTGATTCCAACTTAATACACTTCAACAATACCAAATCATAATCGAATAGCAATAACCATGTAGATGAGTAAGCATGCACATCAACAACACATATACCCTGGGGAAACCCTGTACAGGGAGAAAAACCCCAGCAAACGATATTCCTTTATTGCATTAATAATGTAAGATCACTTACAAATATCCACCATGAATGTTCTGCTCTTAAAGAGCTTGCCAAGACGACTCTGACCTGACAAAGACCTAAAAGACCTTGCTGAAATACACCTCTGATATGCTGCCTCTATTGTTGATATACAACACTGATATGCTGCTTTGGTATGCTGCCTCTTTATCACTGATATGTCTGCCTCTATTGCTTCACCCTTAACCTGCATATCAAAACTGTGTTGAAGAGAGGGGTCGACCTCTGCTTATATAGGTTGAAGAGGAGAAGAGGAGAGGCTCGAAATAGTAACTTGTTTGCATGAGTTAATCATAACTCAGCTTCATAGTTTAGTTCGAACTTAGAACTAGACTTGAGACTGGTTACAACTCAGCATTACACTTTAGTTCGAAAATAGAACTAGACTTGAGACTGGTATGATTTAGTTCTAAAATAGAACTAGACTTAAGACTTCAGTCACAACTCAACATTACACTTTAGTTCTAAAATAAAACTAGACTTAAGACTTCAGTCACAACTCAACATTACACTTTAGTTCTAAAATAGAACTAGACTTAAGACTTCAGTTGCAACTCAACATTACACTTTAGTTCTAAAATAAAACTCACTTAAGACTTCAGTTACAACTCGACTCTTTACAAAGCAATTCAAAATTCTCTTCATGGTGGATAATGTTACACGTGCCAACGCACTAGATCAATACATTTATATCATTTGCAATATTAGGAATATCGTTTGTTTCTAGCTCATAGGAATTTTATATTCAACCTAACTTTTGCTAGATGCCTGGACTTTTGCTCATGGCTCACAAGGTTTGACTAGGCTCATAGAGGCTGTATGTTCCCCTTGACTTTTGCACTTGTCTTGTTTATGCTCACAGAGGTTGTACATTCCCCTTGACTTTTGCACTAGACTCTCTATGCTCACAGAGGTTGTACGTTCCCCCTAACTTTTGCATTAGACTCACATAGCATCTCGTTCGTCCTGACTTTTGGTTTGACTCACAGAGGTTGTACGTTCCCCATGGCTTTTGTCAATACCTCACAAGACTGGTTGATTCTCCAAATCTCCCTGGCTAGCCTCAGGGTGGCCCATATGGCCTTTCATTGGAGAATGACTGTCGATGCTGCCAAATTTAACACTCCCTCTCAGTGAGGGAGTCATTCTCATCCACACCAGGCTTGCCTCTCAGTTGCACAAACTGTCTCGAGGTCAGAGGCTTGGTCAGGATATCAACTACCTGCTCGCTCGTGGCTATGTACTGTAACTTTACAGTTTTTCTCTGGACCAAGTCTTGGATGTAGTGGTACCTCATGTCAATATGTTTTGACCTGTCGTGAAATACCGGGTTCTCTGTCAATTTTATGCAACTTTGATTATCACAGTGAACCACTGTCGTCTCGAGCTTGTCTCCAAACAACCCAGAAACCAATTTTCTGAGCCATACTGCTTCCTTGCTAGCATCACTTGCTGCAATGTACTCAGCCTCTGTTGTACTCTGTGTAATGGATCCCTGCTTCCGGCTTGACCAAGAGATCATAGCGGATCCTAAACTGAAGCAGTATCCGGAAGTACTCTTTCGATCCACTGGGCTTCCTGCCTAGTCAGCATCTGCATACCCATGCAAAAATAAACCACCACTGGATGTATATCTCAGACCATAAGTAATAGTCCCTCTGAGATATCTCAAGATGTACTTTGCTGCCACCTAGTGTCTCTGTCTCGGTTCAGTCATGAACTGACTCATTGCAATCACTGCATAACATATATCTAGCCTAGTGTGGATCATGTACATAAATGATCCAATCAACTGCCTGTACATGGTGGGATCCACCAAATCTGAACCTGTATCAGAATCATGCAGCTTCCTCAGGTTGGTAACCATTGGAGTAGACATGGATTTGCAATCCATCATACCAAATCTCTTTAGTACATCCACTGTGTATTTTCCTTGTGCCAGAAATATCTCGCCCTGTCTTTGCCACACTTCCAATCCTAGGAAGTAATGCATCAAGCCTAAGTCTTTCATCTCGAATTNNNAGGTTAGCTCCCTCTTACACTAGGCTATTAGCCCTTCATGTCCTGTTAGAAAGAGATCATCAACATACATGATTAGTATAACAGGTTGGTTACCTCTTACCTTGAAGTACAAATTTGCATCAACATCACTTTTCTGAAATCCCAGGCTTTTAAGAAAGCCATCAATCCTGTCATACCAAACTTTGGGAGCCTGCTTAAGACCATACAAGGCCTTCCTTAGCTTGCATACATGAGTGCCTTTGTTATGCAGTACAAAACCATTTGGTTATTCCACAAAGACCTCATGTTCAATCTTTCCATTCAAGAATGTTGTTTTTACATCCATCTGATGTAGCTTCCAACCAAGAACTGAAGCTAAAGCAATAATAGTTCGAATGGAGGTATACCTGGCTACAGGGGCAAAAGTCTCTTTGTAGTCGATTCCTTCTTTCTGAGTGAATCCTCTGGCTACAAATCTTGCTTTGAACTTTTCCACACTTCCATCAGCTGCATGTTTGATCTTATAGATCCATTTGGAAGAAACCACTGATTTGTCTTTTGGCCTCGGCACAATGTCCCAAACATTGTTCTTTATAATAGACATGTATTCCTCAAGCATGGCATCCTTCCATACTTGT
>ML779958.1:4175-41160 GCA_009831015.1 Picea engelmannii
TCTTTCCCATAAAGTGAGATCTACTTTATTACATAATTCCTTGATCATATGTATAGATTAGCTATTGGATATATTATTTGCTTTCACTTTGGTTGGTTTGTGCTGTTTTGATCTTGACCGCACAAGAGCGCTGGAGTGAAGCAGGAGCAACAAAGATTAAGGAAGCGATTACAAGGTATGTCTCTTATTCTCACTTCCAATTTAATTCAATAGTTAGATCTAGGGAAAGCGATATATTCTGTCCTGTTTTGTTCTAGATACCAGGTGGATCTAGGGAGATCGGTTAGTGTCCGCACTTACGGATTTATCCAATAACAATGACTGATATTTGATTGTACCCAGAGAAACCATCAACCATGGATATCCTGGATGCACTAGTTACCCTCTGCAATATGTGTTCCATGTTGGGCAAGGGATAATTGTCTTTCTTTGAGCTCCTGTTGAGGTTTTTGAAGTCAACACAGAGCCTAATTTCCCCACTTTTCTTCCTCACTGGGACCAAATTGGCCACCCACTCAGAATATCTCAAGGGAACAATGATTTGGGCATCTAACAGTTTCTTCACTTCTCTCTCCATGACAGGCAGCAACATGGGATTTATCTATCTTAACTTCTACCTAAATGGTTTAGCCTCCTCCTTCAGTGGGATCTTGTGTTCAATGACAGACGTGTCATATGTCTTGAGGTCTTCATAAGTCCATGCGAACACATCAACAAATTCTCTTAATAGCTCAGTATATTCGACCCTCTGTTCTCTGGTCAAACTACTCGACAACTTGACAAACTTAGGCTCCTCCTGTGTGCCAATGTTGCACTCAGCCGAATCAACATCTCCATTCGAAACTTCACCCTTTACTGCCACATCATTACCATCGAACAATCTTTATAAAGGGACTAGTCCCTTCGGAATATGATTGCTAGGCAGTTGAATAATCTGGTGATTAGCAATTTTATTTCAAAATACCTCAGGGCAGGGGTGACCTTCAAGGTCAGGGTCCTGATCAATGTGCAACTCAGAAAATTCATTGACAGCGTGCATAAAATTCTTTATTTCAAGATCGTCTTCGAATGCCTTCCAATGTCTGACATTGTTCGGTACAGTTGGCCTATATTTTATCTCAACATCGTATTTTCTCTTAGGCAGTAGAGGGATCCTGAACAGACTCGCCGAAATGGCTAAGGAATCGGCCAAAGCATTTTTTCCCTTGGAATAAAAGAGATGTTGAAAGCTGAGAAGAAATTTTCGATCAAGTCCCACACCTTATTTCTATAACTCCTGAGCCGAGGATTCTTGGCCCGATAAGCGTTTCTAACTTGCTGAATAATCACCTCAGCATCTCCAAACACTGCTATCTCCTCTATCCCCATCTCCTTTGCATCCCTTAAACCCAGAACCAGAGCTTCGTATTCCACCACATTATTGGTGGGTTCAAATTCTAGCTTGTATGACAGGGACATGGTTTCCTGACAAGGTGACACCAACACCACTCCAATGCCAACACCTTTTCTAGAAGAAGCCCCATCAAAAAACATCTTCCAAATAGAGGTGTTTGGAGGAGGCATCTCGTGATTAAAAGGGGGCTACCTTCTGACTTGAAAAGGGGCTTCAGAAGCATTAGTGAGCTGCAACAAACTAGATCCCAAATTAGTGTCTAGTGCAAAGATAGGGTGATTGGTGGGGTTTGCCTCATCACTAACAATGTAGGCCAGCTGGGCCTCTCTATACAACCTCCTGTGTTCCACTCCAAAGACTGGAATGGTAGCATATGTGAGATCCATTTGTAATGTTCCTCCAAGCTTTTTAATCTAAGATCTTGACAACAACATGCCAAACTTGGGAGGAACATCGACTACTACAATGTCCATGACCACACTTTTCATTGGCAGCTGAAACAAAGAGACGACCAAGTCTTTGATGACTCTGAGGCATTGTACCCTTCTTGAATCGAAAGAGTATAAATCATGGTAAGCCTTCGTCACCTCCAGTCCCAATTCTTCCATGACTATTTTGGGCATAAGGTTGTGGGAAGCCCCTGAATCCATGAGGCAATTATGCAGCACCTTATCATGTATGTTCAGGGATGTGTAGAAGGGAGGGGATGAATCATCTCTGTCTTCTACCATGGGACCTAAGACAAATGTTGTCTTTTCATCTTGAATATTTATTGAGTCTGTGAAAGGCTGGGGGGGCTCAGATTGTAACAACTTAGAGAGGGACCTTTTGAAATCTTCGTTTTTAACTAGTTCTGAGAGGGGTACAGGAATTCTGATCTTCTCAATCTAATGCTCAAAACTAAAAGAGGAGAGGGGATTAGGAGGTTCCCTTACCTCAGAAACAAACTCTTTGGCTGTTGATGAAGTATTTTGAGCTTTCTTTTCTTTAGTAGTTGTGGCAATAACTTCAGCAAGCCTTTCTGCTATAAGGGGCTGATCCTGGCAGTCAAAAGTATCATCTTTCTTCTTTGATCGAAGATGGTATCTGTTAGGGGAATTGTTGGCCTTCTCTCCTTTACCAAACTCATTGATTTAGACGCTCATAAGGGATTCTTCATATGCATATTGAGTCAAATGGGGAAAAGGGGAAGTGTCTTCAATGCAGTGAATTCAGGGTCAAGTTCTTCTATCTCCTCTCCTTCCTCATGAGAAACTGTTTTGTTTTGGAGAGGGGTATGAATCCTCTGATCATCTCTATCTCTGATCCTTTGTTCCCTTAGGGAGGCCTATGGCACATTGTTACCAGGCCTTTTGAAACCTCTGTTATCAGTATTCTGGGGATTTCTGTACACGGGCTTCCCCTCTAACTCCCACTTTTCCATCCTAGCCGAGAGAGATTTCAACACTTTAGTTACCTCATCCATTTGAGGAGGAAGGGGAGAGGAATAGGATGAGGAGGCTTCAAATCTCCTCCTGGGTATGTCTCTGTCAGCCTTACTCCTAAGTTGGTCAACAACCAATATATTAGACTCTACTTCTATGATCACGTCATGTATGTGCGCCAGAGTGGTGGCTCTCCTTTCCCTCAACAGAAGGTAGAAATAGGCATCAAAGGCACTAGCATAAGTGATCTTCACAGAGGCTTCTGAGGGCTTAATCTCAACGGGGATTTTATTGTACATTTTGTTAAATATTTTGGAGAAGTCAGAAACAGACTCTCCTTCCTTTCTCTTCAAAGATCCAAACTCTGTCATGTAATACATGAAGTCCTTTTTGTCTCCCCAATGTCTCAAAAAGGCATTATCCAAAGCCTAAATCCCATTAATAGATCTAGGAGGCAAGGCCCTATACCATTTTCTAGCCTCACCCTCAAGGATATGGAATAAAATCCTCATCCACACATCTGCATGCATGATGACATGGTCATCTGTAAAACTGTAAAAGGTTTCAAGGTGTTCTTCTGTAGTTATGTCCCCCTCGCCTGTAAACTTAGGCAGCTACTTGAGGTAGCCATCTGCTGGAAGGGCGTTGAGAGGCTGGGGTAGCAAAAGGGGAGCATACCTGGCAGCTATAATAGACTCCATTCTGGTCATGGGGGGATTTTCTCTTGCCATAGGGATATTAGCTGGAGGAGAACTCGGAGGGGAAGGAGCCTGAACTAGGGATACTGGAAATAGGCTTATAGGGGTAAGGGAAGTGACAAGGGTATCTCCATCTAGTCCAAAACCAAGAGGAGACAACTCGGCAGGAACACTTCCAAAATTCAGGAAATGGGAGGTTTTAGAAAAAGGTCTATTGCAAAGCTGAGGGGAAGAAAAAGGAGTTTCTACAGAAGGAGACGACAAATTACCTGGTTCGACGGTGGAAGTTTCTCCTTGGGGGGCCTTTCCTCTTCTAAAATTCGCCCAGGGCTCAGCTTCAGGCATAGCTAGAGGCAGTTGTGGATGGGACCGCGTGTGTCTACCTCTGAAAGCCACAATTAAAACGACAGGTTCACCACAATGGAGTCTCCAGGTGCACAGTAGCAATCTTCAAAGGCTCTGATGCCTGATGCACCTTCAGAATCAGAGGCTCAATGTCGTTCAATATCGGGGAAAATTTTCAACCTCGTCCACGACAATGGCACCAGAAATGTTAGCATCAGAAGTCACTCCTTGGTTGTGGCAAGAGAAGAGCCCAACGCCCATCAGTTTATGTCGTGAATAATTTAATGGGGTGATCGGATGGATAGAGGCCCAAGAAGATATCACCCTAACTCAGAAAACCGGGCCTGGTATGTAACAACAGAAGAGGTCTTGATCTAACTTCAGTCAATGGGTTGATTATAAAATGAGTAGACAGAAGACTTGGTAAGAGGAGTGAGCAAGACTGCCTTGGGCATCAGGCCTTTCAACAGCTTGAAGAGGAAAAACTTAGAACATAAGATTCTCTTGGTTTAGTGTTTTGGGGAACTGAAAGGTGACTTGACTGGATCTTCCAATTCCAAGTCATTCAGTGTTGAGAAAATACAAGAACTGATTAGAAATAATGCAACTATTACAGTGATCCAACATACATCATCCTATAATGGTGCAACTCGACTGGATCCTCCAATTCCGAGCGGTTCTAACACAGTGTAAACAGAGAGATGGAAAGAGGCTAACATTCATAAGGCAAGAAGTCTCAAGTGCCAATACATAACCAGACCAACCAATGCTTCATAAAAAAATTACAGTCGGGAGCCTAGCTCAACCATCGATCCTTACAAAAATACAAAACTGAGTACATATACTCCTAAACTTGCAGACTGCCTATCGGAACCTCCATGCTTTGCATTTAATGAGTGAACCAAGGTTTCAACTACCTCCATCCACCTTCATTTATTTTTAGCAAGGACCAAGATCAAGGTTGAACTGAACTAGTTTCTAGAGAACGTGGTGATCCCTTCTGCAGCTAAACCCGGTGCTTCGGCCCTTTGCACAGTTCTTTCTATCACCCCCAGGTGACCACGGGCTGTGACCCTGTGCCTATCTTCAAAGGCACTGTCGGCATTTCACATTTCATAGATTTGAAATGCAGCAAAAAGAAGAGACCCTCTGTTCTCTCGAAGTCCCGATAGCCGAAATGGCTTGATCGCGTGCCACGTGTCCCATTGGATGGATGACCTAGATCATTTCTTAAATGTGGGACCACCTCTGGCCTGGACCCTTTTGGCATTTCGGGCTTCGGGATTCTGAAATGCAGTGGAAGGAGGAGACCCTCTGTTCTCTCGAAGTGTCGATAGCCAAAATGTTGAAATGGCTTGATCGTACGCCACGTGTCCCACTGGATGGATGACCTAGATCACTTCTCGATCAAAGGTCCTAGTTCTTTCAGGATTTCATGCACTAGGGATGCATGATGCAAGGAGGAGGGACCCTTGTATGTTTGAAGTCCCAGTAGCCGAAATGGCTTGATCACGTGCCACACATCCCATTGGATGGACGGCCTAGATTATTTCTTAAATGTGGGACTGCCTCTGGCCTGGACCCTTTCGACATTTTGGGCTTCGGGACTCTGAAATGTAGTGGAAGGAGGAGACCCTCTGTTCTCTCAAAGTCTCGATAGCCAAAATGACTTGATCCCGCACCATGTGTCCCATTGGACGGACGACCTAGATCATCTCTTGATCAATGGTCCTGGTTCTTTTCAACGTTTCGGGCTTCGGGGATCTAAAATGCAGTGGAAGGAGGAGACCCTTTGTTCTCCCGAAGTCCCGATAGCCAAAATGTCTTGGTCGCGTGCCACGTGAGTTTGGCCATAAGAGATGAGCTCAGGTGCTTGACCCCGTGCAACTCTACGAACCAAACTTACCCGATGGTCGTCGATCTACCTCCTCTGTGGATCCTCACCGTTGAAAGACAAAGTGCCCGCTTGCTTGATTTTAAGCCGGAAATGGGCTTATTACGTGGGCTATGCTCGACGCTCATGGTTGCGGCCTTTGAATAAAACACACTCGACCATCTTTCAAACCCCACTTCTATACATTTACACCAGGGGCCCGAAACCAGAAGAAACCACCATATTGCAATAATTTGCGCTAACAAGATTCATTTAATAGACATTACTATACTAAGCATAAATCATATGAATAACACAACAACCATAATGCACAAAGCAATCACAACACAGGATATACGTGGTTCACCCCCAGCATGGGGCTACGTCCACCAACTCTTCTTCTTCTTTATTATCTTTTGTTAAGCTTCTTACATGCATAAAGCCTCAAAATCCTACTCCGCATAGGATAGGAGATCTGCGCACACCTCGCCAGATTCTCCTTCCCCAAGGTAGGTTACAACACCAAACTTTCCTATAGTCTGTGCACAAAGCACTACAGATGACTTGCACTTAGCTCTGGAAGTATCAACATACACTAAGCACAGAGTCTCTTACAATAACTTGCACTTAGCACCACTTACAACTGACTTAGCACATTACCCCTTTCCTACATCGCCTAGATATCTATTTATACATTAAAAAAGGGCTTAATCATGGGTAAACCCATGGGTCGACATTCCCATACTTGTTAAATAAATCCTAATCCCAAAACTACCCTAAAAAGGGGCCGAGATCTCGCGATCTCCACTTCAACTTGGGCTTCGCCTTTGACCAGCCTGTCGAAGTCCCAAAATGGTCAAACCTAACCAAGGATCTCCAAAACTTGGTCAAGGGCCAACAGGCCCCCAACACTCACCTGTGACTTGTCCTAAGTCACTCTGCTCTAGGTAACTCTACCTCAAAAGCCTCGATCTTCTTCGATCTGCTGCTTCGCCAGGGCCTCCTTCTCGACGAACTCCTAAATAGCTGCCTCGATCATAGGTCCTTCCAAGCATTGTTCGACTGTGGTGACTACTTGTTCTAGTTTTGCTCCTCATCCTTCAATATCCTCAAAAATTAGGCAAACTGCATCATGGACTCACTGGAGCTTCTGATTCACTTCCATGACTTTGATCTATATGTTATGGACCTGTTGCTGAGCCATTCGTTGTTCTTGGGACCTTTTCATTCTCTTGACTGCTGATAAGGGCTTCAACTGCGCTTGTACTGTTGTTGCTTTGCCTCCTGGAGCTGTGACTCTAGTGTTTTTAGTTCATGGTCCTCTGTAAATCGCTCATAAGTTTGCGCACTTCGACTGCTAAGTTGTTTACATTCCAAGGCTAATGCCTTGATTCTATGGACTGCTCTTCCGACAGTTTCTTCTCTATGGTCTCGCACTTCCTACAGAGTGCTTGGCACTGTTTGTAGCTCCAGTTCTTCTACTCTCTGTTGAAGCTACTGGATGGCTTCAACAAGCTTCATTACTTGACTCTCTATTGGGTTTTCTTCTATCTGTTCTAAGACTGTCACGGAGCAAAGTTCTCTATTGACTACTTCTTTAATTCCAATCTGCTTGGTGAGTAGTTGTTCTTTCTCCTATTGGATCTATGCTCTATCCCCTGCAAGTTGGTCTTGGAGGTCATCTCTTTCTTGATGTGCAACTTGGTGTTTCTCTATGACTTCATCTTGTACTTGCTTCAGGGCCTCTATGGCATGTTCTTTTTCTTCTTGGACACAAGGAAGGTGAGCTTCAATCACATCTGCTATTCTGCGAAGTTGGGCAAGCTCATCTCCCAGCTCTGTTTCTTCTGATGGTGGGGGAGTAGTAGACACTGTGCGGCTGGAGTGAAGGGCTTGATGTACCCCTCTCACCTCTACTTCAATCCTTTCATACATGGTCTCTTGTTTTGCTTCATTGTGCTGTAAAATATCTTCTGAGGTATCTAAGACAGTAGCGATGATTAGGCTGATGTCGTCCACCGTGAGCACAGTCTCTAACTTGGGCTTATTATCTTTGGAATTCTTCCGCAAAGAAGGTTTCATGGGGGAAACCTTTATTTTCTTGGAGATCTCAGCTTCATCAATGGGATCCCTAGGCGGTGTTACTTCGCCTTGCTTCTGCTTGTCTTCTTCCCCATTGTTCTCTTCCTTGTCTACTTCGTCATCACCTCCTCCTCCTAGTGACTCTAAAGAAGTCTCTTATGATGCGTTATTCAACTCCTGTACCTCTTCTTTCTTCTTCCTTTTTCTACTTCCAGGTGCATCGTACTCTTCACGAGTAACCACCGGACTTTCGATTAGGTCAGGGTCAGAAAGTTCGGCCTGGTCGACCGGGATAAGGAACTCTGCGACCCGTTCCTTGGTTAGTTCCTCCATGTCCTCCTCTCTAATCTTGTAGTAGGACTGGAGTTCTTCTTTATGCTCATCTCCACACATAGTGATATAAATAAAATGCCTATCTGCATGGAACTTTGCTATTGGCCTGAACCTGTGAAGGGTGTTCAGTGTCATACGAGGGAAGGGCTCAATAGCCCTCTTCAACTGCAGGTAGTAGGTATGGAACACCATGTTTGACTGCCACTTCTTCACCATGTTGCTCGAATACTAGAGCATGGTGAACTTCACAGCTAGTGGTTTGAATGGCTCAATGTTAGGGAAGGTTGCTCCTTCTAGAATTTCCCAAGCAATGAAAGTGATGAGGATTAGGAGCTAACTGAAATGGAACTCATAGCCCCGATCCTGAGCTTCGCGACAGTCCTATTCTAGCTGGTTGATGAAGTAGCTCGCCCAATTCATTTGTATCCCTTCAATGCATTTTCCCACGAGGTCAACAACAAACCCCATGACCTGCGTGGGTCTATTCTTCCTTACTATCTTACCAACAATCAACTAGCAAGTGAGGCGCATTGGGCCACTCTGGATGGAGGCTACCTTGTAGCTTCGCTTCCCCTTCTCCATATCATCATAGGTATCTTTAATTCACTGTGCTAGGGTGCGGTTTGCAGTCTTCCCTAGATAAAAATCTTGTGGTTCTAATCCTTGCATGCTTAATCCGGTGATCCTATGGATCAACACCGAATCGACGGTGATGCATCTTTCTAGCCATAGATAACCGCCATGGAAGCATGACAATAGGATTTTAATGCATGCGTTAACCTCCTGATGCCTTCCAAAATGGAGTATCTTCATTACGTTTAGAATGGTGGACCTCGAGATGTCCATAGTCCATGGTTGGGGAATGATCTTCGACTTCTTTTCCTTCGCCTTGGTCAAATATTTGTGAGGTGCGAGCATGCCATAGCTTTTGCGGTCTCCTAAGTTGTAGTCGCTGATCTTCAAGGTTAGGATCCTTTCCAACTATGTTTTAACTGTGTGTATCCCCTTCGAGAGGTACGTAATAATCAACGTGTAGTTGAAGTCCCTCATGACACTGTCACAACTCACCATGCCAGCCAGAGGCGGTATGTAATCGGGAAAAATGGATGGGATGAGCTTCGCATTCGCCAAGTCATCATGATGCTTGGTTCTTTTATTGATCACAACTTGGGATGGTTCATATCCACAAGAATTCGACGGGGAGGCTTGCACTCCTCACATCGATGAGGCTTGAACTCCTACGAACATCACCTTCTCAGCCATGAGGTCAATTAGAATTTCATCGACAAATTTTTTTACTGTGCTAATGTCGTCCGACATGCATGCTCAAGATCAGGTATCTTAGGTCGGTGATCAAACACTCAATGTAATAGAACAAGTGGCAAAGTCTCAATAAACATAGCGCGGTAATAGTCAGTTCTCTGTGGGCTCGAATAATCACTATTTGCAAAAGTGTTCCCGATGCAATGTTCGACGGGATAAATAGACAATGTCGTAATGGATTCTTCCAACGGGTAAAAAATCCTTAGTCAATGCAATTCCATCCCTTATGGCATGGTCCCAATGATCCAGTGGCGAGCTTTCGGGCCATAATTGCTTTCCTGACCGTTCGGGAGCATTGATCTAACGGTCATAATGCCTCCAACGGTCATATTGCTCCACCATGGAGAAGTGGCAATCTGAGCTGTTCTGATATTTCGACGAAGTTCAAGTTCTGGAAACCTTCCTTCTGCAAAGTCTTCTCTAGGATTTCTTGCAATTTTTCTAACTTTGCTTTCTTCTTGCTAATTTTTCTAGCCTTCTTTCCTGTAATCTGAGTTACTGGGTTTCTTTTTCCATTTTTTTTCTTATCTTCTCTTGGCATAGTAAATTCGCATTGTTGAGGGTCTTTCACAGGGTTCAAGGGTAATACTTCTTCTCTTTCTGGGGTAGGTGCTCTACTCTCCTGTATGGATAGGTTTTTCAAGTCTGTCTATGTTCTTTCAACTTCGAGATCTAGGTTTATGGTCCTTAGCAGCTTCGACTTGTTTTCCTTTTCTTCTATTAAGTGTGCTATTCCCCTAGTCATGAAATCCTTTAATTCTTTCTTTTTCTATTCTAGAGCTTCCTCTTCTTGTTTTCTTCGTATCTGATCTTTATCAATCCAAGTTTTTCCTAGCAACATAGAAAATGGGGCATTGTTCTCAATAAATTTAATGACCTCAAATTCTTCCTATGTCGAAGTTCCATGAGCACTCATAGATATCTGGGTAAGTCTTCCACATAGGGTTGTTAGCTTTCCTCTAAATAATATTATTCCTCCCAATGAAGGAATCATAGAGGGATTTCCAAAAATTTCCCAAGTTCTTTCTGTCATGATATTCACCTGTGTTTCCTCATCCAAAACACAGTCTATGTCGAAGTCTCCTATTCTTGTTTCTATGTACTCTTTCTATTTTAAGATCTCTGATAGATTGGTGCCTCTGTGATCATTCACGGTTTCTTTCATTTGCAATAATACAGTCTCTGATTCTTTCTGGGATTCTTCCATAGTATTAGTCTCTTGGCCTTTCTCATGGTTTTCTTGTCTCATATTCATCTTTTCAACTTTAGCAATCATTCTAGGAAAATCCAAAACTTCATGGTCCATAGCTTTACATCAAAGACAACTAGGTCTTCTACCAGGGAATTCCTTAGCCAGATGTCCCTGTCTTCTACAACTGTAACAAAGGGTTAATCCTCTCTTTCTCTTAAATGATCCCCAACCTTTCCTGTACTGCGCACTAGGATCACAATAACTAACCTGCAAAAAAATATTTCTAGGGTCCTGCATCCATTTGTTAGTCCAAACATTCTTTCTATGCATAGGAATAACATATCTTTCACTATTTCTATTAGATCTACTCATATCAAATATTTGTTTTTCTAGTTGTGCCCTAGTTTTCAGACTAGGACAAAATCTATCAATCATTCATTGATCTATTCTTTCGAAAAAAATTTCACTTATCCTACCTTCAGCAGAGCACAAAGCTTTCATATATTGCCTCTTTCTTTCATATCTGCTTCCTTTCTTAGCACAGAGATTCACAAATTAAGTGGAATATTGCGCACTAAAACAACATATCTACGCACAGAGCTTTCTCTTTTCCTCAGTTCCCAACAATCACAGTTTCAGGTCCCGACAACATAACCATTTGTTGAAACACAGGGGCACACCCAGGGTTCAATGCTTCAACAGTGCACCAACACAACCCTAACTACTGACCCTTTCGGCAACACCTGCGAAGTAGATGAAGTCTCACCAGAGGTAGAGGCAGGGGTGGTTGCAGGACTCAAGTGTCTACAACCTTGCTGGGACATAGATCTGTGATCACAATACTTAACAGAGCACTTATCAGTTAACATTCATTAGTATCTAACCTTTATTCACATCACAGGATCAAACTCTTATTATAGAATAGTGTGATGTTCAACTAGATTTAAGACAATTAGGCACTAAGCACATCAAAATAGATCAAATATGGCATTCATTCAGATTACTAATCACTAAGATACCATTATCAGATGCATTTAACATACATTACTATACTAAGAATAAATCATATGAATAACACAACAACCATAATGCACAAAGCAATCACAACACAGGATATACGTGGTTCACCCCCAGCGTGGGGCTACATCCACCAACTCTTCTTTTTCTTTATTATCTTCTGTCAACCTTATTACATGCACAGAGCCTCAAAATCCTACTCCTCATAGGATAGGAGATCTGCGTGCACCTCACCAGATCCTCCTTCCCCGAGCTAGGTTACAACACCAAGCTTTCCTACAGTCTGTGCACAAAGCACTACAAATGACCTGCACTTAGCTCTGCAAGTCTCAACATACACTAAGCACAAAGCCTCTTACAATCACTTGCACTTAGCACCACTTACAACTAACTTAGCACATTGTCCCTTTCCTACATCACCTAGATATCTATTTATACATTACAAAAGGGCCTAAACATGGGTAAACCCATGGGCCAACATTCCCATACCCGTTACATAAACCCTAATCCCAAAACTACCCTAAAAAGGGGTCGAGATCTTGAGATCTCCGCTTCAACTTGCGCTCCAGCTTCGACCAGCCTGTCGAAGTCCCAAAATGGTCAAACCTAACCAAGGATCTCCAAAACTTGGTCAAGTGCCAACACACAAGGAGAGTGCCAATGCAGTACTAGATCCCCACTATGGATCTGCAATTTAAGGCTCCAATTCTCCAACAATAACCATTCTTCCTAAGCATTCCAGCTTCAATAACCATCATCTCATCTGTATCACACACATACAATGAACATGAGATAATATCATAACAATTTCATTAAGAAATTTAAATTTATTTCATAAGAAGTTCAATTCTTTTTCCCGAAATATGAAATTGTATCTTACATTTTCTTGGTTGTTGCAGCAACAAGCAACAATCTATATTATGGCTCCCAATAGTGCCATACAAGAGACCACCTTCCCTGCAATACTCTCATCTTGCGTTCATCCAAACAAATTGTTAGTATTCTTGCACAATATACTTTTATTGCAATATTTACAAAGGCTTCACAAAGTTTTCTCAGAATTGTCTACACTTACAATTTAATTACATTTATCAAACTATGGATTAATCAGAATGAAATTATCATTCTCTGTATTATCTGCATAGGAATTTTTCAGCAATTCTGTTTTTCCTTTTCTAGTCATTATTACTTTGTTTCCTGAACAAAGATTACCGTAATCAATGCTCATGCGGCTACTTGATATGAAACTTTCCTATTGCAATGTCTAATAGCCCCTAAAATGTTTTCAACTCTATGAATTAGTAATAATTGTAACATTTCAACTGTTAGCATAATTATGTCTATTAAATATCATATATGGATATATTCACCAAAATGCATTCAACAAATGCATTCAAGCATGAACAACTCTATCATGCATGAATGCAACTCTACCACTTACACACTATGCATGAGTGAAATTCTCCATGCATATATATTCAATGCACCCTTGCATTGATTTCATAATTCCATTTATCTAAATCATGTATCTCACCATTGTAAATTGAAAAGTATGACCAATGCCTCAACACATTGTCCATACACTTCCTATTGTCTGCTCAACTATTTGGATGTCTTATTTTTCAACCCAAACACTACACCAATAATATAACTCTGTGGTGTTCATTAGCGTTAGCAAAAAGGTTGTAGTCCAAACACTATTTATAAGTAGAAAGTTCATTGGATATTTGTGTGGCACATAGTTTTTCCCTAACCAACCATGTCATGGTCTCATGCATGACTATATTTACTAGAATTTATTTCTATAATAGTGTCATACCCCTTTCTTACTTTGGCTATTAACTCATAACCAACGAAAATCATGACAAGTTACTATGTCACATGAATGCATTCAAAAAATATATAGCTTTTTTAATTATCACAGGCCTTCAACCTTTACCATACAACATGGTATCTTATTTCCATTAATGCATTCAAATTATACAATAATGTCATTGTATGAAATAAATTCTGGTTGAGGTAATTCTTACCTAAATTCCCTTCAACAATTATGCAGCATAAATTCATAAAGTCATACATGCATAGCTGTCATTAAATGAATTTGATGTTGCTTGGCAAGCTAGTATCGGTAGCAAGTTTCTTCATATGGATGCTTTCTATATGCATCAACATTATCAACAAAACTTGCAGCCATACAATAACTCCCTTCTTCTTGGCACAACAACCATCATGAACAACTTTCATATTCTTATATATATATATATATATATATATATATATATATATACATATATATATATATATATATATATATATATATATATGTATATATATATACACGACAATCTACATTCACTAATGCATATCTATATGCACTAAGAATGCGTCCTTAACATGCTTATGAATGCATATGCATTCCAGTTCTTGTGCTAAGTGTGGTTGTCCGACCGGTCATATTATATTTGTTGCTACACAATTGCAACAACCTCTTTTCTCATGTACAACCTTCTTTTTTGTTACTGACTATCATCAATTCTCACAATAATCACTACACATGATTAATTTTTCCCTGAGCACTTTTCTAGTCAATTCCACTCTTGACTACCTTTGTTTTTCCAGCCACATACTCTATTGATATTAAATTTCATCATTCATCATTTTCTGGATTCATCTGACCAAGCACATACATGACCAAATTACATTTCCAACCATGCTCTCTTATTAACTTTAGATCTTCAACCTCCACTTACTTTTCTGGACCAAATTGATTCAACCTTTCCTCGACTAAACACATCGACCCTTGTAGTTGCACGAACCATTATTCTCTCCTTTCTTGTTCATTTGGTTTCAACTTGACTTTCATAGTCAATTTCCGCATGTTGCAATGCTACCCAAATGCCTTCTCTTCCAACTTCCTAGAGATTAACTGGAAGTAGTTAACACTGGTTTTGTTTGCCATCAGAATTTTCGGTGATACTTCCAACCTCCTGGAATATCACCAACAACTCTTTTCCACTTGAGATGGGTTCTTTTAGGTACCCTCTCTTTTGCATACCAAGTCAACATAGGACCATTTTCTTCCTTATGGTTCCTTATTGATTTCCCTTCAGAAAATCACCTCCATGCTTGGGTCCCTTGAAATATCATCCCATTGTACCTTGGCAATGCACTCAACACCTTTGGAATGTACCATCATTCTCTTTATATGCATCAACAATCTTCTTTTTATTATTTTCATAGTTCCTTGTGTGTTTCCATAGACATCAAATAACTTGGATTCCACCTAGTGGTACTTTCTTCTACTATCTCCAGGTACTCATGAACTTGGTCCAATTTTGGAATGCACTTTAAATTTATATAATTCCTTCCACAGATGTATGGTTTCATACCTCTAGCATTACTCTGCACATAAGGCATCAATGTTGGCTCTCTTTAACATACATGCACCTCCATTTATTCAACTTTGAAGTTATAACATTTATACCATGCTTTCACTGCACTACCCTGACAAGAATAATGGAGATATAGTTGCAGAACTGCATACTTGTGTAATGTACCTGATTCAGGACTCTTTGTAATTGTACATATAGGTTGGTGATCTATTGGTACTAATGATTTTATGTTGGTACTAATTCTTTTATGTAATCTATATATAGGCTAGTGAGCCATTGACACCTAGTTTTGGTGTTGCACGCATCTGAGTAAGTGCACAGATTTTTTTTATAAAGACAGGGTGCACACATTTTGTGTGTTGCGCACCTTTGGGTAAGTGCGCATAGTGCACTGTGTTGTGCACACTTGGGTAAGTGCATGGTAATGACCTGGAAGTGCGCATTGTTGAGTTATATATATGTGTATATGACTGTTTGTGTATTGAGGCCAGAGACCCTTTGTGATTATGAGGCAGGTGAGCCTGGACACAGATAGGCCAATGCGCCTATCCATGTAAATATAATCATGACTATTATTATAATATTGCATCACTGAGTGCACATTGAATCAGACAAAAAGATATGGGGGGATAACTCCATCAAAAAAAGGAAAAGGGGGTGAGTCGTAAGTCTTGGGGAATATTTTAATAATATTTCCGGTAACGTGTATGTAGATATGTTTTTATCCTAAGTTCCCAAGGGTAGGGAACGAATCACCAAGTGGCTCAAAATTACTTCTGAAGGTGACAAGTGTCAAGTAGAAGGCATGCAATATATATTGTTAGCCTTAGTGTATTTTGGGGGAAATTATCCATTATTCAAGGGATTAATGTAGCAAGCTCTTGTAAGCAAAAGGGGGTCGGATTGTATGCAAAATATGATTATTACCTTATCTACACAGAGAAGCTTGTAAGGAGTTATGGGGGTTATAATATGATTTTACGGTCAAGGGACATGTTGAAAGATCGAGAGCAGTCTCTTTGGGCGAGAGACTCACTGTTGTAAAGTGTTTGTCATACCTGGGAGCTTACTCTCTAGGTGAGAGTATTGTTGAGAGTTGTTCCCTAGTGCGGTGAGCATTAGTCACAGGGCTTAGAGACTTCATGTTTGGATTTTTGCTGGTAACCCTAGGAAGGGAAGTGGGGCATCCTAAGGAATGTTGAGCAGAGAAGGGGCACACTTCCTTTGGTGTGATAGGTGCATGGGGAACGAGGGACTGTGAGCTAGTTGCAACAATGGGCACCTAATACTAAGCAATTCTATTGAGAGTCAGACATTAGTGTGTCACTAAAAGTCTTTTTCCCTGGGGGAGTTCAAGCCCCAGCTCAGGGTTGACCTATTTCTGAAATATTATGAGCAACATATTCTATGGCTGGGAGGAATGTCTGATTCAAGGTCACAGTTGCTGACTTTATAAAAGATAAGTTTTCTTTAAGTGCTTGTCTTGTTTACTGTGTGAATATTTGTCTATGTGGGATATGGGTTAATTCTTGTATGTTGTTGCATATAAGTATTTGTTGTTATTCTGTTTAATGTTGCTTGCACCTGTAAGTATGATGCTTATAGCTTGTATTTGTAGTTGTTCTTGGATATGACCAATTTGGTTAGTCTTACTTGTTAAGTTAACCTTGTAATTTTGGTTATGAGTCATCAAGAAGATGATTGAGTGGCTCGATGCACAGGATGGTAACCTTTGTACACCAAGAGGATTGAATTTGTGTGTGTGGACAAAGAATTAGATTCTTCGTACAGTGAAATTGGAGTTGGCGCATGACGCTTAGATGGTTGTGTGCGAGGTTGTGCTGTGTGAAGAGTATGTTGGTGTGTGCAGTTTCAAGTTACTTCCACTACTTAAGGTTGTATTAAAAAGAGACTGTTGCTTCGACTGTTATAAGTTGTGTGGCACGACTTAAATTTGGGATGAGCGCGTTACTTCAAGAGATATTGCACAAATATTTTTTTAAAGTAGATTCTACGCAGTGTACTTCTAGAGTAACATTGGCAGTGGTATGATAGGAATGTTACAGTTTGGTTGACTTGGTGCTCCTAAAGTTGAGGTTGTGTGATGTGGCCCAACCTGGGGTGATTGGGTATGTTACAAAGTGGTATCTGAATTTTTTCATAGTGTTTTATGGAGTAGCATGGCCCAACATAGGTGGTTAGGGATGTTACAAATTGGTATCAGAGCTATTGGTTCAACACTTTACTTTTGTGGGTCAAAGATTAGCATGAATATATGTGTGCGCTAAGAATTGGTACCACACAGTGCATAGTTTAGTTTGTGTGGGAAACCATTGGTGCACGATATAGAATTTTGATGCGCACAAAGAGCAGTGATGCATGAGTGTTCACACTAGAGTTGGGAGGTTAAAAACATCCAATAAATCTGAAGAAATGATTTTGACAAGATGGTGCTAAGTTTTCATGTAATTGTTCCATGAAATCATCCAACAAATCTTAATTTCCTGCACATTTTGTAGAATTATCAACGATTAGAGCAGGAAAAAGTCAGTGCAGAATGTTAAAACCATGGATGATGCGTAGAGGAATTACAATCCTGATGATGAGTTTGAAGATATGCTTGTTGATTTGGGTGCTAATGGTACATAATCCAAGGAGGAGCACATCAACTTGGTAGAAGCTATAAAGTATTACAGAAAGATGTCCAAAGTTATAGGGATGATAATGAAAGGCTTATGAGAGCCAAGGCACAACAAGATGACTTCGATGTCAAAATGATGCAGAGCTTGGAAAAAATAGAAAAGAATATGGATAAGGAGACAAAGTCGAGTAGATCAAGAAGTCGCAGGTCTCATGATGAGAAAAGAAGAGAAGAAAGAAGTGTTGGTAAGAATTCTTTTAGGAAAGCATGCAGTAGTTCGAGTCTATCCCCTGCCAGAAATCATAAGAGAAGGACTGGGGTGGACGAGCTATGGGGGGAAATGAACAAGATCAGGCCTCCTAGATTTGACGGTGAGCACAAAAAGGATGAAGAAGCGGAGACCTGGTTGTTGGGTATGAGGAAATACTTATAGTTGCATAACTATTCTATGCATGAAGAAGGGAGAATTGTTATTTATCAGTTAAAAGGAAAGGCATCAATGTGGTGGGATCAATATGTGCAAGTGTATCACATTGATGAGCAGAATGTGACTTGGAGGGAGTTCAAAAGGTATTTCCAAAATAAATACTTAACTAAGCAGTACTATGATAGAAAAATGAAGGAGTTATTCGAACTCAATCTTAGGAGCATGACAATAGATGAGTATGAAATAATATTTTTAGAATTGCTCAAATATGTACCTTTTATCAAGGATGAACAAGTGAATATTCATAGATATTTGAGTGAGTTTCCCTCATTTATCAGTGACGAGATACAGTATGATGACCCTAAGATGTTAGAAGAAACCATATGGCGCACTAAGTGTCTTTATGAGAAACAAAGGGGAAGGACGACTTTCCAAAAGGATTGGGAAGATAAGATGAAAATCAAGGTGGAACAGAGGAAGAAGGGAGTTAAGCCACCATTTTTCAGAAATAATGTGCAAGGACAAACAACTCTCCAAAAGCCCAGAATGTCGAAAACAATGGGACAAAAGTCATGGTAACAACCTATGCAGAGTTGGGGTTGTGGAGGAAATCATGTGTGCAGAGATTTCCCCCAAAGAGGTGATAAAGTGAGGATTGCACATAGTGTAAAACAAGCTACAATAGTAGAGGACATGGGTATAAATGTGCCAAGGATTTATGCCACATTGGATAATAAGTAGGCTAAGTTTCAGTCGCACATGATCGAGGTAGAAGGTAAGATCAATGACCAACCCATTTCTATTTTAATTCACTCAGAAGCTAGTCATAGTTATCTAGATCCTAAGATGGTGGAAAGATTCCATTTTCGAAGAAGCAAGCTTGGAAAACCTTGGTTGGTGTAGTTAGCTACAGGAGAAAAAAAATCAATGAGATGGTTAAGGCATGTCCAATGGAGATGAATGGATTGCGCACAAAGGCTAATTTGAATATTATACCTTTGGGTTCGTATGATTGCCTCATTGGCATGGATTGGTTGGACGAGGAACATGTTGTCCTGGATTTTTACAGTAAGGAATTTACTTGCCTGGATGAGAAAGGAAATTTGAGGTCAGTTCAAGGAATTCCAAGAGCTTTGACTATCAAAGAAGTTTCGGCTTTGCAGTTGAAGAAAAGCTACAAGAAAGGATGTCAGGTATTCACAATGAAAATAGAAGAGGAACCTAAGGATAAAGTGCCAAGTGTGGAATATTGTGTAGTACTGAAAGAGTTTGAGGATGTATTTAAGGAGATACCAGGATTTCCTCCAAAAAGATATATTGAATTCTCTATAAATTTGATGTTGGAAGTAGCACCTATGTCTAAGACTCCTTATAGGATGAGTACACCAGAGATGAAGGAGTTGCATATGCAATTTGAAGAGATTCTAAAGAAGGAGTATATACGCCCAAGTGTGTCACCTTGGGGTGCATTGGTTTTGTTCGTAAAGAATAAGGATGGTACGTTGAGACTTTGTATCAACTTCAGGCAGTTTAACAAAGTAACAATAAAGAATAAGTATCATTTTCCAAGGATAGATGACCTATTTTATCAGTTGAGAGGCACATGGATATTTTCCAATATAGATCTCAGATCTGGTTATCACCAAGTGATAATTAAGGAAGAAGACATCAATAATACTACCTTCAGAACAAGGTATGGTCATTAAGAGTTTACGTAGTGCCATTTGGGTTGTCAAACGCACAGGTTTTCCTCATGTGTTTAATGAATTGAGTTTTCCAAGATTACTTGGATACGTTCGTCATCGTATTTTTGGACAACATCCTTATTTACTCAAAGTCTGAGGAAGAGCACGAGCAAGTGTTGAGGGAGCATCAGATTTATGCAAAGTTGAACAAGTGTTCATTTTATTAGCAAAAGATTCATTACTTGGGTCATATTATTTCAGAAGAAGGAATAGTTGTGGACCCCGTAAAAATAAAATCCATTGAGGAATGGACGACACCAAGAAATGTCACATAAGTGAGATCCTTTATGGGACTAGTAGGGTACTACAAAATATGTATTGAAGGATTCTCACAGATTGCGCATTTGATCACATCCCAACAAAAGAAAGGTGCATGATTTGTATGGTCTACATATTGTGCAAGGAGTTTCCAACACTTGAAGAATTTGCTAACAAGTGTGCCAATTTTAAGAATTGTTGATCCAGATGCCGACTTCGTTGTGTGCACGGATGCATGCAAGGAAGGACTCGGTGGAATCCTGAGTTAAAATGGATATGTGGTGTGCTACAAGTCAAGGAAGTTGAAAGAGCATGAAAGGCTTTATGCTACACATGATTTAGAGTTGGAAGCTATAGTGCATGCCTAGAAGATGTGGTGGCATTATCTCATGGGTAAGAAATTTGAGCTGAGCACAAAACATTGTGGTTTGAAGTATTTTTTTGGATAACCAAGTTTGAATGTCAGACAAAGCAGTTGGTTAGAGTTCCTTAGTGAGTATGAATTTGACATAAATCCCATCAGAGAAAAATAAAACAAGGTGGATGACACACTCAACAAGAGGATGCATGATATGCATGCTACAACCATTAGCATGTACCAGATGGATTTGTGAGACAGAATTTTGGAAGTTTCCAAAGAAAATCTACGCTATATGGATAGAAGTAAGACCTTACAACAAGGTACGTCGCAACGGAAATTTGAAGGTTATGAGCTTAGAGAGGATGTGATCCTCATGTATAGATGAAAATTCTATGTGTCAAATGATCAAGAGTTGAAGAATTTGATTTTCTCAGAGATGCATAAGGTTCCTTATGCTGGACATCCAGGTTACCAAAAGATAATTGTTGCAGTCAAGAAGTAATACTTTTGTCCAGGTATGAAAAAGGAAGTCATGGATTTTATTGTGAGATGTCTCGAATTCCAGAAGGTCAAGGCTGAGCATAAACATCCAACTAGTTCACTACAACTCTTTCCCATTCCTCAGTGGAAGTGGGAAGTTGTGACCATGAAATTCATAACTAAGTTTCCTAGGACTGCTAATCAACATGATTATATTATGGTGCTGGTGGGAAAGCTTACTAATGTTTCCCATTTTATTCCAGTGAATTCAAAACACAAGGCAACCGAAATTGCTGAGATATACATGCGCGGAGTTGCTAAGTTGCACAATGTACCTAAGACAATTGTGTTTGATAGAGATTTCAAGTTCAATTCGCACTTTTGGCAAGGGATATTCAAAGGATTTGGAATGAATTTGAATTTCAACACAACATATCACCTTGAATCGGATGGTCAAACCAAAAGGGTGAATCAGGTGATTGAAGATATGCTCAAGATGTATGTGATGGACAAGCCATCGAAATGGAAAGACTACCTTCATTTGGTAGAGTTTGCTTACAACAATGAATATCAAGCATCTTTAAAGATGAGCCCATTTGAAGCACTTTATGGTAGAAAGTGAAACATGCCAGTGAGTTGGAAAAACCTAGCAGACCGCAAACTACTTGGGCTAGATCTACTATGGGAAATGGAGGAGCATATGGTAAAGATAAGGAAAAATCTAAGGGATGCCCAAGATAGGCAGAAAAATTGTGCAGATAAAGGAAGAACCCACAAAGAATTTAGAGTGGGTGAACACATGTTTTTGAAAGTGAAGGCCATGCACAGTTCCATGAAGTTGGGAAAGTGCTCTAAGTTAGGAGTGCGCTATTGTGGGCCAATTGAAATCCTTGAAAGGATTGGTCATGTTGCCTATATGATTTCATTTCCTGCGTCCTTGTGTATTCATAATGTATTCCATGTGTCATTACTTAAGAAGTATGTACCTGATGCTAATCATATTATTGATTGGAATGTGATTCAGGTGGAGCCATAAGGCAAATTGCAAGTGTGACAAATTTGCATATTGGATCCGAAAACCAAGCAGCTCCGAAAATGAGCCATGGATATGGTAAAGGTCCAATGGACATGGAACGATCATGAGGATGCAACTTGGGAGCATGAGAATGTTATGCAAGAAGAGTATCCATATCTTTTTGAATATTTTTGAAATTTTGTATGTACATATGTATACGTTGCACTGAGGATAGTGCATAAATAAGGGGGAGGGGATTGTAATGTCGTCAATCTGGGACCCTTTGTAATTGTACATATAGGATGGTGAGTTGTTGGTACTAATGGTTTTATGTAATTCATATATAGGTTGGTGAGCCATTGGCACCTAGTTTTGGTGTTGTGCACATCTAAGTAAGTGCACAGAGAATTGTTATAAAGACAAGGTGCACACATTTTTTGTGTTGTGCGCACGTGGGTAAGTGCGCACATTGCACCGTGTTGCACGCACTTGGCTAAGTGCGCGATAATGACCTGGAAGTGCGGATTGTTAAGTTATATATATGTGTACATGACTGTTTATGTATTGAGGCTAGAGAGCCTATGTGATTATGAGGCTGGTGAGCTTGGACGCAAATAGGCCAGTGCACCTATCCATGTAAATATAATCATGATTATTAATATAATATTGCATCGATGTGTGAAGATTGACTCAAACAAAAAGATATGGGGTGTTGACTCCACTGAAAAAGGGAAAAGGAGGTGAGTCGTAAGTCTTGCGGAATATTTTAATAATATTTCCGGTAAAGTGTATGTGTATATGTTTTTATCCTAAGTTCCCGAGGGTAGGGAATGAGCCACCAAGTGGATTAAAGCTACTTATGAAGGTGACAAGTGTCAAGTGGAAGACATGCAATATATATTTCTAGCCTTAGTGTATTTTGGGGGAGATTATCCATTATTCAAGGGATTCATGTGGCAAGATGTCGGGCACAAAAGGGGGTTAGATTGTATGGAAAATTTGATTATTACCTTATCTACACAAAAAATATTCTAAGGAGTTGTGGGGGTTAAAATATGATTTTATGGTCAAGGGATGGGTTGGAAGACCGATATTAGTCTCTCTAGGAGAGAGACTGGATGTTGTGAAGTGGTTGTCAGACCCAAGAGTTTACTCTTTAGGTGAGAGTATTGCTGAGAGTTGTTCCTTGGTGTGTTGAGAATTAGTTGTAGGGATTAGAGACTTCATGTACGACATGTTGTTGGTAATTGTAGGAAGGGAAGTGGGGAAGTCGAAGGACTGTTGAGCATAGAAGGATAATACTTCCTTAGATGTGACAGGTGTGTAGGTAATGAGGGACAATGAGATAATTGTAGCAGTAGGCACCTAGGACTAAGCAATTTTGTTGAGAGTTAGACCTTAGTGTGTCACTAGAAGTCTTTTTTCCTGGTGGAGTTCGAGCCCCAACTTGAGGGTGACATGTTGCTGAAATATTATGAGCAATAGATTCTATGGCTAGGAGGAACGTCTGAGTCAAGCCCGCAATTGGTGACTTTATAAAAGATAAGTGTTCTTTATGTGCTTGTCTTGTTTACTGTGTGCATATTTGTCTATATTGGATATGGGTTAGTTCTTGTATGTTGTTGCATATAAGTATTTGTTGTTATTATGTTTAATGTTGCTTGCACCTATAAGTATGATGCTTATAGCATATATTTGTAGTTGTTCTTGGATATGATCAATGTGGTTAGTATTTCCTGTTAAGTTAACCTTTTAATTTTGGTTATGAGTCATCAAGAAGAGGATTAAGTGGTCGGGTGCTCAGGATGGTAGCATGTGTACACCAAGAGGCTAGAATTTGTGTGTGTGGATAGAGAATTAGATTTCACACATAGTGAAATCGGAGTTGGCACATGACTCTTAGATGGTTGTGCATGGGGTTGTGCTGTGTGAAGAGTATGTCGGTGAGTGCAGTTTTGAGTTCATTTTTCTCCTTAAGGTTGTATTCAAAAGAGAATGTTTCTTTAGCTGTTATAAGTTGTGTGGTGCGACTTAATTTTTGGTTGAGCATGTTACTTCAAGAGAGACTACGTGGATTATGTTTAAAGAAAATTCTGCATAATATACTTCTAGAGTAACATTTGTCAGTGGTGTACTAGGAATGTTACAGTTTAGTTGATTTAATGCTCCTGGAGTTGATGTTGTGTGACCTGGCCTAGCCCGGGGTGACTGGGTACGTTACAAAGTGGTACCTAAACTTTTTCAAAATTTTTTATGGAGTAGCATGGCCCAGCCTGGGTGGTTGGGGATGTTACAACTTGTTCCCTAGAGATAATGCACCTCTTCTCCATGGATACACTGTATCTTTCTTTATCAGAACACTGTCATTATGATGATCAATCCCTTTAGAATAGATCTAGCGACATTTTATTGATTTATCTATACATTTGAATCCTTTGGGGTGATTGGCTTTCATTACTTCATCCAATACATACTTTACTTGTGCACCCTGATTCCTCTCTAATTAGCATCAATGGTTTTATTGTAGTAGTTGTATTTACACATAAATTTCTATCTCCTTGGCTTCTCAAGTCTTCATGGATGCACCAAGACTCATACCTTATCATTCTTTAGTCTTGACCTTTGATCATCTTGTGAAAGATTCTTGTCATAACACTCTTGCCTTGAGTACCTCTGCTCATATTTAACCAAATTTCAACCCTCTCACCTGTTATGAAAATCATCTCTCCACACTTCCATGGTCGTAGTTCCATGCATAATCATTACTCATGGCACTACAACCCGTGCATTCGACAACCCAAATGGTACTACCGTAAACTCATAATGACCATACCTTGTTCTAAAGGCAGTATTACTGATGTCTTCTTCCTTAATTATCACTTGGTGATAACCAGATCTGAGATGTATATTGGAAAATATCCACGTGCCTCTCAACTGATAAAATAGGTCATCTATCCTTGGAAAATGATACTTATTCTTTATTGTTACTTTGTTAAACTGCCTGAAGTCGATACAAATTCTCGGCATACCATCCTTATTCTTTACAAACAAATCCAGTGCATCCCAAGGTGACACACTTGGGCGTATATACTCCTTCTTCAGAATCTCTTCAAGTCATATCTGCAACTCCTTCATCTCTGGTGTACTCATCCTATAAGGAGTCTTGGACATAGGTGCTACTTCCAACATCAAATTTATAGAGAATTCAATATCTCTTTTTGGAGGAAATCCTAGTATCTCCTTAAATACATCCTCAAACTCTTTCAGTACTACACAATATTCCACACTTGGCACTTTATCCTTAGGTTCCTCTTCTATGTGCATTGTGAATACCTGACATCCTTTCTTGTAGCTTTTATAGTCATTTAAACATTACACATTAATTCTTTATGCTCACCCCTCAACTAGGTACCATTATTGGCTGTGATTATGCATTTTTGCACATGCTCCTTTAGATTTTTGGCAGGATCCCAACTGAGTACCTTCATAAACATATTCTGGCTACTTTGGCCAATTTTCACCTTCATCTAATTTCCAGGCTGCTAGATAGAACCTGCTGAAGTTTCAGGCCAATTAATATTTTTGGCCTTGAATACTACAAGTACCTTCTATCCCATCTTATACTTTTTTATGTGCCCAAAATTTTAATTTATCTTAGACTTCATCTATGCCTTGATCCATCCAGAGCAAGAAGTTATGGTCCTCAAAAGTTAACTAGGGATTAAAATTTACCCTCCACTATTTGGGCTGTAAATCCCTCATACTAACGTAGTTCCATGCATACTAACTTATTTAGGCCTCTGAAAATGGCTTGCAAGAAGAACACCTGAAAAACACTGTAAATTTCCGGTAATTTTTAATAATTTATACGAAATTTAGCTGACTTGTGCTGACTTGGATGCCAACATGGCATCCCAAGTCCACCTAGCACTTTGGAGTGGTTCCTTGTCAGCCTTTTTCCACCATGTCCTTTCTCTATCGACCCTTACATCCTTCTTTCCCTCTCTTCCTTACCTCCACGACACACACACTACATGTTTTGGGCCCTGCAGGTCCTTGGATGCCAACGTGACACCATATCATTGGGCCACGGGGATGGGATGGCCCCATCCTACACCCATACTTTTGGGTGCATGAAGTTTCATGCTATCATTCAGAGGGTTTCACCAACGATCGACGACCCACGTCACATTACGGGCCTTCTGACTTGTCGACCGTTAACCTAGGGGGGGAGGGGCCAAAAAACCTAACCAAGATTAATTCCCCAGAAACGTGGCTCACATAGATGGATTTCATCCCCCCCACCTAATTTTATCCTAAACACACTAAACCCTCCCCCCCCATAATGTGGTTATGTGGGTCCGACTAATGGTTTAGCCCAATGTGTGAACACCCCACTGTGGCGCCAGCTCACTCACCACCTATTCCACTTTTCCACCATGGCCCTAGCCACCATGGTGGTACATATCACCACTCAAACACATCATTTGACATGTACCCTCCATGTCAGGTTGACGTCATGGTACGAAAAAATTCTCAATTTCTCTTATTTCAAAATTTTCCCAATTTGTCCAAAACCCCCCAAATTCGCAATTGTTTCTGTGGCCACCATTAGAGCTTGAAATTAAGCTCAATACAACTAATTTTGACCTTTTATTACATGGATTTGACTCATGTACCTGTAATTCGACTCGTTCACATCAAAGTCTCTACGAATTAAAGTGTAAAAATTGGGGCTTTTTCCCAATTTCACTCAATTTCCACCATGGTACTCTGCAAATGCATAATTTTGACCAATTTCATCCAAATAAATGACAATTCAACAACCTTTGTAAAAACCATTTCTTCTGTGTGTGACCGGTTGACATTCCTAGTATGCGTTTTCCCCAAATTTGTTCATGAATTGGGAATTTTATTTAACCAATCTCGCTCAATCTTCCATGGCTTTACTGTAACTTCAAATTCGACCAATTCCAGGTGTAAATTTTCTTAGACAAGGGTTAAAAATTAGGAATATCTAATCTTGGGACCAAATTTCACCTAATTGCTTCTGATTTTCTCCATGGATGCACTATAACTCGAAATTTGGCCATCTACAGGTCTGAGTTTTGTCCCAATTATAGTTTGAATTGCTCATTTTTAAATTCTGACGCTCCCTTTCTTCAAATTCCTGTGAAATTTCTTCAATTTCACTGTAATAATTTTGCCGATCAATAGTAGACATGCTCTTTCTGGCATTCTGTCAAACAATTTGCTTGCATACTCTATAATTTCAACTCTACACTATGTTAGTTGGCCCATCTAGACTCAATGTTGAAACCTAGAGCTCTCATACCACTATGTAACATCCCCAACCCCCTACTGGGCAATGCCACCTAAAAATTCCAAAACTTTGATACAAATCAATTTAATAAAAAATGTTGTGCACATGAACAGAGTTATGTAAGAAAACAATAATGACTCATAAACATAATTATCATAGATATTCCATAACAAAAATAGATAATTACACACAATAATTAATACAACACATAAGACACACTTATCTTGTGAAAATTAAACACCAACGATGTGCATACCTTCCATGCTCCTCCCAACCATAGACCACACTGCTCATAACTCTCAGCAGTGGATCATCCCCGAGATGGGGCTAAAACTCCACTAGGGATAAGGGAATCCTAAGCCAGGATAAGGTCTAATAATCGACATAATTGCTCCTTCCAAGGTGCCCAATTATTGCAACTAGCCTACAGTCTCTCATTCCCCACATGCCTGTCCCACCACAAGAAGTGTGCCCATTCTCTACTCAATAGTTCGTTGACTACCCCACTTCCCTTCTGGGGCTTCAACAACAGGCTGGAAAAGAAGTATCAAAGCCCTGTAGCTATTTCCCAATGCACTAGGGAACAATTCTTAGTAATTTCTCACCGAGAAAAAACTACTAACATGCATGAAAATTGGCCTCTTTGAAAACACACGTACTTGACAACCCACTTCTTCAACATCAACACAGGCCCAACAACCCACCTCTTCAACAAGCACATAGGCCGAACAACCTGTTGTTGACCAAAATTGGTCACCTATATGTTCCCGTTATTGGAATAATAATAATAAAAACAATATTGGAAGATGAAAGCATGAACTATTATATGTTAATTGCATATCCCTCTGTTTCATCTTCGCCATGCATTTTCGCGGAATCAAAATCAGAGTCCCCATGACCAAGATACGCATACTTCTATCCAGAAGTCCAATGGAGGTATTACAAGAAGAAATATGAAAAATGTTCTAAGTGACATGTTCTCTCCTCTCTTTTCCCTTCACCTCTATTCATTCTCTCATTTTATACTTAGTCATTTTTCCCATTGTCTCATTACTTTCATATTCCCCTTACCATTTTCCACACTTAGCTATTTTTCCTTATTCTTTTCCACGTTCACATTCATTCCTTTTTCCTTTATTTTCCCATTTCTTTTTATTTTCCTTTCCATTTCCATTATCCCATTTTTCCATTTCTTTCCTTTTCCCTTTTTCCTTTCCCAAATTTCACGTAATTATTTTATTTCCCATACATTTCCTAAGAGTATGTTTTATCTTCACTACCCTCATAATGCATTTTGACTTCTTCCACCTTCATAATGCACACAACTCTTTTTACTACTCTTTACTATGTAACTCCTGCAACACTTAGCCAAATATATGAGTTACCGCGGGTTCACGGGTTGGTGATATAATATTTCTTTCATATATCAGGTGCAAGTCTGTTCGACCGATTCTCCTCTCCTATCCACTTTAGTTAACACTTAGAAATTTTCACCTACCTCCACATTCACATAACCCTGCAAACCCGCCATATTGTTTTAATAATACTTTTCCTATCCTAAGTTCTATGAGGAACATATCTAAGTGACACATGGAAATTTATTAACCAATGAGATATATCCACATGGCAGTTAAATGGATGTTGCCACATGACAACTAATTAATGGATACATGTGGAAACATACACAAAGTGACACATGGCGTGATTTTATTGGATGACATATGGTAGATTCTTATTGGCATATTGTTGGCCTAATGAGTGATGACATGTGGCAACATTTGGTTGGGTGACTCATAATTTCTGACTGGGCATATTGGTGGTTTACTGGGCATGAAAAATTATTATTATATTTGATAATTTTCTAAGGGTCGAATCCTCCAAGATCCATAGTCTCCTCTCTTCTTTATTTCTTGTGAAGTGTATGTTACACTTAACATTATATACCACTAAGACTCTTTTACTATCATACATGTGGGATAAGAATAATGAAGAAAAGTCAAAATTCAACAAAGGAAGTCGAAATTAAATAAAGGGTCCACATTTATCAATCAAACTTGATCGACAGTGGCTAAGTCACGATCTTGCAAAGGCTATATCTTGAGCTCTCGACCTCCATTTGCAACAAAATTATACTGTTGGAAAATTATTTCGATGTAGAATATGGTGGTACATGTTTCAAGTGCTGAAAGTTGATACATTTTTCTCAAAAATTAAAATGTCAGTCAGCTTCATTTTTTAATGGGCCTACGTCACAACTCAACTTCACGAGCTCATATCTTGAGATCCAGGGGACAGATTGTCAGAAAGTTGGCTTAGGTTGATGGATAGTTGGTATGGATTGTTGGTTTTCATTGATGTCAACCATTGGAGAGTGATATTATAGATTGATGTCAACCATTGGAGAGTGATATTGTAGATTGATGTTAACCCTTAGTGATTGATGTCAACCCTTGGAGAAAGTTCGGTAGCAAATTCCGGTAGCACAAAGGTTTGGGTAATGGACCCAAGGTTGTTTCATGTATAATGGTATGATTTTTAATATATTTTAAGGTAAGACTAATCTATATGGATAGTACATGTCATTCCATTTCCGGTGGTATGTGAAACGTCACATAACTCCTCACAGTTAGAGAGTTATGGCCATGTGAAGTTGGAGAACCCGGGTTTGGGTAATGGACCCAATTTTGTTTGATGGATAACAATATGAGTTTTGATATATTTGTAGGTAATAATATTATATATGGATAATGCATGTCATTCCATTTCCAGTGGTATGTGGAACGTCACATAACTCCTCACGTTTAGAGAGTTATGGCCATGTGAAGTTAGAGAACCCTCATGAGTCATCTAGAAGCCCCAAAAGGTCAAAGTAGTCAAAGTGGTTTAAGAGATTTTTAGAAGGTAAATAATAAAGTGAAGTGATGAGTGTACTGTAATTCAAAGTGAATACAAAATAAATTATTTAAATAATTAATTTAATGGAGAAATTACTAAGTTGACAAGTGGTTAGAAGTGGGTTAGCCCTAAAATAAGGAAAGTGGTTTAAGATGGTTAGAAGGTAACCCCTTGAGGTAAAGTGAAGTGATGAGTGTACTATAAGTCAAAGTGGATACAAAATAAATTATTTAAATAATAAAGTTAATGGATAAATTACTAATTGAACAAGTGGTTACAAGTTGGTTAACCCTAAAATAAGGAAAGTGGGTTAAGATGGTTAAAAGGTAACCCCTTGAGGAAGCTACATGAAAGTATAAATAAGAGGCAAGGCTCTCATTTCATATCACACTTGAGAATATTGAATATCTATAGGCGAATGAGGTAACCAAAGGACATATAAGCCAAATTTCAGAGAGAAGGTGAAGTAAAGAAGGCCAAAATTCAAGGGAGGATAAATTCTTTTGATGATGCTTTCTAAGGTATGTTATTTACAGGTCATCTCACCATTTTCACAATAAAAAAAATTCTAGAATGATTCAGACCGTGAAATTGATAGGCCATTGAGAAAACATATCCAAGTAGTTGTGGTACTAATTTCAGCTTGTGGGTCGTTGTAGTTTTGGAGTTACACTCCGTGGAAAATAGGGTTTGTGGCTAGTCCTGAAACTAGTCTAAAACATGTGTTTCGGGTAAAAACGCTATAACTTATTCATAACATATCCAAATAAAGTAAGACAAAAAGTGTTGGTTAGAGTACATTCTATAGTATTCTTTGTAAAATTTTCATATCCATACAACAAATATTCGGTGCGGGGAACGCTCTACAAGTTTGCTCTCTAAAATAAACAAGGATTCAACAAGGTATACCATTTTTGCTATAACTCCTTTTATGAGAGGTTGTAAGTAGTGACACCTGGAGGAATTGCATAAAACACACTAAAGAACATTATGTACTATTTTCACATCTTTATTCATTACGGGTACATAGTTATGATTATTTCAAGTTAGGGTTGTTGACTAATCCAAAACTAGTCATGTGAGACTAAAGAAAAGTTTGATATACACACCAGGTCTATTATAGAGTTAAAAATCAGATTTGGATGATGAAATTGATGAGGGCTTTTGGTTGAGGCACATGTTGGGTACATGGTTGAGACAATTAGTTGATGAGTTTGAACATACATGAGGTGTATAGTTGATGATGTTGGTACATCTTGATGAGTCATAGTTGATGAGTAGTTGATACATGATTGATACATACTTGGTACATGGTTGGAGGCACTTGTTAGTAGTATTTTTGACACATGGTTTATGGATGATGTATCATACTTGTATTGGTATATTATTAGAAGCACATATTGATCTTGGTGATGATTATGAGTTGTTGTGTTATGCTTGGTTGATGCACATCTTTGAGAGTTGTCTTGGTGATTGATCTTGGTGAGTAGATCTGATTTGGTTGATAAGATTGATGAGATAGGTTGTTGTGATAGGTTGTTTGGATAGGTTGTCATGACATGTTATTTGTACAAGTTTGGTGCATGGTTGATGCACTTGTTCATGGTACAGGTTGAGGTATAGGTTGGTGCATGGTTGATGCACTTGTTCATGGTACAGGTTGAGGTATAGGTTGGTGCATGGTTGATGCACTTATTTATGGTACATGTTGATAACAGGTTGAGGTACAGGTTGATGCATGGTTGATGCATGGGTCAGGTTATTGGTAGAAGTTTTTTGGTGCAGGTTGATTGGTACAGGTTTACAACAGTATATCTCACTGTGATAGTGTGACAGTGGTTCCATAATTCTACTTATATGTTAGGGCGGTTGGACGGGGAAAGGACAGGTGGTTGTAGCCACCTTCTGGTTGTAGCTAGATATCATAGGGGGTTGTATCCTCCTTCTGGTTGTAGCCAGAGAATTTGGGAGTTGGGGTTTCCCTCAAGTTGTATCCTGGGAAACTAGGGGGTTGGAGCCTCCTTCTAGTTGTAGCTGGAAAACAAAGGAAGTTAGTGCTTCCAATGAATGTAATTCTTCAAGACATATAAGAAAAATCATTTCGTGGTTTTATCCCGCTTTGGGTTTCCAAGTAAAAACACTGGTGTACTATGTAGGTGTATGATTGTTCATTTGTTCATTGTTTATTTACTCTGAAAATATTGGATGATACCACTACATTGATTTAACACTTTCATTATATGGTTAAAAATGATTAGATTGCTCTATTACTGATTCACCCCCCCTCTCAGTAATCCAAAAATTAGTATCAGAGTAGGTTCCTTCAGGAAACAGTTTAACCATTGGAAGGATATCATGGATTATTCTAAGAATGGAGTACCAATGTTTAATGGTCAGAATGGTTTTAAGTATGATATGTGGAGCATAAGGATGAAAGTATTTTTAAAGGCACACGGACATTATATTTGGATATCAGTTGTTACAGGATATGATAGTTCAAAAAGGGAAAAGACTGCAGCCAGGAAGGAATTGAAGAAGAATAACAAAATAGCGATGGATTTCATCTGGGAAGGATTACCCAATCCAGTAAGATAAAAGGTTGGTAAATGTTCATCAGCAAAAGAACTTTGGAATAAGTTACATGACATATATTCTTCATGCATTGCAGATTCAGAAAATGTCAAAGAAGATGCAAATACAAATCAAGAATAATTATGTTCACCATGTCAAACATATTAAGGAGATGAAGAGTACATAATCACCAGAGGTATGTTGTTTGGCTTTAATTGTGAAAAATGTGGACATATTGAAATAAAATGCCATGAAGGAAATGAGACAAAAAAACAAATTGAAAAAAAAGACAAATATGAGGCAGAATTGATTAGTTCTTTAGATGAACTAAGAGAAGAAAACAAGTCACTGAAGAAAGAATTGATGAAACAAAAGGAAAGTGTTCACATTTTTTAAGAAGCCCAACAGGTCATAGAGAACTTAAGAACTCAGTTATAAGAAGCCAGAAAGATCGAGGAAAATCTTGAATATCAAAAGAAGTGTTTGGAAGCCAACATAGCAACACAAAAGGAAGAAGAAGAAATGAGAGAGAATATATTGACAGATGATCTTAAGGAAAGAAATAACGATATAAACCAACTTGAGTTAGAGTTTGGTCAAGAAGAGAAAGTACTTGAAGAATAAATAATCACATTAAAAATTCATCTTGAAGAAGTGAAGATAACAAAATAAGTCATGAAGTCTCAGATATTAAAGAAAGAAGAAGAGGTTGAGAAACTTGAAGAAGAAGTTGTCACATTGAGAAGTAAAATCGTCAATCTCAAAAAGAACGTTGAAGAGACAAAAACATCCACATTAGTTACAGAGAATGAACATAAGCACTCTAGGTTGATAGAAAAGAAGAATGAAAAAAATAGAAAGAGTTATGCAGAAATACTCAAAGGAAGAAATCATGGTCAACAAGAATCTAAGAAAACTATTGAAATACATCTTCAAGAAGACCATCTGTGTTCAAGACACAAAGAAGCTTTAATCATGATCATGATTAGTCAAGGATAAATTCAGAAGGAATACACCACAAAGAATATCATTCACTCCCAGGTATGCAAATTTCTTTTATGGTCATTGTTTTTATTGTACTAATTTTGGACATAAGGTTGCATATTGTAGGGATTATAAAAGAAATGTTCAAGCAAGAAGTGTCTATGTGGCCGCACGTAACATTGAGTGTTACAAATGTCATAACTATGGACACATAGACAGTGATTGTAGAAGCATGATCGATACTTCCATGAAAGAGAACATCAATATCAGATATAATAAAGTATGGATAAGAAAACAGGAAGAACATGTGAACAAAGACCAGGTACCAGAGATAGCAAGATCGACAATAAAATGAGATGAAGAAAATTCTACAAAGAAAAATAAATATGTTAGATACATAAAGGTTTGGAAAATAACTGAAAGAAAGGAAGGACAGGTAAATAAGGAACAAGTTCAAGAGATTGTACTTTCAGGAATTGTAGTGAAAGATGAATCCACAGACAGAAAGAAAGAAGTCAGATTTTAGAGAGATAATGAATCTACCAATGAAAATGATGATGAATACACATCAGAGCAGGAATTGTTCTAATCCATCCGGCTTAGAGACTCCCAAGTAATATGAATATTAGACAGGGGGATTATATGCGATAGCTGTGACAGACCAAAGAACCATCCTTCGAGAAGCTTGCAAAGTTTGAGAAGATAGATTCAAAGAAGTCAGTTAGTAGAAGTACAATTTGATATATTAATCAAGACTTCATGATAGTATAGTGATAAATGGGTCAGCATTATGGACAGTTGTGCAAGTAGAGTCTTGGACAATATGGACAGAGATGGATTCGTAAGAACACTTAGCAGGTTTGGACAGATATATGACAATGGACGAGAGCATGGATTCATATATTGGTTTAGACAGTGGTTCAGAGACAAAGGAAAATTATCGTAATGGATGATAATTACACAAGAAATGTCTCGAACAATGCTGATGGATTCCAAATTGACAGATATTTTTTGGAGACATGTAGTGCATACATTAGTTCACATTCAAAACAGAGTAATGCTCAGAAACAACAATGAAAAAACTCCCTACGAGCTATGGAAAGGAAGTGCAGACAACAAACTCTACATCAAGGTAACTCAAGATATGTCAAAGAAACCAAGGAAGTTTTATTTCTCAAACTAAGTATATCAGAGAAATGCTAAAGAGGTTTGGAATGGAAGATTGCAAACCAGTTACCACTCCTATGCAAACCAGTTGCAAGTTGAGCAAAGATGATTATTCAAATTCTACAGACTAGAGGAAATACAGGTCAATGATTGGTAGCTTACTATATGTGACAACATCCAGACCATATGTAATGCAGGCAGTTGGACAGGTGGCACAATTTCAAGCAGCACCAAAGGATTCACATGTATTAGCAATGAAGAGGATTTTCAAATATCTCAAAAGAACAAAAGAGTTTGGATTATGGTATCCAAAAGGAAAGGATATATCACTTATTGCCTACACAGATGCAGATTGGAAAGGTTGCATAGATGACCGATGAAGCACCAGTGGAGCAATGTTCTACTTGGTTGAGCATTTAGTATCTTGGATAAGCAAGAAACAATTATCAATATTCTTATCTACATCCGAGGTAGAGTATATTGCAACAACAACATGTTGTACATAGGTTCTATGGATGACACAAACTTTAACAGATATACAGGTTGAGTATGATGATCCCATTCCAATCTATTGCGATAATACAAGCACGATCAATATCTCAAAGAACCCAGTGATGCACTCCAAGATGAAGCACATTCCAATCAAGTATCACTTTCTCTGGGAACCGGTTGTAGAGAAGAACATCATAGTTGAATATGTGGGAACAAATAACAAGTGGCATACATCTTTACAAAACCACTTCCACGGGAAGCCCTTGGGTATCTTCACTAGAGACTAGGAGTAATTTCTACTCCAAAATGAATGCTTTTGAATTCTTGTCTTATATGTCTTAGATGTACACAAGGAAGCACCATAAAT
Organism: Picea engelmannii; assembly: GCA_009831015.1. Lineage (NCBI taxonomy): Eukaryota > Viridiplantae > Streptophyta > Pinopsida > Pinales > Pinaceae > Picea > Picea engelmannii. Next base: position 39,974 of record ML779958.1, read on the forward strand.
AGGATAAAGGGGGAGAGATTTATCAGATGCAAAGGTAAATGCTTGGAGAGAGAACATATAGGCATGTTTCTAAGGGGAGTTATTGTCACAAGGGAAGAATGAGAGATATGACTTCAGAGTAATACCCTTTGTCAAAGGGGGAGATATTACCCATATGAAGGGAGAGAGAGTAATAAGAGGCTTATAAACACAAAGAAAAAAAAAAGCATGTAGATAGGGGGAGAAACCCCAAGGAGAGTTCAGTCAGGGGGAGCAGCCCCAAAGGGAGATACCCTTTGCCATTGCTGTCAAAGGGGGAGAGATAGAAACATTGATGAGGAGTATAAGAATGAATGTTATCATGACTAAGTGTTGCCATCAATGTTGGTGTTTCCATCAATGCTAAAGGGGGAGATTATTAGATAGTTGGCTTAGGTTGATGGATAGTTGATATGTATTGTTGGTTTTCATTGATGTCAACCATTGGAGAGTGATATTGTAGATTGATGTCAACCATTAGAGAGTGATAGATTGGATGGATGAATAATCATATTGTATGAGAGCATAAATATAAGTAACTCGATTACTTGGCTTCATCACATGCACAAGATATAGCCACAAAGCTTTTAGGATATTTTTTCGAATGGGGGTACTTATGTTATGACGCAATGGGGGGTATATATGGGGTTGAATGTATATGTAATTGGATTTAATGCATATGTAATGGTGTTAAATGTATATTAAATAAGGGGTAATCTAATAGAGGGGCTAGATGTGCAAGGAGTGAGAATATGTATATATATATATATATATATATATAGATCAATATAGTCATTATCGGGAAACATTTGAACATATGATTTGGATATATGGATGTACTTGGGTTATTTGGAGGAATTTGTTCCTAACTATAGGGAATTTGTGCTCCACACTCACATTTGGCATACGCTGTGTATATTGATTGAGCGTGTTATTTTGAGTATTTGGAAAATAACTCTTACTTACCCCATGGATTTTCCTTCTAGATATATACTAAGGGCAATTGGTTTACATGGTGTAGTAAAAAAAAACTGAAATCAATTCTATAATTGTCAAGTTTCTTGTTAGTTCAAACAATATTTTTCTTGACAAGCATTATCTTGTTAAAGTGTTTCCATCCTCTTTATTTGGTCATCTTGAAGTCATTGTGCATTTTTCTCTAAAAGAAG
>ML779958.1:87446-133123 GCA_009831015.1 Picea engelmannii
TAGGCACTTAGGGGGTTAAAATCAATTTCCTCTTTTGCTTTCATTTTCGCCACATGGATGGCTTGTTTTGACTCAAAATATAAGTTGAAAATCATTTTTAATCACATTTAACTTGCATTGGGACTAGAATTTGGATAACAATCACTTAGTATAATCTTCTCTCGTGCCTCCAAGTGATCTTGAGAATAAGAAAAAGATTGTGAAACAATTTCATCTCCCTTAAGAAGATTAAAACCTTTAGGAGAGGACAACAACCCTTCTTGAGACTCCTCTTAGTTTACTTTTTCAAACACATCTTAATATTGTAACGGGCCCATACATGCCCACATGCTACAAAGATAGGATAGTGTTGAAATTTACTTTCATAGATCAAATCACTAGGAAAGTTTAAAGGTTTTGTAATGGGCCCATACATGCCCACATGATCAATCTAGGATAGTTTCAAAGCTTTGCTTAGATTACATCACAATAGGGAGTTAAAGGGATAGTAACGGACCCACATGTCCACATGATAGCTTCCTAGGGACTTTTGAATTACACAAGGTTGTACCAAAGGCACTTAGTTAATTAGGTAATCAACACTTGTAAGGACCAAGCGAAGTCCACATGTAGCAAGGTGACACCTAATTCACTAAAAATTGGCACACTTTCACTCATTCACACACAAAAGTCACTTATCACTCACATAGCTTCTTCTTGAAATGTGGAGGTCAAAGTAAGTTTCCTCCAAAGGGATTCCGAAACACTCCACCCTTTTCTTGACGAAACTATCCACTCCCATTTAAATTCAACGAGGTTGGTTCACACCTCCAACCTCTCAAAACAACTACATCTAAATGTTTTCTAAAAACTCACTAAGTTTTCCTCCACAGGAGGTGCCAAAAGAATTTTTTTAGTCTAGGTAGGATTTCGGGGATATGCATCCAAATAACTCCCCATTATCTCGTTCTCACATTGTCAAAACCATAGAAGTTGTCAAATAGGGAACTTAAAATCCTCCAAGTCAAGTGTTCCTAGCACCATAAGGCAAGGAGATACTCGTGAAGGGTTGAAGGCCGAGGTCCGGTTTTTCTATGCGTCCCCCCTTGAGGCACCCACCTCTTGGATGGGATCCAACCCATGACCCATTTCTGAGGCCGAAAATCTAAATGTTGCACTTTGACCAAGGTACCTAGTGACCAAATTTTAGGACATCTACCCAGGTGGAAATTGTGGGCTGCAATTGCACCTTGATTGGATTTTGTGTGGCTATTGGGAAATATCGCCAACTCTTTTGGGATATGCTCCCTTTACCCCTCATTATAACCAATTATTTCATCCTTCACTAGTTCCTCTTCCAGTGACTTCAGACCCCACTGTTGAGTACTATTGGAAGGTCCAGTGCTATTTGAGAGGAAGGATGTTACGTCTTCTAGGACACGAGCATTTGTTTTCTTTTAATTCCCCACACGGACAAAACCCACTTATCCACATATATGCTTCTTTTTCAAACCACTTTATGTATGATGCACTTCTGACTACATTTTGATTTGGATATATATATTGTGTAAAGTTCAAAATTTGCAACAAAGGCTCTTGTTTCTTTATTACTCTCACCACAATTTGCACACATTCACTTAGCTAGTTGGACATCATAGGGGACCCACAAAATCCCTGCCGTTCCCGATGCTTGCTAAACCTCCCTCCTATCTTAGGGGGAGTGTCTGGTCTTGCCCACTCATCAACACCACCTTCACACACTCCTGTGAGTGCTACTGTTTTAGGATCAACTTTGCTTGGTTCCAAATTACTTGGGTCCACTTCCCAAGACCCACCATCCACTCACTCTCCTTTACACGTAAGCAGAGGACCAACTTCCTCTCAAGGGGGAAGTACCAACCCACCTAGCCCCCCTCAAGGGTCAGGTTCACATCACACTTACACCATGGCTGGAGCTAATCCTCCCCCTCGACTACAAATGCCATATTTGGCCTCTCTCAACATACCAGATCTAAGCAAACTCACCAATGATCCTATATTGCATGACCCCACATGGCCTGCAATGTCCACCAAACTACCTTTAGACATACCCAAATTTGAAGGAAAGGTAGGAGATGACCCTGCCAACCACGTCATGACTTTTCACCTATGGTGCTCTTCCAACAACATTATGGATGATTCCATCAGACTGTGATTATTTTAACACACACTCACTGACTCATTAGCCAAATGGTATGTAGATGAAAAATCAGGGTCCCATGCGACTTTTGAATCCTTGGCCAAAGCATTTTTGACCTTCTTCCAATTACCAATCCACCACGACAATGGTTTGGAACTACTCTCTAATTTCAAACAAACCTTAGCCACACATATCATTGATCACATTCACGAGTGGGGTAGGTGACATAGTTTGTGCAAAGCAGAAACCACCAAACAACAGTGTCTTGACTGGTTTCTTAGATCACTTGTCTCTCTCCTCGGTAAGGATGTAGCTTCCACATTCCCTCAATCAGAAGAAGAAGCCAACGATAAGGCTCAACAATATGATCTCATCTATGCACAGTCAGGGTACTTATACACTGTACTTCATGACCTCCCAAAACCTGTGCCATTTGGCCAAGACAAAACTGGGATGTCTCACTCTGCAGATGGACTGATTGGTAATACCACTCACCACGGTCCACAACCCCAAGAACCACCAATGTATGGAACACCTCAATATCCACCGGCATATGGGGGCACCTCTTATTACCCCCCACCCCCTTATCAACAACCATGCCCTGTTGCTATGCCTCCACCCATCAGTGGGCCACCGTCGGCACCCCCATACACCCACCTATTCAAATGCGTTCTGGTACCCCCTCTACCTCAGATTATAGTACTAGAAAAAGCACCACGCCTTCCTATGTACCTTACAGATCGTTACCCCCACAAAATTTGTACTTTCCATTTCCTGGCCCCCCACAACCCATGGCTCCCCCACATCCTCATACTGGGGTGAATTTTGTTCAACCCTCTCCCGTTCAACAATATCAAAATTTTGAACAGTTGAATACAGAAAATCTGACCCATCCGTCTAACAATGCCAAAAAGAAAGGACAAAATAGGAACAACAACAACCCAGGTCAAGGCGGGAATCAACCCCAGTAGAACCAACCTACTGGGGGAAACTAGAACTAAGGGAATCAGAACCCCCAGGGGGGCAATAATAATAGGTGTCAAGGGAGAAATAACAATACTGTTAAAACCAACTTCCCTTGTGCCCTTTTCTATGAGTTCAGTTATTACACTCATCATTTCCCCCAAATCACTAATTTCAAATGGTTGAAAGACTCAGGAAATCTACCCCATCCTCCAACACCACCTGCCCCATTAGCAGGCACCACAAAATACATGCAACAACCCCCCACATGCCGTGTTGCAGAATCCTATTCCACACCAAGGTGTGATAAATATCTAATAGGACATGCAAATACTTGACTCATTACATTTGATCTCGACAACAGAGAACCTCGCCTTCCTGCCTTGATCGCTTTTCAAATCCCAGTAAAAATATGGAACATTACAATTCATTGGTGTATCATCGATGAAGGTGCATCTACATGCATTATGTCCAAATCTGTATGACAAAAACTTGGTTCCCCTGAACTCATACCCTCTACCATTACCTTACGAGCTTATGACAGATGACCATCATCTCTTGAAGGGATCTTCCAAAATGTCCCCGTAGAACTCGGGGGAAAAAATATTCTCATCGACATTGAATTTATCGACGCCCCACTCGATTATAATATCCTGTTCGGTCGTAGCTAGATGTACGCTATGAAGGCAGTTGCCTCTTCCGTATTTCAAACAATGATGTTCCCCCACAATGGGAAGATCGTTACCATTGACCAAGTCTCACATTATGAGCCTAACCCATCTGCACATCAATAACATTCTTCCTCTCATCCACACGAGTCATGACGCAGAGATGGGTCCCAGAATTTTCAAAGATCCATCATTGTTAGGAACTTACCATGGAGCACTATCGCTCCTTCATCCTTCCAATCAAGTATGCGTCATATCATCTAATGGAACTAACACAGAGGATACCCTTCCTCCTAGGGAGGCTTCTATCATATCTGATGTCCCACTAGTCGCAAAACTTCCCCCTCACGAGCCTCCTGCGAACTCGTCGACCCCACCAGTCCACGATTTCCCTTCCCCCCCAAACGGAAGGAATCCCAATGACGATTCCCATACTTACTCCCACCATACCCACTACACCCCCACTCACTACCCCCCCTGCCACAGCTGGGGGTAGGAGAAAGAATAAGGAGCCCATAGCTCCGCTTCCTCCACGTGTCCAACCCCCTTGTGCGCTATGTGAGAAATATGGAAACCAAACCAACAACTTCCCATCTCTACTAGAGTTACAGAATTTGATTCCACTCAATCAAACTCCCTCAACTCTCGCCACTATAGCCAGTACTACCACTAACACCCCCCACTCAAGTAGTAAAGGGTTGCGAACCAAATTTTCTTGCACTATATGTTAAAAATATGGCCATTATACCCACCATTTCCCAGCACTGCCACACTTTCGGCAGACATTAGCCGCAGTACGCCAAAGATTCCAGAGCGAACCTAGTCTAGCTACGTCATCCTTACCAACAATCACTGACATCCGTTATGTCACAACTTTAGTCATTGAACGTATGAGATTCCCTTGCTCTCTATTTGAATCCTTAGATCATTTTACATACCAGTGCCCTATGATCATTAAATACAAGAAACACCAATTGACCCTGCTTCAAAGACCCACAGAATCGATAGTTGACCTTACCTTGTCACTAGGGGTTCTCCATGTCATTTCCCCCAAACCTAAGGCCCTTCCAACACCTCCATGGTTATTGGATGACTTATCTAAGGATTCACCCCCCAATCCCCCCAACTCTCCCGCTCATTTCCCTACAAAAAGTTTACACCCAACTACCACGGGTACTCCTCAGTACTTCTATATTTGGTTTATGTCGAGCGAACCATCGCCATATCCTTGCATCATTCCCCCTGCTTCTTCATCACCAGGGGGCAGCCACATGACAACAGTCACCAATATCACTCTTCATGACCCCCTGCATTCCCATCACTTCCACTGTGACGAGGAAATACTTGAAGAGTTAAACAACCCTGACTACCCATGGGATGCGCTACACCACCGTGCACTTTTCTTTCCACAGGAAGCCTCCACGCCTCCTAACTAACAACCCATCTACGTGGTTGAAACCAAGGATTTTATCCCATCAAGGCCTATCGACTGGTTCAAAAACCCCATTCCTGCCCCTGATGCTTTTGAAGAAGGAAACATGGCCAACATTTCCCCGACCATTAAAATCGACATTTCCATCAAAAATGGCATCATCGAGGACATCACCATCGGAGTTGCTTGCACTCCTCAAGAAATCACCACCTATAAATCCCTCTTCCAAGAATATCGGGATATTTTTACCTGGTCATACACGGAAATGCCTCCCCTTGCTCCCTCTATCGTCGAACATCGCATCGACACCTGGCCTGACATTACACCAGTTTGTTAAAAACAACGACCGCTACACCCATCCAAAGCAGCGACCATCAAAGCCGAAATTGACAAATTACACGCTACCGGGTTCATCTACCCCATCACCTATACATCATGAGTTTCCAACCCTGTACCCAATAACACAAAATAGGGTACTATCCGCGTCTGCACGGACTTTCGTGATCTTAATCACGCATGTCCCAAATACAACTTTCCAACACCTTTCATCGATCAAATTATAGATGACTGTGCAGGCCATGAGGCTCTATCCTTCATGGACAGTTTCTCTAGTTATAATCAAATTCAAATTCACCCAGCCGATCAGTACAAAACCGCATTCACTACCCCTTGGGGTACTTTTGCATATCGTGTCATGCCTTTTGGCTTAATGAATGCTGGCGTAACTTTCCAATGGGCTATGACATAGATTTTTCATGATCTAGATCATATCATCCTCGCATACTTGGATGACCTCACAGCTCGATCCAAGAAACACACCCAACATCTTGATGATTTACGAATCATCTTCCAACGGTGTCGTCAGTACAACATCCGCTTGAATCCCCTCAAGTGCGTTTTATGCGTCACCGTAGGGCGCCTCCTTGGCTTCATCGTTTCCCAAAGAGGTATTACCATGGACACCCTAAAAGTCCAAGATATCACTGAAATTCCACCTCCCTAGAATTTACGTCAACTTCAGAGCCTACAAGGCAAGGATAACTTTTTATGACGATTTGTCCCAGACTACGACATTCGCGTACACAGTTTCCTTCGCTTACTACATCATGAAATCCCCTTTCACTGGGATGAACATGCCCAACAGTCATTTGACGATCTCAAAATGGTGCTCTCCAACGCTCCTTTAATTATTGCACTTGACTACAATCGCGACTATATCCTTTACGTATCAGCATCAGCTATTTCAGTTGCAGGAGTTCTCATTCAGCTAGGTGATGAAAATCATGAGCATGTCATTTATTACGTTAGTAAAAACCTCTCAGGGCCACCCTTGAAGTATAAACACAAAGAGAAACTAGCTCTTGTAGTCGTCCTCGCAGTCCAGAAACTGCGTCACTACATTCTGCTTCGCACAACTAAGGTTTTAGCAGATTCCAACCCTATGCAATACTTGCTCAGTCGTCAACAAATTAATGACAAATTTTCTCGATGGATTGTTATCCTTTAGGAGTACGATATTGAATTCTCAACACCCCAGAGCAAGAAATCCCTCGTTCTCACCGAGCTGGTCATGGCTCTCCCCTCTAACACCACTAGTTCCCCTGTCAATACCGACTTTCCCAATGAACACCTCTTTTACATCACTTTGGATGATCCTTGGTACGATGACCTCCTTGTCTACCTCTAAACTCAAAAGTTCGGTAACCACCTTTCACAAGATGATCATCGTCGTCTTCGCCACCAAGCCCCCCACTACCTCCTCATCAGAGACATCCTATACTGGTGAGGGGTTGACACCATTCTTCATCAATGCCTTACCATTGATGAGGTCGATAGAGTCTTGAATGATTTCCACAGTGGCGCATGTCGAGGCCATCTTTCGGGATTATCCACTGCTCAGAAGATTATCCGAGAAGGTTACTTTTTGCCTACCTTGTTTCACGATTGCATTCATGCCGTGAAATGATGCGAGAAGTGTCAACTTTACACCAACAAAGCCCGAGCACCACCTGCTCTTCTTCATCTAGTCATCACTGACGACCCTTTTTGTAAATGGGGCATCAACTTCATGACGTGTAATCCCCCCTCTAGCAATGGACACAAATACATTGTTTTCATGGTCGATTACTTTACCAAATGGGATGAAGCTATGCACACCTTCAACAATACCGCAGAATGTTTTTTCTTTAACCACATCATATCTCGCTTTGGAGTACCACTCCAACTTGTTTCCGATCATGGGAAACACTTCGAGAATGAGATTTTCGTCGAACTCTCATCTTGGTTAGGATTATCGCACGAGTTTTCCTCACCATATTACCCTCAGTCTAACGAATAGGTTGAAGCAGTTAACAAGGTCCTCAAGACCATGTTACAATGCACAGTTAATAAACATAAGGCTGATTGGCATCATATGTTATTTTCCGCACTATGGGCTTACTGTACGGCTGTGAAAATAGCTACTGGTTTCACACCATTTCATCTAGTCCATGGGGTTGAGGCCACTCTTCCCATCGAGTGCAAAATCCCCACTTTACGCACCGCAATTGAGCTATCACCCGACACTGCTCCAATGGAGTAGCGCTTGCTGAACTTAGAGTCCCTGGATGAAGATCGTCGATCTTCATTATAGAACAATGAGGTAGCTAAAAAATGATCAAAGGCTACCTTTGATCAACATGCCAACCTTCGTTCATTTCGCGAAGGCGACCTCATCCTTGCTTATGATATCACTCATGATACCTTTGGCCATGGAAAATTTGAGCCACTATGGCATGGCCCATACATTATCCAACATTGCCTCACCAAAGGCGCATACATCCTGGCCTCTCCTGAAGGCCTCTCTCTCAAAGAACTCGTCAACGGGTTATACTTAAAGAAATTTTATGCTTAAACATAGTCATTCTACTTTAGGTTATTTATTTTATAGTGTTTTTAATATTTTTTCCATCCCTCGCATCTAAACTATCATTTGTGCTATTGACAGATGCTTCCTCCACCGGCCTACCACATCGGGTACGCCAACGGTGCTAGATGTTGGACACAAAATCTCGCTTCGGCCACTTAGGCTCTCTACACCCCCTCACATCAAATGGTCCATTCAAGTGGCATATGTTTGGGTTCAACGACCAACAACCAAGCCAAATACACTGCCTTCATTGGCCTCTTGGCCGATGCCCAGCATCATTGTATTCATCACCTTAGCGTCTTCCTCGACTCTCAACTAGTCATTCTCCAGCTCAACAATGTGTACTACGTATGTAATCCTTGCCTCTTTCGCAAATACCTACAAGTTAGACTTTTATCTCAACATTTTGATTCCATTACATTTACACATATTCCAAGACAATTGAATCAAATTATAGATAACCTAGCTAATATTGTGTTAGACTAGCATATATCACATCAAGCTACCTCTACACACACATAAACATATCAACAACCTGTCACAGCATATATAGATTAGACATCATCAACACATCAACACAACACATGTAAACACCACATAGATCTCAAAATGTATACTCATGTATATATAAAATGGTCCACAGTGCCATCCACATGTTTAAATACAAAAATACAAGTATCCGTAGGCCAGTGAAGCACCTCGGTACAAAATGGGCTCACTAGCCTATATAAAAAAATTCAAGAAATACACAGAACACCACTCAAGGTGCCTCTAGAGCACCACCTCCTGCCCCTCCCTCAGGCGGTGGTCCCCCACCCACTACTGGTCCCTCCTACCCCAGAGGTAGTCATCCAGTCATTGCAGCACCAACTACTGCTTCCCGTCGTAGCATGACCCACCATGGTGGCGAAATCCCCACACACTGCTCCAAGATTCCCTCATCCTAGATACAAGACAACTTGCCCTCATGCATGCCCTATAGCACCGCCTCCAGGTGATGACGTATGTCCTCAAAATCTACTCTGGCATCCACCGAAGGAGCATGTGATGGCCCAACACCAGGCTCATCAAACCAGCGTCTCCTCGCTGCTCTCTCCGGATCAGCTAGTCTCGCCTCGGCGTCCTCACACTGACATCTCTCTCCAACCCACGGCCCTCCCTGCGACGGTCTCTCTGGCTCCTGACGATCTAGCACTCTCCGTAACTCCACCTCACGCCCTCGAGGTGCCACATCTGCACATACAAACAAGCAACAAATAGTATCAACATCTATATCATATACATGTGTCATGCTATCTCAAAAAACATATATATCAAAATCATCAACGTACCTCGATGGTCAAACACCTCCCCAAGAGGTAACACCATGTTCAGATCGTCCGGAAGTCAACCCCAGCATAGGGGAACTACAATATCACCTGCAGCATATGCCGCCACACCTGCGTCGCCTCAGCAGTAAAGAAGTGGTTTTCCTCGCCACCACCATGGCGAAGCAAAACAGTGAACCGCCGCTTTAGTCATGGCTCTTGTGCCCTAGGCGCACCCAATAAAATCCTAGGGTGCAACATAGGCACCCTCTCTAAAAACCAGGCCACTAGGATGGACCTGAAGGCAAACTCTCCTGTATCTATGGACCGACAGTGGTCCAGCTGCCCTACCATCCTGGCATGCAGTGTAATCCCCCAGGCAAAGTGCTCACCAGCCAACACCCTCTCCATCACACACAACTGACCACCACTAATCTGCTGCATCGCCAGAGACCCATAATCTCTCACAATCATTGCTTCTATGCAGCGATGCGCTAGGGAATCCATCACCCCAATGCTCACGACAATGCCAGACATAAAGTTCACTCTCGAATAGTACCTCTGGCCAACAGTCCCTAGCGCCACATCCCTTGGTAACACCGGCTCCGCCGGTAGGGGCGTTCCCTGAAATGGGAGCCCAGTCAAAAAGTATACATCCTTCACCGCAGTGAAGGCAATCTTCTCTCCCCGCATTATGAAAAAATGCAGGTCCGGACTCCACATCTGGATAAGGAACTACATGAGATACTCCTGTGCCCGTATCAACAGGCACTCAAAGAACTTCAGCAGCCCATAGGCTACCAAATTCACACATACCCTTGGCTCCTCAATAGCCACGGCGTCTCTCAGCTGGGACCAATCCCGCTCTCGCCAACCAATCGACATCGTGCACAATGATCACCTGCAACCACATAAAATAGTCCTAAGTCATCCAAATGGACCATAAACAACATTAAAAAGATAAGTTTTACACCCATCAACCTTGCCTCCAAGGCACGGCTATTTAAACCCACAGACACGCACACGTGCATGCCTATTCACTCCATAGGTGCACATGTATGTGCGCATGTTCACTACATAGGAACACACTCAGACGCACCTGTCCATTCTTCAGGCACGCACGCGTGCATGCCTGCTCAACTTACAGGTGCACTTTAAAGCGCGCCTGTCCAATACACAGCCGTGCACACATGTGTAGCTGTACAACCAACAGGTGTGCACATAGTGCACACCCTTGTCCCCCTTACAGGTGCCCCCATGCATGCCTATCCGGTGGGCAGGCGTGCACGTGTGTGTGCCTACTTCCGGATCGCTCGCACACGTGGGGGCCCACACTCATAAAACCTCCTGTACGGTCCTCCGTACAGTCCCTGCCCAAAAAGGAAACCATAATTCTATGCAGGATGATCAGACCACTAACCTGAATCTCACTGGTCCTCAATCAGATGCCTCATCCTCCCAGAATCTCCGAATCTCCTCTGAATAATTCTCATCCAGTCACTATAGTAGCAAGTACAAATGAGAAGGCAATGTGTGCACTACAACTATATATAGGCCTTTTCGCCAAACTTCCACTCACCATTCCAAGAGCTCCGGGTGTCCATTTCTCGATCTGTCTTCAGCCACAGGATCACCATCCTGTCATCTACATCATGATAGTCCCTGGGCCTCTTTTCATCCTAAGCCCCTGGGATGCCATTTTTCATACCCTGACCAGGTACGCATGTGCATATTCAAAATTATCAAATACATGCTCATATATTCGATTCTCTTCAGATATTGTTCACGTCAGGTATTTGGTTTTCATGTGTACAGGTACTTGGTCATCATACATCAACACAACCCCTTCAGGTATATACTCATCACTATCATGTAGTCATTCCCTCTGAATCTCACTTACATCTCCAGTCACACCCTCTAACATTTGCCTCTAGGATCCCCACTTCTAGCTCTGTAGTACCAACACCTCCATTTCCATCTTGGGTACTGTCACCCAGTAGAACTCTTACCCACATGAGTTGTCCCATTCATAGCACCCTTTTTCGCTTTTGACACTCATGTTGTTTTTCAAAACCCTTTAGGGATGGGAGTCCCGATAGTCTTACATCATGTTGCGAATCAGCCACATACTCCTTCTTATTTTGCTAGGTTTCCCAATGGACTCCCAAGTTATCTCTTCACGGTTCTATTTTTTACTGCACCTCTGTAGTATCACAAACCCTCCATTTCATCCACAGTCAGTTTGCCCATCTGCAAATTTCCCTTCATTTCACCTACCTCATACAGAAACCCACCCATGGGGCCCCCACCCTCCACCAATTCTCTAAAGTGAATTGTGCCCTACCCGGGCCAATCATATCACATTGGGGCACCCATTTCTATATCTGTACACTTATCCCAAATTATTCTTTATTTATTGTACAAACGCCTTTGTTTCCAGCGGTTACATTACCTTTTTGTCGTCACCTTTGGCAACCTTCTTCCCTTTTTTGGAAAACAAAACCCATGTCACCCTTGGTTGGGGCAATCTTTATCATCTACCCTTGATGACATCGTCCATATATTCAGAGTATCCCACATGCCACTTACCTCTGCCCTCTGAGTTTGTTCACCTTGTCCCGCCTCTGGCACAACTTATCCCCTGTCTTGTTGTCCCCCTGACACTCGACTTAGTTGAACGGTTGTGGACACTTATACTTCACATATACCCCCAACCAAGGGTAGTCTTGAGTCTCCATACATCTTGACTTTGACCATGTACCTCTTCCAAATTCCAAAGTTCATCTAGTAGATTTCATGAAGCCATTTGCTTCTGAGAGTCGCGTACCCCTTTTGTCGACATCAACATAGTTTTCCAGAAGGGCGACAATATATTGATTCTCATTACCCATCTAATGAGAGATCTCGGATGGCACAGGGAGAACCACAATTTCTCCCTGCTGTCGTTTCCCCCATAACATTCAACGCCAACACTTTCTCATGTTATGGTGGGTCTTACTTTGCGACTATTTCAGTTAGTTCTTATACTTGCTGAAGACCTCTGAACTTGGCTGGGCTATCAATGCCTACAGAATCCGTAATACTTCTTATAGATGTCACTGCATACTATTCATAGTATGTTCCTCCGCAGAATTGTCTTCTGCCTTTATCTTGACTGCCCCCGAGGGCGTTGCAGTTGTCTACATAAACACTTTATTCCTCTTTTTTGAGTTACATGACACAAGCATGGGGCATGCCCGCCTCATTTGTACACAGTTTATTTTTATTACACACCTCATGGAAGGTTGGGTTCTACAGGTTCCCTTCTCCCTCCAATGGGGCACTCTTGACAATCCCACTATTTCTCTCTCTTACAACAACACTCTCAGTAGAAGAAACATTGATGGATTTCAGCTATACGTATGCTCCTAACCTCATCCATCAGGGGGCATCTATTATCACTGAAATTTCATCTGCAAATGGTTACAAGAATTCAGCATCGTCAAACAGTTATGAGGTCACCCATGGACCTGAATTAACACAAAAAGCATTCCCAAAGGGTAAAAAACTATACAACTAGTGAAAAAATTAAAGGGTGCTATGAAGACACTGGGCGCGCATGCACATGCACGAAACATAAATGCAGGATTCCCGCACATGCGCACGATGCGCGACTGTTGTCTCAAAAAGACACGCACTTGAGAAACGACGCATTTATGAGAGTGGTTGTCCTCCCACCCACTTCTGGTTCAGCTTCCAAGTTGACTTGACACTCAAATCTGGACTGGATTTGACTAGGTGGCTGGTCAAAGACCTAGAAATGCCCTAATTAGCCTCTTTACACACTACAAACTAGTTGGACAATAACTCAAAGGAATGCTATAAAAAGGTCATGGATACACTTCATTTTTCAAGGAATTCAAAGCAAAGTTATGCTACCATTATTCTCTTGAGGACTCTTCTATCCTTGCCAAGAGTATACTTGCATCATTGTATTGGGAAATCCATCTCACCCCTTGAGTGGATTAACAAAGAATTCTTTCACCATTTTTATTTTTATTTTCAAAGTTGTAAGAAGAGCTTATTTGTGGGGGTCCAAGAGCCCTCCCTTGAAGGAAGAAGGGACTCATAGTCCCCTTTATTCTCGGTGTTTTCTTTCACTAATATCAGCCTTATCATTGGTGACATGGGTCTCATTATTTATTTTTTCCTTATGTCCCTATGTTTATAAATTTAGTTGTTTCTTTATTTCTTAGTTTAATTCTTAGTTGTTCTTTTATATTTATTTTTCTAACCCTTTTCCTTGCAGCTGTCCTTCTTAACAAACCCAACTAATCTTGCAAACACCTCTATTTTTCTCACTAAGGTGACGAAAGAGGTGCAACAGTGGGTGTGTCACTCAAATTTGAGTCCAAAAACCCTCCCATATCGTTAAGGCAAACCAATAGTCTATCCATGAAAAATTTTAGTGCACACAGAAATTGTTTGAAAACATTTCAACGTTGACCCCATTCGTAGGTCCCTATTGTCGGACCTGTCTAGTCCTCATGAAATTTTCGTTCCTCATTCATCGTTCCTTGACCATGCTGTACTGCCCAAGATCCATTACTTTTGTACAAAATTACATACTAATGGCATAAAATTATCGACGAACTTTTTTCGTCGAAAGTATAGCAAATTCGTCGCAAGATTATTTACATTCATCTCTCTTGTGACAATATCAAAAGATGCAGCTTGGATTCATTTCATATTTTGTTTATCAACTTAAAATATCAATTTGATTCTTTGCAAGCTAGTTGGAACATCAGTCAAATACAAATATCAAACTTGGAATCATTAACATATCTACTGGAACATATGAAAAATAGTTGGGTTTATGGTTTACATGATAAATTGATGATGTAATAAACTGGGTGTGTCAGTCAAATTTGAGTCCAAAAACTCTCCCATATCATTAAGGCATGCAAATAGTCTATCCAATTCAAATTTCAATGAATACAGATACAGTTTGAAAAGATTTCTAAGTTGTCCCCATTCACATGTCACTGTTGCCCGCCTCTAGTATCTTGATGGTGTTGATTAAGAAATAAATGAAATAGAGGGATTTTTCATCGAAACTCTGATGCAGATACATTGTATATACGTTAATGCAGAACCTGAAATCAAAATGAAGAAAGACTGACGAAAGCTTAAAACTTGTGTCAACCAAATTGGGTACTCTGAAAGAAAAATAGGATTTATGGTTTACATGATGAAGTGATGATGGATGAAAGTGGGTGTGTCACTCAAATTTGAGTCTAGAAACCCTCCCATATCATTAAGGCATGCCAATTGTCTATCCATGAAAAATTTCAGTGCATACAGAAACTGTTTGAAAAAATTTCAACGTTGGCCCCATTCGCAGGTCCCTGTTGTCGGACATGTCTTGTCCTCGTGCAATATTCATTCCTTGTTCCTTGTTCCTCATTCCTTGACCATGGTGTAGTCCCCAAGATCCATTATTTTTGTACAAAATTACATACTAATGGCATAAAATTATCGATGAACTTTTTTCATCGATAGTATAGCAAATTCGTCACAAGATTATTTACATTCGTCTCTCTTGCGACAATATCAAATGATGTATCTTGGATTCATTACATATTTGGTTTATCAATGTGAAACATCAATTTCATACTTTGCAAGATAGCTGGACCTTCAATCAAATAAAAATATGAAACTTGGAATCATTAACATATCTACTAGAACATATGAAAAATAACTATGTTTATGGTTTACCTGATGAATTGATGATGGAAGAAAGTGGGTGTGTCAGTCAAATTTGAGTCCAGAAACCCTCCCATATCGTTAAGGCATGTGAATAGTCTATCCAGGTCAAATTTCAATGCATACATATACAGTTTGAAAACATTTCGACGTTTTCCCCATTCACATGTCATTGTTGCCCGCCTCTAGTATATTGATGGTGTTGATTAAGAAATCAACGAAATAGAGGGATTTTTCATCACAACTTAGATGCAGATACATTGTATATACATTAATGTAGAACCTGAAAGAAAAATGAAGAAAGACCGACGAAAGCCTAAAACTTGCGTCAACCAAATTGAGTAATCTGAAAGAAAATTAGGGTTTATGGTTTACATGATGGAGTGATGATGGAAGAAAGTGGGTGTGTCACTCAAATTTGAGTATGTAAACCCTCCCATATTGTTAAGGCATGTCGATAGTCTATTCATGAAAAATTTCAGTGCATACAAAAATTGTTTCAAAAAATTTCAATGTTGGCCCCATTTGCAAGTCCCTGTTGTCGGACATGTCTAGTCCTTGTGCAATATTTGTTCCTCCTTCCTCCTTCATTGACCATGGTGTAGTCCCCAAGATCCATTATCTTTGTACAAAATTACATACTAATGGCATAAAATTATTGATGAACTTTTTTCGTCGATAGTATAACAAATTCATCGCAAGATTATTTACATTCGTCTCTCTTGCGCCGATATCAAATGATGGAGCATGGATTCATTTCATATTTCATTTATCAACTTGATATCTCAATTTGATACTTTGTAAGCTAATTGGACCTTCAATCAAATACAAATATGAAACTTGGAATCATTAACATATCTACTAGAACATATGAAAAATAGCTGATTTTATGGTTTACCTGATGAATTGATGATGGAAGAAACTGGGTGTGTCAGTCAAATTTGAGTCCAGAAACCCTCCCATATCGTTAAGGCATGCGAATAGTCTATCCAGGTAAAATTTCAATGCATACAGATACAGTTTGAAATTTTTTTGATGTTGGCTCCATTCACATGTCACTGTTGCTCACCTCTAGTATCTTGATGGTGTTGATTAAGCAATCAACGAAATAGAGGGATTTTTCTTCACAACTATGATGCAGATACATTATATATACATTAATGTAGAACCTAAAAGAAAAATGAAGAAAGACCGACGAAAGCCGAAAACTTGCGTGGACCAAATTGGGTACTCTGAAAGAAAATTACGGTTTATGGTTTACATGATGAGTTGATGATGGAAGAAAGTGGGTGTGTCACTCAAATTTGAGTCCATAAACCCTCCCATATCGTTAAGGCATGCAAATATTTTATCCATGAAATTTTTTAGTGCATACAGAAACTGTTTGAAAAAATTTCAACATTGGCACCATTCACAGGTCCCTGTTGTCGGACGTGTCTAGTCCTCGTGCAATTTATGTTCCTCGTTCCTCTTTCCTTGACCATGGTGTAGTCCCCAAGATCCATTATTTTTGTACAAAATTACATACTAATGGCATAAAATTATTGACGAAATTTTTTGTCGATAGTATAGCAAATTCGTTGCAAGATTATTTACATTCGTCTCTCTTGCGACGATATCAAATGATGCATCTTGGATTTATTTCATATTTGGTTTATCAACTTGAAATCACAATTTGATACTTTGCAAGTTGTTATCACCCCATAAATTATGGGAATCAGTTGATGACTTGGATATTATTTGTATCTGGTGATTTGGTTAACAAATGATATTGCATTCTTCAAATAATTTGTGAAAAAGAAAAAGAAAAAAGAAAGAAAAAGAAAAAGAAAGAAAAGAAAAGAGGGCTAAAAAGAATTGAAACAAAGGCCCCATGCAATAATAGCAACTTGGTCATACCTTTCAAGCATGACCAAGTTCTTTTAAATTTTCAATGTTGATAGGTTAGTGAATGCATATGACCACACTGTCTAATCTTGATCAGATAGCCCCTAGATTAGAATTAGTGAATACATCTGATCAGACCATCTAATCCTGATCAGATAGCCCCTAGATTAGAATTAGTGAATACATCTGATCAGACCATCTAATCCTGATCAGATAGCCCCTAGAAAGAATAAAATCTTAACCCAACTGTTTAATCTGGGTTAATTGCCTTATGATAATAGGTTAGGATGTGGATTAATTGCTTTGCCTGCCTTGCCAAAATAAAGCCAGATCGATAAATATGTTACCCTATGACTCCATGCCTAAGTGTAATTGAATTGATGTCCCCTTGGTGGTGCACATGAGAAAAATCGAAGGAAAACCCATGAGAATGTCCCTATCCTAAGTTTTCCTACATATGACATTTTCTGCCCCCTACCTATGTCTCATTCACTTTTCAAAGGCCCAGATCACGATGCTCAGATCAACGGTCCATATAGCATTCCGAACCCCCCCGTTCGTTCTGCCTTTAACGGAGGGGGGGGGGTCCGGAATCGGCGATAATCTTTGCACAGATCTGAACGGTTCAGAAAGGAGTGCGCTAATCTATGGCTTACATTGGATTTCGGACCCCCCCCCTCCGTTCTGTCTTTAAAGGAGGGGGGGGGGGTACGGAATTGGTTATAACTTGGGCGCACATCTGGACGGCTCTGAAACGAGTGCTCACATCTGTGGCTCACATTGAATTCCAGAAGCCCCCCTCCGTTCTGCCTTTAATGGAGGGGGGGGTCCGAAATTGGTATTAAAGTATGTGCTGAGATTTGCAACCTCAAATCCATCGTGCGGATCTATGGTTCCAAATGGATTCCGGGCCCCCCCTAGCGCTCTTCTTTTAACCAAAGGGAGGGGGTCCGAAACGAATATTCCCCGCAGGTGGGTCCATTGTCACAGGTGGCTCAAGCCTATTGGTCAAGAAGTCTCGTCGCCCACATGCTTCTTGACAGCCCATCACTCATAGACGTCACCCTCCACCGAACCCACTTGTCCCACTCGCTCCCGGTCTGAGTCCCATCTCATAACTGCTGCCAGTCCCTGCTGTCAGACCTCACCCTTTCCGTTTATGGCTAACCCCCCTTCGACGACTTTTACCTCCAATCACATGCCTCCACGTCATCTCCCATATACATTAGCCACCGTCACCTACCATATCATCCCTAAAGGCCCATTGTACATTAATAACCGGATAATATGCCCGTTGTCATGCTGACCATTTTCCCGCGTCCGACCGACCCAGTTTTGAATAAAAATACCGTTGTGCCCCTTTTCACTTGTTATTCATCGCTCGCGCCAGAACCATCCCTCGCACCAGAAACTTATCTATCATATTTCCATTGCTTGCCTGTCGTTTTCCCCCCGCCCCAGTAGACCCCACTAACGTTGTTTATTGTAGGTACAGTTGCTGAAATGGTTTCTAAGACAAAGCAAGCTGAGGAGGAAGAGAATCCGTTCGTTCCTCCTCTGGTCGACCTGGATAAAATCCCTCTGGTTGACAAAGATCGGTTGATAGCGGACACGATATGCAGTTTTGACTTCTCTGATCTGCAATCATGGCTCCGGGAAATTTTCCTGGACCAGAGCGATAAGATTGGGCTCTGGGAGTCCAATCTGCCCCTCTATATGTTCCCCCAAATTCATCATTTCCCAGAGTTTGCACTCAAGTGCCAAGCTCACTACGTCCCCGACCAGAAAGCCATTGTTTCTTCCTCTGGGGATTCCCTCTTCTTCATCACCCCAGAGGATATCGACCAAATGATGCAGATAACTCGCCTAGAATCTGCATCCCCATTCAACCTAGAAATCCTCACTGAGCTCTATCAAAAAATGACTTTCCCGCAAAGAGCTCAGATAGTTGAGCTTTTCCTCCCCACTTCCGCTCCACTCCCGACCACCAATCCCCCGTATCCATCCTCTCTGTTTTCCGTCAAAGGAAATCAGATTATTTCCTCACTGTGTGCCCTGCTTGGGTACTATTCCGATCAATGGGTAGATGAACCCATCCTGGGCTTTCTATCTATCTTCTCGAATGACGAACAACCTACCACGCAGTTCAATTACAGTGCTTTCCTAGCCAATAACATCCATGAACAATTGGTGAATTTCGCCACAGAGGGCATGTTCAGGTATTCATCCATTCTGGCCTATATGTTCGTCTACTTCCAAGCAGACAGGTTCAAGTTCTCAATGCAGAAGATGGATGCCGACGGGAAGCCACAGTCGGTCACGGCGTGGACTTCTCTTCTGAAATGAAATTCTGACGAATACGACTTCTCAGCATTCATTGATCAGTTCTACCACCCTGTGGTAAGTATGTTGGGTGGCGTGCCTGAGCCATGAGTAAATGATGAAGTCCAGAGAGTTCTACACCTCTCGAAAAATGCGAAGACAGGAGACTGGTACTTGTACCAGAATCACTCCGAGATCCGAGTCTATGGGTGCGAGTTGGCACCATACAAGCTCCCGAAATATATACCGGTAAGAGTTTTCGCACTGGAATATATTAGGCAAATTATGAATTCTGATGATGTTCACTTTGTTTCCCTCAAAAAGAAGCAACAGTTGCAGATTAAAGGGCAGATAGGTTCATTTATCTGTAATAATAGAGGCGTTGGTGATGAAGCAGACAAACTGTTGAAGGAAATGAAATTTCTGACAAGTTTTACCTGGCATTATGATCCTTGCGGAATCATTTCTGAGATGAGACTCAGAAATAAGAGTACCCCATATGCACATGAGCCCAGGCCCGAAATCGAGAGATTTGCTAATCAAACAGAATGGGATCCTGATACGTTGGTAGACGTAGAACCTGTTGTCGCGGTGGAAAAGTAGGTAGCCTCAACAAGCGCGCCCCCCACTGCCACACCTCAGAATCCCAAGGAAAAGAGGCCTCGGCAAGAATCATCTTCTCCGGTAACAGAGGTGTCTTCGGAGGAATTTAATTTACACGCCAAAAAGCCAAGGACTGTTCCAACGACAGGCACTACAGTGGAGCAAGAGATCGCAACCACCACAGTGGCCACCCTAGGGGTCAAGCCCACCAGTCTGCCTTTCGGCTCGAGTCAACACATGGAGATAGCAAAAGCATTGAAAACCAAAGACTCTCCCTTAGATACTCCACCAAGCAAGACCGGGCCCAAATTGGGTATTTTTGAAAAATATGACTTAATCAAAAAGAAGAACCAGACCCTTACCAGCAGCGCCTATGCCCAATTTTAGAAGTAGTCAGCCACAACTCAACATAGGCTCCTTTCGGCATTCGATATAGAGAAAGGGAGGATGCATATGGCCTACCTCCATGCTCAAGTGCCGGATCCTAAAGTAATATCTGATTACAAAAGGGTCACCGTTGAGTTCCAGGCCAAAGACGTACACCCCGTGGACCAGATGGATCTGCATAAGCAGACCAGAGAGATGGTTTTCCACACTTTAGCCCAAGCTACAGATTCTGCTTCAAAGTATCGGATAGCTTTGAGAAACGCCCAGACCCAACTAAAGATGGAGAAAATATCATCTTTCGCGAAGGACAACAAAATCAAAACATTGGAGGAGCTGGTCCTCAAGATCGGGTATGAACCTGCAAATGTCAAAGCAGCTGAAGAAATGATTAAGAAGAAAAACACTGACATCACGTCCTTAAGGAAGCAACTAAAGCTCCCTCCAACAGAGGACCCACAAACGAAGGAGATAGCTGAAAAAGAAGGGGAAAAAGATGAAATGATGAGATTACTCATGGAGCAAAATGCTCAGTTAAGGGAGATGGAGGCCGAGATGGAAAAAATGTTAAAGGAGAAAGAGCAGACGAATACAATGGAAGGCATCCCCTTAAGTGCTATCCCCATCGCAGGACTGAGCACAGCGACAGTGATAGCAATTCCATCCACAACAGCAGTGCAGGTACTAGAAGGAACCATAGACTTGGCCAAGTCTATGGAGAGAATGAATTTGCAGGAGTCTGAAATCAGTAGACTCAAAAAAGAAGTGGAAAATCTCCAAGAGCTAAAGACTTCTTTCCAGACAAGTCTAGCCAAGGAGAAGCAGGTGAATGAGCAAATCAGGAAGGAGCTACAGCAGTTCCAAAGGCAGACCGTGGCAGGGAAGACTCTGGATGAGGCCAAAGAAGTGATATAGACTGATATTTCCAAGTCTATTAATGAAATATGGCCAATGTTTCAAATAATGTTTGAGAAAAACGAGTTGCTCGAAAGGAGAAAACAAGCTGTGGAGAAAATCAGGATAGAACTGGGAGACAAGCCATCCCAAGCTAATGAAATCATAAGGTTCCTAAATTCAAAGACCAGGGAGGAACTAGAAGAATTGAAGATCGAGGACAAGATAGAAACCATACTGGAGGTGAAAAGAGTTTTGACAAAAAGAGGCCTTATGCTTCAGCTTGAGGAGAAAATCCAGGTTATGGATCAAGGAGTGCAAAAGTTTTTCCACAAGATAGATGCTCTGCAAAGAAAAGGCCTGCCTGGTATGAAGGTCATCAATGATAAATTGATGACACTCCCTGATTATAAGAAGAAGTTGACTGAAGCATCTATTTCCAAGTTTGCAGGTGTACAAGGGAGTATCACGGGAAAAGCTTTCGTAGAGGCCATGCAGTTGGATATTGATATCCAACACGAAATTAAGCACATATTCGTCCTCAAACCCACATTTTCCAAGTACACGGATATGGATGAAGTATACAGGAGGTTGCTTAAAGTCACATTGCCAAGTCATATCAGGTGGGAGGAGCTATGTGATCTACTGGATTAGCAGATGAGCTGTCACGATCAACTCACCCGTCCAGTCAGAAGAGGTTGCGAGGACACCTCGCCAACGGCCTACCCAGAAGTTCAGCAAGCAGTTGTGATGAATCACTAAACAGTTTTTGATTAGTTGAGTTAGTTATTCTAAATATAGTATGGACACGTCCTGATCAGTTATGACAGGAACGTTTGTATTTTGACTTATAAATACTTCTTTTTTCGATGTATTGAGGGTTGTTGATTTGCACACCCTATTGCTATCAAGATGTAACATTTTTGAGGAGGTCCACCATTAATAAAGAAGAGGCATTTTACAGGATTCTTGCGCATGTTCACTGGTGATGTGATTTTCTTAGTCAAATGTTTCCTTGCTCTGTAATCATCTTGTTTTTCTACAACTAATCTTTACGAATAGCGTTATGTTGCAGGATTTATCTCTGATACCCTGTTTCCGATTCTAAAGATTTTAATGTTCATCTTCTAAATATCTTCAATTAAGAGATTCTTAAGTGCTTGTTAATTGGAGTTATTTTCCTTATCTTTTCTTCTGTTCATCACTTAAATTATTAAATATCTAGTGAGCGTGTTATCTCGCCTTGTGAAAGATTTCTTCAGCGTTTCTGGTTGTATCTCAGATTCATTAATTCAGACCCCATAGCCCAATGGATGTGTAGTTTGTCTCAACCAAATTCAAAAACCCCTTACAACAAAACCAATATTTTCTATAGCTAGCCTAATATCTTAATTTAAAACAAAGTTAAATTATTTAGAGAGATCCCTCTCTGAAGCTGGAAGGGCTAGATCCCAGCTTTAAAAGCGGTTGGTTAAGGTTACCTTTGTAGATTTCTTCTTTTCAACCTCTAGGAAATTTACAGAGTGCTAACACAAGCTAGCTGGACCTTCAGTCAAATACAAATATGAAACTTGGAATCATTAACATATCTACTATAACATATGAAAAATAGCTCAGTTTATGGCTTACATGATGAATTGATGATGGAAGAAAGTGGGTGTGTCAGTCAAATTTGAGTCTAGAAACCCTCCCATATCATTAAGGCATGCGAATAGTCTATCTAAGTCAAATTTTAATGCATACTGATACAGTTTGAAAACATTTCGACGTTGACCCCATTTACATGTCATTGTTGCTCGCCTCTAGTATCTTGATGGTTGTGATTAATCAATCAACGAAATAGAGGGATTTTTCATCACAACTATGACGCAGATACATTTTATATACATTAATGTAGAACCTGAAAGAAAAATTAAGAAAGACCAACGAAATCCTAAAACTTGCGTCAACCAAATTGGGTACTCTGAAAGAAAATTAGGGTTTACAGTTTACATGATGAAGTGATGATGGAAGAAAGTGGGAGTGTCACTCAAGTTTGAGTCCAGAAACCCTCCCATATTGTTAAGGCATGCCAATAGTCTATCCATGAAACATTTCAGTGCATACATAAACTGTTTGAAAAAAATTCAGCATTGGCCCCATTCACAGTTCCCTGCTGTCGGTCGTGTCTAGTCCTCGTGAAATTTCCGTTCCTCATTCCTCATTCATTTACCATGGTGTAGTCCCCAAGATCCATTATTTTTGTGCAAAATTACATACTAATGGCATAAAATTATCGACGAACTTTTTTCGTCCATAGTATAGCAAATTTGTCACAAGATTATTTACATTCATCTCTCTTGCGACGATATCAAATCATGAATCTTGGATTCATTTCATATTTGGTTTATCATCTTCAAATATCAATTTGATACTTTGAAATCTAGCTAAAACTTTAGTCAAACACAAATATGAAACATGGAATCATTAACATATCTACTAGAACATATGAAAAATAGTTGTGTTTATGGTTTACATGATGAATTGATGATGGAACAAAGTGGGTGTGTCAGTCAAATTTGAGTCCAGAAACCCTCCCATATCGTTAAGGCATGCAAATAGTCTATCCAGGTCAAATTTCAATGCATACAAATACAGTTTGAAAACATTTCGAAGTTGTCCCCATTCACATGTCACTGTTGCCCGCCTCTAGTATCTTGATGGTGTTGATTAAGCAATCAACGAAATAGAGGGATTTTTCATCACAACTATGATGCAAATACATTGTATATACGTTAATGTATAACCTAAAAGAAAAACGAAGAAAGACCGACAAAAGCCTAAAACTTCCGTCAACCAAATTGGGTACTCTGAAAGAAAATTAGGGTTTATGGTTTACATGATGAAGTGATGATGGAAGAAGTGGGTGTGTCACTCAAATTTGAGTCCATAAACCCTCCCATATCGTTAAGGTGCCAATAGTCTATCCATGAAAAATTTCAGTGCGTACAAAAACTCTTTGAAAAAATTTCAACGTTGGCCCCATTCGCAGGTCCCTGCTATCGGACGTGTCTAGCCCTCGTGAAATATTCGTTCCTCATTCCTCATTCCTTGACCATGGTGTAGTCCCAAAGATCCATTATTTTTTTACAAAATTACATACTAATGGAATAAAATTATCGATGAACTTTTTTTGTCGATAGTATAGCAAATTCGTCGCAAGATTATTTACATTTGTCTCTCTTGCGACGATATCAAATGATGCATCTTGCATTCATTTCAGATTTTGTTTATCAACTTGAAATATTGATTTCATACTTTGCAAGCTAGCTCGAATTTCAGTCAAATACAAATATGAAACTTGTAATCATTAACATATCTACTAGAACATATGAAAAATAGCTGGGTTTATGGTTTACATGATGAATCGATGATGGAAGAAAGTGGGTGTGTTAGTCAAATTTGAGTCCAGAAAACCTCCCCTATCATTAAGGCATGTGAATAGTCTATCCAGGTAAAATTTCAATGCATACAGATACAGTTTGAAAATATTTCAACATTGGCCCCATTCACATGTCACTGTTGCTCGCCTCTAGTATCTTGATGGTGTTGATTAAGCAATCAACGAAATAGAGGGATTTTTCATCACAACTATGACACAGATACATTGTATATACATTAATGTAGAACTTGAAAACAAAATGAAGAAATACCGACAAAAGCATAAAACTTGCGTCAACCAAATTGGGTACTCTGAAAGAAAATTAGGGTTTATGGTTTACATGATGAAGTGATGATGGAAGAAAGTGGGTGTGTCACTCAAATTTGAGTCCAGAAACCATCCCATATCGTTAATGCATGCCAATAGTCTATCCATGAAAAATTTCAGTGCATACAAAAATTGTTTGAAAAAATTTCAACGTTGGCCCCATTCGCAGGTCCCTACTGTCAGATGTGTCTAGTCCTCGTGCAATTTTTGTTCCTCGTTCCTCATTGCTTGACCATTGTGTAGTCCCCAATATCCATTATTTTTGTGCAAAATTACATAGTAATGGAATAAAATTATCCACGAACTTTTTTCATCGATAGTATAGCAAATTCGTCACAAGATTATTTACATTCGTCTCTCTTGTGATGATATCAAATGATGTAGATTATATTCATTTCATATTTGGTTTATCAATTTCAAATCTCAATTTGATACTTTGCAAGCTAGCTGGACCTTCAGTCAAATACAAATATGAAACTTGGAATCATTAACATATCTACTACAACATATGAAAAATAGTTGGGTTTATGGTTTACATGATGAATTGATGATGGAAGAAAGTGGGTGTGTCAGTCAAATTTGAGTCCAGAAACTCTCCCATATCGTTAAGGCATGTGAATAGTCTATCGAGGTCAAATTTCAATGCATACAGATATAGTTTGAAAACATTTCGACGTTGGCCCCATTCACATGTCATTGTTGGTCGCCTCTAATATATTGATGGTGTTGATTAAGAAATCAACGAAATAGATGGATTTATCATCACAACTATGACATAGATACATTGTATATACATTAATGTAGAACCTAAAATCAAAATGAAGAAAGACCGATGAAAGCCTAAAACTTGCGTCAATCAGATTGGGTACTCTGAAAGAAAATTAGGGTTTCTGGTTTACATGATGAAGTGATGATGGAAGAAAGTGGGCGTGTCAGTCAAATTTGAGTGCAGAAAACCTCCCATATCATTAAGGCATTCCAATAGTCTATCAATGAAAAATTTCAGTGCATACAGAAACTATTTGAAAAAATTTCAACATTGGCTCCGTTCGCAGGTCCCTACTGTTGGACGTGTCTAGTCTTCGTGCAATTTTCATTCCTCATTCATCGTTACTCGTTCCTCGTTCCTTGACCATGGTGTAGTCCCAAAGATCCATTATTTTTGTACAAAATTACATACTAATGGCATAAAATTATCGACGAACTTTTTTCGTCGATAGTATAGCAAATTCATCTTAAGATTATTTACCTTCATCTCTCTTGCGACGATATCAAATGATGCAGCTTGGATTCATTTCATATTTGGTTTATCAACTTGAAATATCAATTTGATACTTTGCAAGCTAGCTGGACCTTCAGTCAAATACAAATATGAAACTTGGAATCATTAACATATCTACTAGAACATATGAAAAATAGTTGGGTTTATGGTTTACATGATGAATTGATGATAGAAGAAACTAGGTGTGTCAGTCAAATTTGAGTCCAGAAACCCTCCCATATCATTAAGGCATGCAAATAGTCTATCCAAGTCAAATTTCAATGCATTCAGATACAGTTTGAAAACATTTTGACGTTGTCCCCATTCACATGTCACTGTTGCCCGCCTCTAGTATCTTGATGGTGTTGCTTAAGAAATCAACTAAATAGAGGGATTTTTCATCACAGCTATGACGCAGATACATTTTATATACGTTAATGTAGAACCTAAAAGAAAAATGAAGAAAGACCGACGAAAGCCTAAAACTTGTGTCAACCAAATTGGGTACTCTGAAAGAAATTTATGGTTTATGGTTTACATGATGAAGTGATGATTTAAGAAAGTGGGTGTGTCACTTAGATTTGAGTCCAGAAACCCTCCCATATCTTTAACGCATTCCCATAGTCTATCCATGAAAAATTTCAATGCAAACATAAACTGTTTGAAAAAATTTCAACGTTGGCCCCATTCGCAGGTCCCTCATGTTGGACGTGTCTAGTCCTCATCCAATATTCGTTCCTCGTTCCTCGATCCTCATTCCTTGACCATGGTGTAGTCCCAAAGATTCATTATTTTTGTACAAAATTACATACTAATGGCATAAAATTATCGATGAACGTTTTTCGTCGATAGTATAGCAAATTCGTCGCAAGATTATTTACATTTGTCTCTCTTGCAACGATATCAAATGATGCATCTTGCATTCATTTCAGATTTTGTTTATCAACTTGAAATATTGATTTCATACTTTGCAAGCTAGCTCGAATTTCAGTCAAATACAAATATGAAACTTGGAATCATTAACATATCTACTAGAACATATGAAAAATAGTTGGGTTTATGGTTTACATGATGAATTGATGATGGAAGAAAGTGCGTGTGTCAGTCAAATTTGAGTCCAAAAACCCTCCCATATCGTTAAGGCATGTGAATATTCTATCGAGGTAAAATTTCAATGCATACAGATACAGTTTGAAAACATTTCGATGTTGGCCCCATTCACATGTCACTGTTTCTCACCTATAGTATCTTGATGGTGTTGATTAAGAAATCAACGAAATAGAGGGATTTTTCATCCCAACTGTGATGTATATATATTGTATATACATTAATGTAGAACATGAAAGAAAAATGAAGAAAGACCGATGAAAGCCTAAAACGTGTGTCAACCAAATTGGGTACTCTGAAAGCAAATTAGGGTTTATGGTTTACATGATGAAGTGATGATGGAAGAAAGTGGGTGTGTCACTCAAATTTGAGTCTAGAAACTATCCCATATCATTAAGGCATGCCAATAGTCTATCCATGAAAATTTTCAGTGCATACATAAACTGTTTGAAAAAATTTCAACGTTGGCCCCATTTACAGGTCCCTGCTGTCGGACGTGTCTAGTCCTCATGCAATTTTTGTTCCTCATTCCTCCTTCCTTGACCATGTTGTAGTCCCCAAGATCCATTATTTTTGTACAAAATTACATACTAATGGCATAAAATTATCGATGAACTTTTTTCGTCGATAGTATAGCAAATTCGTAGCAAGATTATTTACATTCATCTCTCTTGCGACGATATCAAATGGTGCAGCTTGGATTCATTTCATATTTGGTTTATCAATTTGAAATGTCAATTTGATACTTTGCAAACTAGCTGGACTTTCAGTCAAATACAAATATGAAACTTGGAATCATTAACATATCTACTATAACATATGAAAAACAGTTGGTTTTATGGTTTACATGATGAATTGATGATAGAAGAAAGTGGGTGTGTCAGTCAAATTTGAGTCCAAAAACCCTCCCATATCATTAAGGCATGCAGATAGTCTATCCAGGTCAAATTTCAATGCATACAGATACAATTTGAAAACATTTCGACGTTGGGCCCATTCACATGTCACTGTTGCTCGCCTCTCGTATCTTGATGGTGTTGATTAAGCAATCAACGAAATAGAGGGATTTTTCATCACAACTATGACGCAGATACATTGTATATACATTAATGTAGAATATGAAAGAAAAATGAAGAAAGACCAATGAAAGCCTAAAACTTGCGTCAACCAAATTGGGTACTCTGAAAGAAAATTAGGGTTTATTTTTTACATGATGAAGTGATGATGGAATAAAGTGGGTCTGTCACTCAAATTTGAGTCCAGAAACCCTCCCATATCGTTAAGGCATGAAAATAGTCTATCCATTAAAAATTTCAGTGCATAAAGAAACTGTTTGAAAAAATTTCAACGTTGGCCCCAATCGCAGTTCCCTGCTGTCAGGCGTGTCTAGTCCTCGTGCAATTTTCATTCCTCGTTCCTTATTCCTTGACCATGGTGTAGTCCCCAAGATCTATTATTTTTGTATCAAATTACATACTAATGGCATAAAATTATCGACGAACGTTTTTCATCGATAGTATAGCAAATTCATCGCAAGATTATTTACATTCGTCTCTCTTGCGACGATATCAAATGATGCAGCTTGGATTCATTTCATATTTGGTTTATCAACTTGAAATAACAATTTGATACTTTGAAAGCTAGCTGGACCTTCAGTCAAATACAAATATGAAACTTGGAATAATTATCATATCTACTATAACATATCAAAAATAGTTGGGTTTATGGTTTACATGATGAATTGATGGTGGAATAAAGTGGGTGTGTCAGTCAAATTTGAGTCCAAAAACCCTCCCATATCATTCAGGCATGCAAATAGTCTATCGAGGTAAAATTTCAATCCATACAGATACAGTTTGAAAACATTTCGACGTTGTCCCCATTCACATGCCACTGTTGCACACCTCTAGTATCGATGGTGTTGATTAAGAAATCAATGAAATAGAGGGATTTTTCATCACAAATATGATGCAGATACATTGTATATACATTAATTTAGAACATGAAATAAAAATGAAGAAATATCGACGAAAGCCTAAAACTTGCGTCAACCAAATTGGGTACTTTGAAAGAAAATTAGGGTTTATGTTTTACATGATGAAGTGATGATGGAATAAAGTGGGAGTGTCACTTAAATTTGAGTAGAAACCCTCCCATATTGTTAAGGCAAGCCAATAGTCTATCCATAAAACATTTCATTGCATATAGAAACTGTTTGAAAAAAATTCAACGTTGGCCCCATTTATAGGTCCCTGCTGTCGGAGGTGTACTCTAGTCCTCGTGCATAAAATTAACATATCTACTAGAACATATGAAAAATACATGGGTTTATGATTTACATGATGAATTGATGATGTAATAAAGTGGGTATGTTAGTCAAATTTGAGTCTATAAACTCTCCCATATCGTTAAGGCATGCGAATAGTCTATCCAGGTCAAATTTGAATGCATACAGATACAGTTTGAAAACATTTCGACGTTGGCCCCATTCACATGTCACTGTTTCTCACCTCTAGTATCTTGATGGTGTTGATTAAGAAATAAATGAGATAGAGGGATTTTTCATCACAACTATGACACAGATACATTGTATATACATTAATGTAGAACCTGAAAGAAAAATGAAGAAAGACCGACGGAAGCCTAAAACTTGTGTCAACCAAATTGGGTACTCTGAAAGAAAATTATTGTTTATGGTTTACATGATGAAGTGATGATGGAATAAAGTGGGTGTGTCACTCAACTTTGAGTCCAAAAACCCTCCCATATCTTTAAGGCATGCCGATAGTCTATCCCTGAAAAATTTCAGTGCATACAAAAACTGTTTGAAAAAATTTCAATGTTGTGCCCATTCGCAGGTCCCTGCTGTCGGACGTGTCTAGTTCTTGTGAAATTTTCATTCCTCGTTCATATTTCCTTGACCATGGTGTAGTCCCCAAGATCCATTATTTTTGTACAAAATTACATACTAATGGCATAAAATTATCGATGAACTTTTTTTGTCGATAGTATAGCAAATTCGTCACAAGATTATTTACATTCATCTCTCTTGTGACAATATCAAATTATGTAGCTTGGATTCATTTCATATTTGGTTTATCAACTTGAAATATCAATTTGATACTTTTCAAGCTAGCTGGACCTTCATTCAAATACAAATATGAAACTTGGAATCATTAACATATCTACTAGAACATATGAAAAAAAGTTTGGTTTATGGTTCACATGATGAATTGATGATGGAAGAAAGTGGGTGTGTCAGTCAAATTTGAGTCCAGAAACCCTCCCATATCGTTAAGGCATGCAAATAGTCTGTTTAGGTCAAATTTCAATGCATACAAATACAGTTTGAAAACATTTCGATGTTGTCCGCTTTCACATGTCACTGTTGCCCGCCTCTAGTATCTTGATGGTGTTGATTAAGTGATCAATGCAATAGAGGGAATTTTCATAACAACTATGATGCAGATACATTGTATATACATTAATATAGAACCTGAAAGCAAAATGAAGAAAGACCGACAAAAGCCTAAAACTTGCGTCAACCAAATTGGGTACTCTGAAAGAAAATCAGGGTTTATGGTTTACATGATGAAGTGATGATGGAAGAAAGTGGGTGTGTCACTCAAATTTGAGTCCATAAACCCTCCCATATCATTAAGGCATGGAAATAGTCTATCCATGAAAAATTTCAGTGCATACAGAAACTGTTTATAAAAATTTCAACGTTGGCCCCATTCGCAGATACTGTTGAAGGAAAATCTCCTTGCAGACCGGTAGATCTCCTCAAAGAGCTAGACTCTTAACTCTAAGAAAGAAAATGATTATCATGGTCACTGAATTCCTTTTAGGTCTACATAAACTAATTCATGAAGAGGAAGGAGGAAAGACGTACCTTTTACCGGTGTTTGTCCCTGCACGCTCCGAGTTGAGCTCCAATCTTTCGCTCCTCGATGGATCCTGTAGATAAACAAAGTACGACCACTTCCTACTCTATCAATATTAGTCCGAAATAGATCTATATACTAAAGAGACAAATTCATGTGAGATTGAACATGAATTAGAAAAAACAGGCCAAGCAAATTATATTAATGAGGACAAAACATTACTTACAGCCGTAGATGGAATGCGACAGTTCTGCCAAGTCCTCCTTGTCTAACCCTTACTCAAGAGATCCATGATTGGAATGATGATAGCTTCACTGATTATCCTCCACTTCACAATGTATCACTTATGAGATCATAAGTTTGGTATGATTCTCCATCCAAATCTCCTTTCATTATGAGAAATCTTTCTTATATAGCCTTGGAGAGGCTCAACAACTTGAGATATCTTTTGGATGAGTTGAGGATTTTCCTCCTTCAGTTAGGGATCTGCCCTAAGATCATGGATTGATTGAGGATTCGAATCCAACTTTCTTCTAAGAATGAAAAGACCCTTTCCCCATTCTTCTCAACAAATCAATTGCTGCCCAAAATATGTAGCGCTCCCTCAAAAGGGAACTTAGAGCATTATAACGCTCCCTAGTAGTGTATAGGGGAGTGCCAACACTCCTGAGGGTAGGAGCACTCCTGCAGAAGGGTAAAGGAGTGTTATAAAGCTCCCTGATAGCTTATAGGGGAGTGCCAACACTCCTGAGAGAGGTATAGGGGAGCGCTCCCCTCCAAAAACTCATCTTTTTGGGTACTTTCAAATCGCAAGAGGTCCATAAGCCTGTTGACTCATTTCTCTTCTTCCAAATCAGATGTTTGAGGTGTTTCAAGTGTCCTTCTCATGTTTTTATAGGCATGACATGGGCATCATGGCAGTATGCTTTCTTTGACACTTGCGACACTTGTGAGAAAAATGCAACACTTGCGACACTTATAATGATGACACTTGCGACACTATCGAAGTGAGTAATTTCGATGTGTAACAGATTGCCCCCCAAAGTATGAAGTTAGAAGATGAGAACTGATAATTGAAAGTCTTTGTAGACTTTCAAGCAAGGGTATAGACGTAGAGAACTTGACAAAAGCTGCACACAAACATCCAACAAATATTATGACATGTTTCAAACCCAAGGCAGGCATACCTATGCTTGGGTGATAAAGACTTGCAAGATATGGCCACCATAAAATACACTGTGGATCCATAATTGTATTGATAAAAAAGTATAGCCACTGAAAATACACTATGGATATATACTCACATGACCTGAACTAATTGTAGCCACGAAGAATACACAGTGGATCTACGAGATGACAAGACATAGCCACGACCAATACAAAGTGGATCTATGTAACAGTATATGTGTCATTGTTCAAAAGAAACTCCATCGCAACCTGGGAAAAGTACACATCAAAGTGATCACTCAACCCAGGGTCTTCCTACTAATCACGATGTAGTACGAATCTAACCATGTGAATAGATGTCCTGATGTCGAACATGGTAGAAACCACTTGATTACCGGTCAATGATGTAAACCGTCAACAAGCGCAAGGGAAATCACCATTAATGTCAATGATTCCCAAGGTACTCTAGTACCTTCCAATGAATGTGAATGGATGAGCTAAAGTAGAACATCTGTGGAATCATTCGATTAAAGGTCAATGATGTAAACCCACTGTCGAATATGAGGAGGCTTGGCATTGAGGCATGCAGGTCCCAAAGTACTAATTGGTTTCTAAGTCTAGTCCCTGGATAATGTGTTGAAGTCGACAGGAATAGACTATCCGAAGGAGGGCCTTGATGCATCCCCCATCAACGACATGAAACGGACACAAAGATGTAATTGGTAGATCAAATGAACATGAAATGACATGGGTATTGAGACAATATATTTGTGATGGCTGACTCTCGAGGTGGATACTTCCCTTGAACACTGAGGCACGACAGTAGAAACATGACATGGACCAAAACTTGATGATGCAGTGGATGTTGTGACTTACGTCGAGTGACCTAGAGGAGTGAAAGAAACTCAAAGGATTGGCTCAGTGTAGAGGTTCAGTAGATTATAATGCGTGCAATAGACAAAGTGTTGTGTTCAAGGGTGACTCTAAGAGTTACTTGGTAATGTTCTCAAAAAAATTCTTGGCTTGCTTCTTTCAATTTTTTCCCCCATCCAGATAGACGAGTACCTCTTTTTAATTTAACGATCTTGAGGAGGATAACACATGCTCGATAAAACTCACCTTCGGTAAGTTCCTCTTCCTTTGTTTAACGAATTGGAAGAAGTAAGGGTTCAATCCCATATGGGCATGTCGATGTTTTGTTTAGCGAGTCCAAAGACAGAAAACTCGAAGGATTTTCATGATTATAGAGTCTGGAAAAACACTTAAAAGAGAACTCTCTCAGTTCCTTTTTTGTAAAGTAGTCTGACAAGACTGAAAAAGAGATAAACTATCGCTCAACAGACATTTTATTCAAATACTTTAATGAGCGTGAAGAGAACAAGGTCGCTCGGTAATCTTTTCATGTTTAGAGAGTCTGAAAAGAACTTAAAGATGACTCCAATGTTGTCCTTTTTCGTAATGTTAGTCTTGCGAGGCTGAAAAAGAGATAAATTATCACTCGAAAGACACCCTTTCAAACCGTTTAATGAGTGGAAAAGGAAGCAAGATCACTCGACAATCTTTTCATGTTTAGAGAGTCTGAAAAGAGCTTAAAGGAGACTCCATGGGGTTCCTTTTTCACGTATCCATACAGGTCCAAAAAAGAGATAAAAGTCTACCTGGATGCATTCTCATGTATTTATGAGCATGAGAAGGAACAAAGACTAAGCTCGGTATGCCCCCAACTTGAAAGCAAGTGGCTTAACTCCAGAAAGATCATCAAAGGCTGGGGACATGCCCTTCAAGCTTCAATTCATTCACCGATTTTGATGTTGTCACCAATTTCTCTAGTAGATGAGAAAAAGGAGAAGGGTGGATGAAAAGAAGGTTCAAGAGATGTGACTGTTTCATTTTTTAACGAGATTGACACAGGAAAATAACTATGCTCAAGGCCTCTATTTCATTTTTTAACGAGCTTGCCACAAAGAAGAGAAACTATGCTCGTGGTTTCGTCCGGATCATGGCTTCCAACAGGATAATGCTCTGTAAGGGTACCATGTCAAAGGATAAAATGTGGTCATGGCCTCCAGGAGATCTTCACTGGATGGAAGATAATCACTCGAGAAGGAACACATGTTGAGGGCTGTGATAGGAGTAAGGAGATCAGGCTCCAATAATCCTACTGAAGAAATCACCATGTCCACTACTGGATCCAAATTGTCGGAAGTTGAAAGCATGGGAGATGATGAAAAATCAACGCTAGGAGGGGAGATAGATGGTATATCTGCTCGAATTTCTTCACGAGGGGGAAGAAAAGAGGATCGGTGATGGTTATTAGCCTGAGGTAACTTTTCAATGTGAAACATTTCCGGAATAGATTCATCCGAAAGAAAAATTGGGGAAATGCAATCGATTGTCGACGACAAGGAACTCAATCGTGATTGCATCAAGGAAACGTCAGGCGTCAATAGATGTTGGTCATATGACAAGGGAGAAGTGGATGGGATAGAAACGTATGATGTTTCGGCTGGACTAAGTGGCACGGTGTCACTTAGTGCATCGAATTCCAACGGACAAGGTACAATCCAAGGGTCAAATGATTCCAATGATTGATAAGCCGTGGTCGAAATCATATCGACGGTGGAAATATGATGTGTAGTCGGTGGAAGTGGCATAGGGAAGGTACCCATGAGGCTAGAATATTTCAGTAAGCCAACACCAACACTTTCATACATGATCTTGTGGTCTCCCAAGAAAGGAATATTGTTGGTAGTAGAAACGCAAGCATCGGTTGTGAAAAATCCAATTGATCAACAGTGACAATTTTGCCCTGGTGAGGAAATTGTACACATCGAAAGACCGATGAGGCAACAACGGTCATAGCATAAAACCAACTTCTTCCAAGTAACAAATTTTAATCGAGGGGAGCATCGACCACCTTGACATCAACAGTAACAGTTTTTCCACCCAATTGGATGGGCAGGGACTGCAAAAGACCATGGGGATGAAAACCTCACCCGTTGAAGGCGCGTAACATCGTTGGGGATTTGTTGAGTGCTGGTGATTTTAAACCTTTCCAACACACCAAAGACATGACACAAGTTGAGGCTCCCTCATCCAAAATAGTTCGATGGATTTGTTGATTGTGAACAACAACATCAACTTGGAAAGCCAGTTCGTGGGAGAGTCGAGACGCATAATTGTCCAGGTTAAACATTATCTGATTGGACGAATTAGGATCAATAGCGCCAAGAGAGTTCTACGTTGACTGGGGCAGTGCTGTAGAACTTCTAACGCAGACATAGCACACGGTGCTTGAGCCAAATCTTCAACAATGTTGTAGTTTTGGGCAGCACGTGAACTAGGATTAAAGGTAGCTTTGTGGATAGTGCTCTTAGGAGGGCGTAAGATAGAGTCAAACGTGGGTTTCTCAATCTGAAGTGGTCCAGATGGAGGATTAACCGATGGAAGAATAATGGAGGATGATGATGGATCCGTTAAAGTAATGGTACAGTTAGTGTCTTTTCCTTTGTCAGGGTTACCTGGTGTGTCGTAGGTCTTAGAGCGAGTGGTCAAATTGATCCCATTAAACATATAAATATGTGCACTCAACGAGGCCTCATCATTAGGATCGCTAGAACTGCCCCCAGGAGAGGGGGTTTGAGCAACCATGGATTGTTGCTGTGGAAAAGACTGAGTAAGCACAGCGGGTCATGACTTTCCTTGGAAAAGTTTTGCCACTTCATTGCGAAGTGGATAGTCTCAAGTGCAGTGATCATCACCACAAATGATACACGGGAACTTCAGCTTCCATTGTGGTTGCTTTTTGGTAGCAGGTATTTGATTTTTGGGTTGTTCATTATTATTTTTTGATTTATTCTTTGTCTTCTTCTTACCTCCGGATTGTTGTGAAGGGGCAGATTGAACCACATTCAGCTCAGAGATCTGAGTTTGAGAGGAGGTAGAGGAGGGTGTAGTTGATTTGGAAAAATATTGAGTTTTGATGGAACCGATAACACCATCCGCATGAGATGAGGATGATGGCTTAGAAGGATCGGTATTATCTCGAGCAACATTCAGAAGAAAATCATAGAAAGTACCAAATTGGGAATAAACCAAGTCTAAGTACTAAGCCTGAGCAATGGCTTGTTCCTTTGTGACCGCACCACCCATAGCGACATCACGAGCGATTGGGGGTAATAGTGATTTAGTAAACCATTCCTCCAAGATCATGTCAGGAATGACTGCCTTGATCATCCTTCATCATCGCCTCCACTCATGAATATGGTCAGAGATATGCACGGAGTTAGTTTGACGAAGGGAGGTCAAGAGTTTATTACCCGTCTCGTAGTGAATAGGTAGTTGAAAATGCGTGAGGAAAGACATGGCAAGGGAATTGAAATCATGAAAAGAAGCATGTGGTAGTTCAATATACTGCTTTGCTGTCGAACCAGTAAGTGTTCGCTGGAAAAGATGCAAACGTATAGAATCATCCATGAGGGAGTTTGATGAACACCACAAATGGAAAGTCATCACATGGTTGTTCGGATCTTCGCCAGGGTTTCCGTCAAATTTCAGAATATCAGAAGGAAGTTTAGCTGGAATGACTGGCCAAACCGGTGAATGAGAAATAGGATCATTAGTTAACCGAGACAAGTCTGGGAGATCCAGAGTCGCAAGGAAAGGTAGTTGTCGGTTAATGTGAAAATGATACTGGTGTGGCATAGGAACACGAGTAGGACCATAGACTGGGTTGAGTGGATAGTCGTAACCAGTAGGTCCTCCTACATACGGTTGTTGTTGGCTAGGATAAGAAGGATTCGATGGTGCATGAGAAACATTGGCATAACCCAGTGGGTTCTGAACATTATAGGCCGGGTGATTTATTTGCCTGTAAGGAGGATAAACATTTTGGCCTTGAGAATGGTAAGGAGTAGATCATGGAGGTGGATACACATGAGGCCCATGAGGAGGATAAGACTGTGGTTCCAGAGAACTTCAAGTGGTATTTTGGATGTCGCCCAGATAAGATTGCTCGTAAGATGTTCCGGAAGGGACAGGATTGGATACTCCTCCTAGTGGGTTATTATACAAGTGCCCCCCAACATGGGGTTGGGTAAAAATTCCTCATGAGGATACTCCACAGGATTTTGAAGGGTTTATAGAAAACTAGGGTTGCCCCCCTGCCAACGGTGGATTTATGACCGGGGTATAACTATCAAATGGAGGTTTCCCTCCAGGAGGAGCATGAAAAGGGGACTGTTTCCCAGGAGGGCTAGGCTCACCATGGAAGGGTAGTCCTCCAGGAGGAAATGGTTCATTGGATGGTTGTTTCCCTCCAGTTGGTTATGTTTGGCCAGTAGGGGTTTGCATTCTCGGGTGAGAAGATGTCCCAACAGGATCGTGTGGAACATGTGGAGATGTAGAGTAAAAACTTGTAGAAACAGGGGTAGAGATTGAAGTGCCTTGGGGATGATTAGAGGTGATGAGTCCAGCATTAGGATGGACTTGTGCTGGTGTAGTAGCAGGGTGAATAACCTGATCGACTGGGTGATTCATGGTTTGACCAAATGGTCCTGTTTCACTAGGAAGGTCATGAGGTTGAAAGGGTTGTCGAATAGATTCAAAATGTTCATAGAGATTGCGTCCCGATGAAGTCCTCCATACAAAATGAGCAGGTGTGGGATTGGTTTCTACTGTGGTTCTAGGACGAACATGAGTCCTATACTCATCACCAAAGATGGGTTCTGTGGATCCCATATATGTTTCGGTAAATATCCTCTCCAGTAATCGTGGGATCTCTTCATCTATGATGTTCCCAAGGGAGTCTAAACGAACCAAAAGTGGTTCGAGAGGAGTTACCGACACAGATGTAGTGGGATTTTCAACCATGTCCAAAGTGTCTTCTGGGTTATCTAACAGAGGAGCAATAGCACTTCCGGTGTTAGATAGATTTTCTACCTCTCTACGGTAGTTGTCTTCTGGAGGGTTAGGAGGTAAGGGTTGATAGCCTTCCGGAGGCAGCCCTTGCATCCTACATGATCGACGAATACCTTTATCGTCTACGGGATCAATTGTGGAGAATAACAGAACACACTGAAAATCTAGGGACAACTAACAAAAAGAAACAACATGCGCTAATAAAATCTAGGAATCAACCAAGCAGACAAAACTTCTCTCAATGACCATACTAGTTGGTGATGAAATCCAACATCGCATGATCAAGTCGAGAAGGGGCTGGGAT
The DNA here is from genome assembly GCA_009831015.1 of Picea engelmannii. Classification (NCBI taxonomy): domain Eukaryota; kingdom Viridiplantae; phylum Streptophyta; class Pinopsida; order Pinales; family Pinaceae; genus Picea; species Picea engelmannii. The sequence goes on from ML779958.1 coordinate 126,111, forward strand.
ATGGTGGAACAGTTACAATGGAAACCTTCTTAACAAACTTTCACCTTGGTGCAAGCTTCCACGCAGTAATTGTGGATTTACCCTCCAAGGAGCCCAAGTGAGTTTGAACAATGTTTGTCCCAGGTATAGTGAGACTTCCCTTCACCATCACCTTGTGTAAGTACCTAAGGATTATGGCAACTAAAGATACCAATTCCCAGTGAGTCCCTGGGCAGGTACATTCAACAGTCTGATCTAGAACGTATGGGCATGATAACAAGTTTGAAATCAAACCTAAAGGCTCCCACACATAATTCTATGTATACCTCCAAGTGACCCCCAATATACGATCCGACCACTACAAACAGTTGAACCATGGAGGGATAATCTCCGTAATTCACCTGAATGCGACCTCGTGCGTAACCCCTGTGCAAGAGGGGGATCCTAGAAAACCAATACGACAATTGGATTTGACTCTTCCTAACTCATGATGCTAATGTTTGTTTTGAAAACTTTGGAGAGTTGTACTCACAGCCTAATCCAAAGTGCTAACCCTGGTCTACTGTTGGTGGAAGATCCTAAAAACAAAAATGTTCTAGATAGTTTTTAATTAGCATTTGTTTTATAGTTGTTCTTTACTCAAAGGGTGTATGAGAGTGAAACTGATGGAATGAGGACTCAATTCCCAAAAATATGCATGAAATATGATAAGAAATCATTTCTTTTCAATGAACGCCTATTTAAGGGAAAGAGAAAAAGTCGTTTTCACTATCAAACACTAATATGAAAAGTCCTCAAACAATTGGTTCTCAATCGAATCTAATGCAATTCGAAAGTATTTTCAAAAATGCCTTCTAATATGCAAATCAAACACTAAAATGTATCTTTGTCGTTTGTATGCAAATGATGATTAATCCAATGCAAAGACTTCTCCTACCAACTACCCTTTTAGATCAAGGAGATTCAGACAAGCATGATCAGATTTCGCACATGACACACAACCTCTTGCTGTGATTGAAACAAGAAGCAAACAGAAAACAAAAGATAACAAAGAAAAATCAAACAATTCACAAAAAAATGAGTTGTTCGAGAACAATGACCTCAAAAAACAAAGTGAGAAGAGTCACAGACTTCAGAAGTCCTTCACTAGAGTTCTCGCTTAGTCGGATAGGAGAGAAAAAATAACGGATTGATTTCAAGCTCTCAACAACAAAAACTCAAAAATAAGGAAGAAGGGCATAAAATCTGAACAACAAGGTGTTTACTTCTTAGGAGGAAGCATGTCAAAGGTCAAAGGAAGAATCATTAAATCACAAAGCAGCTCAACAAGTAAAAAACAGGGTTTGGACCTCCAAAAAATGCAATTTTTGAAGAGATTTTGTGCAAAAAGGGGTTGGTGCTCTGGTGTAAGGGACACCAGGGCATTATAACACTCTTTCCAACACCTTTAGGGAGTGTTGGCACTCTGCTAACATGGGCATAGGGGCGCCAATCTCAAAAAACTCATAAAAATGTCCAAAAACCCAAAATTTCAGTCAAATTTTGAGAGTCAAGCTGAATGTGATGGGGTAAAGAGTCAATCAAAAAGTGCAATCAGATATGAAGGGGTGAACAAGGTCTGAAATAAATCAAAGGGTAATACAAGGTCTATGAGGAAAAATCAAAACCAAAAGTTTCGATTCGATTCCCCAGTGGAGTCGCCAGTTTCTGTTGAAGGAAAATCTCCCTATGGATAGGTAGATCTCCTCAAAGAGCTAGACTCTTAACTCTGAGACAAAAAATGATTATCATGGTCACTAACTTCCTTTTAGGTCTACATAAACTAATGCATGAAGAGGAAGGAGGAAAGACGTACCTTTTACCAGTGTTTGTCCCTGCACACTCCGAGTTGAGCTCCAATCTTTCGCTCCTCGATGGATCCTGTAGACAAACAAAGTACGCCAACTTCCTACTCTATCAAGATTAGTCCGAAATAGATCTATCTACTAAAGAGACAAATTCATGTGAGATTGAACATGAATTAGAAAGAAACAGGACAAGCAAATTATATTAATGAGGACAAAACATTACTTACAGCCGTAGATGGAATGCGACAGTTTTGCCAAGTCCTCCTTGTCTAACCCTTGCTCAAGAGCTCCACGATCGGAATGATGATAGCTTCATTGATTAGCCTCCACTTCACTGTGTATCACTTATGAGATCATAAGTTTGGTATGATTCTCCATCCAACTCTCCTTTCACCATGAGAAAGCTTGCTTATATAGCCTTGGAGAGGCTCAACAACTTGATATATCTTTGGGGTGAGTTGAGGATTTTCCTCCTTCAGTTAGGGATCTGCCCTAATATCATGGCTTGATTAAGGATTCGAATCCAACTACCTTCTAAGAATGAAAAGATCCTTTCCCCCATTCTTCTCAACAAATCAACTGTTGCCCAGAATAGGTAGCGCTCCCTCAAAAGGGCACTCAGAGCGTTATAATGCTCCCTAGTAGTGTATAGGGGAGTGCCAACACTCCTGAGGGTAGGAGTGCTCTTGCAAAAGGGAAAAGGAGTGTTACAACGCTCCCTGATAGCTTATAGGGGAGTGCCAACACTCCTGAGAGAGGTATAGGGGAGCGCTCCCCTCCAAAAACTCAGCTTTTTGGGTACTTTCAGATGGCAAGAGGTCCATAAGCCTGTTGACTCATTTCTCTTCCTCCAAATCAGATGTTTGAGGTGTTTCAAGTGTCCTTATCATGTCATTATAGGCATGACATGGGCATCATGGAAGTATGATTTCTTTGACACTTGCGACACTTGTGAACAAAATGCGACACTTGCGACACTTGTGACACTATCGAAGTGAGTAATTTCGATGTGTAACATATACCTGCTGTCGGATGTGTCTAGTCCTCGTGAAATATTCGTTCCTCGTTCCTTGTTCATTGACGATGGTGTAGTCCCCAAGAAACATTATTTTTGTACAAACTTACATAATAATGGCATAAAATTATTGATGAACTATTTTTGTCGATAGTATAGCAAATTCGTTGCAAGATTATTTACATTCGTCTCTCTTGCGACGATATCAAATGATGCAGCTTGGATTCATTTCATATTTGGTTTATCAACTTGAAATCTCAATTTCATACTTTGCAAGCTAGATGGACCTTCAGTCAAATACAAATATGAAAATTGGAATCATTAATATATCTACTAGAACATATGAAAAATAGTTGGGTTTATGGTTTACATGATGAATTGATGATGGAAAAAAGTAGGCGTGTTAGTCAAATTTGAGTCCAGAAACCCTCCCACATCATTAAGGCATGTGAATAGTCTATCTATGTAAAATTTCAATGGATACAGATACAGTTTGAAAAAATTTCGAAGTTGGCCCCATTCACATGTCATTGTTGCTCGTCTCTAGTATCTTGATGGTGTTGATTAAGAAATCAATGAAATAGAGAGATTTTGCATCACAACTATGATGCAGATACATTTTATATACATTAATGTAGAACCAAATAGCAAAATGAAGAAAGATCGACGAAAGCCTAAAACTTGTGTCAACCAAATTGGGTACTCTGAAAGAAAATTAGGGTGTATGGTTTACATAATGAAGTGATGATGGAAGAAAGTGGGTGTGTCACTCAAATTTGAGTCTAGAAACCATCCCATATCGTTAAGGCATGCCAATAGTCTATCCATGAAAAATTTCAGTGCATACAAAAACTGTTTGATAAAATTTCAGTGTTGGCCCCATTTGAAGGTCCTTGTTGTCAGATGTGTCTAGTTCTCATGCAATTTTCATTCCTCCTTCCTCCTTCCTTGACCATGGTGTAGTCCCCAAGATCCATTATTTTTTTACAAAATTACATACTAATGGCATAAAATTATCGATGAACTTTTTTCGTCGATAGTATAGAAAATTCGTCGCAAGATTATTTACATTCGTCTCTCTTGCGATGATATCAAATGGTGCAGCTTGGATTCATTTCATATTTGGTTTATCAAGTTGAAATCTCAATTTCATACTTTGCAAGCTAGCTGGACCTTCAATCAAATACAAATATGAAACTTGGAATCATTAACATATCTACTATAACATATGAAAAATAGTTGGGTTTATGGTTTACATGATGAATTGATGATGGAAGAAAGTGGGTGTGTCTGTCAAATTTGAGTCCAGAAACCCTCCCATATCGTTAAGGCATGAAAATAGTTTATCCAGGTCAAATTTCAATGCATACAGATACAGTTTGAAAACATTTTGACGTTGGCCCCATTCACATGTCACTGTTTCTCACCTCTAGTATCTTGATCGTGTTGATTAAGAAATCAACAAAATAGAGGGATTTTTCATCACAACTATGACACATATACATTATATATACATTAATTGAGAACTTGAAAGAGAAATGAATAAAGACTGACGAAAGCCTAAGCCTCACGTCAACCAAATTGGGTACTTTGAAAGAAAATTAGGGTTTATGGTTTACATGATGAAGTGATGATGGAAGAAAGTGGGTGTGTCACTCAAATTTGAGTCAAGAAACCATCCCATATCATTAAGGCTTGCCAATAGTCTATCCATGAAAAATTTCAGTGCATATAGAAATTGTTTGAAAAAATTCAAAGTTGGCCCCATTCGCAGGTCCCTATTGTTGGGCGTGTTTAGTTCTTGTGAAATTTTCGTACCTCGTTCATCGTTCCTCATTACTCGTTCCTTTACCATGGTGTAGTCAGAAGATCCATTATTTTTGTACAAAATTACATACTAATGGCATAAAATTATCGCCGAATGTTTTTCGTCGATAGTATAGCAAATTCGTCGCAAGATTGTTTACATTCGTCTCTCTTGCGACGATATGAAATGATGCATCTTGGATTCATTTCATATTTGGTTTATCAACTTGAAATCTCAATTTGATACTTTGCAAGCTAGCTGGAACTTCAGTTAAATACAAATATGAAACTTGGAATCATTAACATATCTACTATAACATATGAAAAATAGATGGGTTTATGGTTTACATGATGAATTGATGATGGAAGAAAGTGGGTGTGTCAGTCAAATTTGAGTCTATAAACCCTCCCATATCATTAAGGCATGCGAATAGTCTATCCAGGTCAAATTTCAATGCATACAGATACAGTTTGAAAACATTTCGACGTTGTCACCATTGCCCACCTCTAGTATCTTGATGGTGTTTATTAAGCAATCAACGAAATAGAGGTATTTTTCATCACAACTATGAAATAGATACATTGTATATACATTAATGTAGAACTTGAAAGAAAAATGAAGAAAGACCGACGAAAGCCTAAAACTTGCGTTAACCAAATTGGGTACTCTGAAAGCAAATTAGGGTTTATGGTTTACATGATGAAGTGATGATGGAAGAAAGTGGGTGTGTCACTCAAATTTGAGTCCAGAAACCCTCCCATATCTTTAAGTCCTTCCAATAGTCTATCCATAAAACATTTCAGTGCATATAGAAATTGTTTGAAAAAATTTCAACGTTGGCCCCATTTGCATGTCCCTGCTGTCAGATGTGTACTCTAGTCCTTGTGCAATTTTCGTTCCTTGTTCGTCATTAATTGACCATGGTGTAGTCCCCAAGATCCATTATTTTTTTACAAAATTACATACTAATGGCATAAAATTATCGATGAACGTTTTTCGTTGATAGTATAGCAAATTTGTCTCAAGATTATTTACATTCGTCTCTCTTGCGACGATATCAAATGATGCAGCTTGGATTCATTTCATATTTGGTTTATCAAATTGAAATCTCAATTTCATACTTTGCAAGCTAGCTGGACCTTCAGTCAAATACAAATATGAAACTTGGAATCATTAACATATCTACTAGAACATATGAAAAATAGTTGGGTTTATGGTTTACATGACGAATTGATGATGGAAGAAAGTGGCTGTGTCAATCAAATTTGAGTCCAGAAACCCTCCCATATTGTTATTGCATGTGAATAATTTATCCAGTTTAAATTTCGATGCATACACATACAGTTTGAAAACATTTCGACGTTGGCCCCAATCACATGTCATTGTTGCTCGCCTCTAGTATCTTGATGGTGTTGATTAAGAAATCAACGAAATAGAGGGATCATTCATCACAACTATGATGCAGATACATTGTATATACATTAATGTAGAACATGAAAGAAAAATGAAGAAATACCGATGAAAGCCTAAAACTTGTGTCAACCAAATTGGGTACTCTGAAAGAAAATTAGGGTTTATGGTTTACATGATGAAGTGATGATGGAAGAAAGTGGGTGTGTCACTCAAATTTGAGTTTGGAAACTCTCCCATATCGTTAAGGCATGCCAATAGTCTATCCATGAAAAATTTCAGTGCATACAAAAACTGTTTGAAAAAATTTCAACATTGGCCCCATTCGTAGGTCCCTGCTGTTGGACATGTCTAGTCCTCATGCAATTTTCATTCCTCGTTGCTCGTTCCTTGACCATGGTGTAGTCCCAAAGATCCATTATTTTTTTACAAAATTACATACTAATGGCATAAAATTATCGACGAACTTTTTTCGTCGATAGTATAGTAAATTCGTCGCAAGATTATTTACATTAGTCTCTCTTGCGATGATATCAAATGATGCTTGGATTCATTTCATATTTGGTTTATCAACTTGAAATATCAATTTGATACTTTGCATGCTAGCTGGACCTTCAGTCAAATAAAAATATGAAACTTGGAATCATTAACATATCTACTAGAACATATGAAAAATAGGGTTTATGGTAATTCTAAGAAGATTCAAATAGGTAACAATATTGATGAAATCTTATACGATCATGATGGTATAAAAATGAAAGAGCTTATCTTGGTTTCAAGAATAATTTATCCTCTACTTAACAAGGCCAACTACATGAAGGTGGAAGCTCACATGGTCCCTCCCCTCCCCCTCACATCACTCTCAATTGATCCCCAAAACCCAATCTATAAAATATAAAATAATCGAAAGCAACGTCCTATTAAGATTCATGCATAGAAACTACAAAAACAAAAA
>ML779958.1:139652-160271 GCA_009831015.1 Picea engelmannii
GGTTGAGACAAGTAGTTGATGAGTTGGCACATACATGAGGTGTATAGTTGATGATGTTGGTACATCTTGATGAATCATAGTTGATGAGTAGTTGATACATGATTGGTACATACTTGGTACATGGTTGGAGGCACTTGTTAGTATTATTGTTGACACATGGTTTATGGATGATGTGGCATACTTGTATTGGTATATTATTAGAATCACATATTGATCTTGGTGATGATTATGAGTTATTGTGTTATGCTTGGTTGATGCACATATTTGAGAGTTGTCTTGGTGATTGATCTTGGTGAGTAGATCTGATTTGGTTGATAAGATTGATGAGATAGGTTATTGTGATAGGTTGTTTGGACATGTTGTTGTGACATGTTATTTGTACAAGTTTGGTGCATGGTTGATGCACTTGTTCATGGTACAGGTTGGTGCATGGTTGATGCACTTATTTATGGTACAGGTTGATAACAGGTTGAGGTACATGTTTATGCATGGTTAAGGTTATTGGCATAGGTTGTTTGGTGTAGGTTGATTGGTACAGGTTTACAATAGTATATCTCACACTGATAGTGTGATAGTGGTTCCATAATTCTACTTATACGTTAGGGCGGTTGGACGGGGCAAGGACAAGTGGTTGTAAACACCTTCCGATTGTAGCCGGAGATCATAGGGGATTGTAGCCTCCTTCTAGTTGTAGCCAAAGAATTAGGGAGTTGGAGCTTCCCTCAAGTTGTAGCCTAGGAAAATAGGGGGTTGGAGCCTCCTTCCAGTTGCAGCTGGAAAACAAAGGAAGTTGGTGCTTCCAATGAATGTAATTCTTCAAGACATATAAGAAAAAGAATTATGTGGTTTTCTCTCGCTTTGGGTTTCCATGTAAAAACAATGGTGTAATGTGTATGTGTATGATTGTTCATTTGTTCATTGTTTATTTACTCTGCAAATATTGGATGATAATGCTACATTGATATAACACTTGCATTATATGGTTAAAAAAGATTATATTGCTATATTACTGATTCATCCCCCCTCTCAGTAATCCAACACAGATTTGGACAAATTTTATATCGTTGGAAAGATAAGATGATGAATAATACATATAAAATGATTTCCATGGCTAAAATTTTTATTATAATTCTCAGAGAATTAAAACACAGACATCCTCTTTTAAAGGGAAATTCATTAAATTTCAAAAAATAAAAGTTTAATTAAAACTTTTATTAAAAAAAGGAGAGGGGCCCACTTTCAATATACTTGTATTAATGATGTGAATTCATTACTGAGGAATTAATAAGGCATTAATTAAAGGAAAAATTTCAAGAAGAAACTTGTACGAGAATTTCTAGAAGGGAAATAAATAGTTGAGATGGTTCCTGTAACCGTCGATGAAGATAATAAAAGGACAACAACAAGCAAATGAAGACACGAGATACCATCATAATAAGGTTATGCTGATCACATATTTATTTGTTTATCAATTCTTTCATCAAGTTACTCCACTTCTTTGACTAGAAAGGTTTAACTGAAGTATGATAACTTCTCCTTTTCTTATTTCCAGGTCTTGTTGTTTTACTATCGCCCACCATCCTCCTTCTACAAGCTTAATTCTTGTTTATATTTTCTTTATGGTCCAAAGGAGCACCAATCCCAGTCATTAGGACAAAGACATTTTAAATTTCAAAGAATATGTAATAGACTTTATATTTTTTAGAAATTTCAAGAGAGTTATTTTGGGATCAGTTTTGACTATGCTTTGTAACTCGAAGTTTTGAGTATAAAGTATTTGAGATTGATCTATCATTATGTTTATTTGAGCTTCCCATGTGTCCACTCTGTTAAATTTATCTTATGCATGCAGATCAGCTTATTTTATATTTTATGTGATCATAAATCTATAGTTTAACTATGATGGATGTGAGGAAATTTTGTCTATCTTTTTTAAATGTATGAAGTGTGTGGTTCCTGGTCATTTCTCATGAACTTTCTTTAAAAAGAAAAGAAAACATTTTTCTTTCTTGTTATCTTTCTTTCAATCTTTATATTTATTTGATTACCACAACAGAATTCTGCAAAGTCCCATATTCTGAAAATCTAGAGTCCCATGAAAATCTGAAAGTAAAGAGGAGTACCACCTCTATAAAAATGCAGGGGGATTCACATTCTTGCAAGGTTTCTGTTTTGGTCCTAACGAATTCAAGCGTCAACATTTTTGGCGACCATACTGGGGAACGATTTATTTTCAAGATATTTGAGAAACCAGAAATCTCCATGGCTCAAAGTTTCAAGAAGAATATTCAAGAAAATTGTTTCTTATTTTAAGCATGGCTCACCTTTTTTGTAATTTAAAAAAGAAACGAGAAGCATCAAATATTCGGGAGAACAAACTCCCTGGCAACTCCATTGAAAAAATTTAAAATGAAGGGTTTCATTCATGTCATAATAATTCTTTATATTCTTCATTAAGTCCATCAATGGATTTTCAAGACTCGACAAAAGGGAGAAATACTCAAACAAGGAGTCAATTTCATAATACCCCTTTAAATCTACCATAAATAGACTTTCAAATGCCCAATATTCCTATTGAATTTTTTTCTACATTCTTTGGGGATTCTTTAGAAGATGCATAGAAAAAATTGATTAATTTTAAAGGTACATGTTATGATTTCAACCTCAGTGAAGACAATGTTACATGTAGATTATTCCTACAAACTCTATGAGAGGATGCTCTTGAATGGTATAGTTCATTAATGCCTAACTCCATTACTAGCTAGGATGTGTTAGAAGATTCATTTGTAGAATAGTTTATCCCAAAGGTGAATTCATATGTTTTTGTTGATGTTTTAAATGTTGTTGCCCACCCACCCTCTCCCACATGGACACAAAATGATGAAATGAATGATTTAGAAAAAGAATATCATGAAACACCGCAAGACTTTTCTAAATCAAATCTTGTTGTTGAGAATGAAGGAAAGAATTCCAAAGACCAAGAAAATGATATCATCATCTGATATACTCCATATGAGGAAGAAATTAAAAATTCTCCATCGAATATGCAAGAAACATTCAACCAAAATAAAGAAGAATTGGTGGAAGAAAACAATTTTGAGAATAAAGAAGATAGCCATTACATAAAAGAAGAACATTGCTAAGACATCGCCAATGAAACAATAATCTTGAATGTGGAAAAAGAAGAAAAAATAATTCTTTCAAGAAATGAATTTCTCATTTGATTGAAGATATAAGCACTCTAGGGAAGCCAAGAGGAGATTATATTGAATATTGATTCAAAAGTATTATTAGCCCACCAATGCAAACAAGTCTTCTGCACACATTGCTTGATCCCATTGTGGTACATTTTGGGCATGCTCCTGATTTTCATGCTCTTGATTTATTGGTAGAAACCCCAATATTTTTCTTACTGTTGAAGCCCATTTCACAAGTCAATGGGATGCTCGAATGGCTCCATTGGAAATCTTCCTATACCTAAAGTTCCCCTTTCTTTCAAGTAAGCTAGGGTAGGTAGATCATGTATGTATATATTTTGTTTCTTCAGTTTAGTTTTGCATAATAAGGAAGTCAAATGTGAAGGTAACTCCATGAAATAAGAAGAATTGCAAGAATTCATTTTGAATATCACTCCACAACCCAATGGAGAAGGTAGTCGGTCTTGAGATTCTGGTGTTCTCAACAACCCACAGGGGGTCACTGTCTCGCAGATGGAGCCAATTGTTGACCAAAATTTGGTAACCTATATGTTCCCGCTCCTGGAATAATAATATAAAAACGACATTGGAAGATGAAAGCTTGAATTATTATATGTTCATTTCATAACCCTCGGTATCAACTTTGCCATGCATTTCGCGGAATCAAAATCAGAGTCTCCATGACCAAGATACACATACTTATATCTAGAAGTCCAATGGAGGTATTACAAGAAGAAATATGAAAAATGTTCTAAGTGACATGTTATCTCCTCTATTTTCCCTTCACCTCTATTCATTCTCTCATTTTATTCTTAGTCATTTTTCCCATTGTCTCATTACTTTCATATTCCCCTTACCATTTTCCACACTTAGCCATTTTTCCTTATTCCTTTCCACGCATATTTTCCATATTTATTTCCATATTTCATCTCCTATCCACTTTTCTTACTATGTCTTACCACGGGTTTGCGGTGATTTCTAATATTCTCGTGGGTTCGCGGTGATTTATAATATTCTCACCTCCGCATTCACATAACCCCGCAAACCAAATTTTATTGGATGACATATGGAAGATTCTTATTGGAAGATTGCTGGCCTATCGGGTGATGACATGTGGCAACATTTGGTTGGGTGAATCATCATTGTTGACTAGGCATGCAAAATTATTATTATATTCGACAATTTTCCAAGGGTCGAATCCTCCAATCTCCATAGTCTCCTCTCTTCTTTATTTATTTTCAAGTGTATGTTACACTTAACATTATATACCACTAAGACTCTTTTATTCTCATAAATGTGGGATAAGAATAATGAAGAAAAGTCGAAATTCAATAAAGGAGGTCGAAATTAAACAAAGGGTCCACATTTACCAATCAAACTTGATCTACGGTGGCTGCGTCACGATCTTGCAAAGGCTATATCTTGAGCTCTCGAACTATGTTTACATAAAACTTTATACCGTTGGAAAGGTATTTTGATGTAGAAGATGGTGGTATAGGTTTCAAGTTTTTAAAGTTGATACATTTTTCTTAGAAATTAAAATATCAATCAACTTCATTTTTTAATGGGCCTGTGTCACAACTCAACTTCATGAACTCATATCTTGAGATCCATGCGACGGATTTGGACAAATTTTATATCGTTGGAAATATAAGACGATGAAGATAACACATGAAATGATTTACATGGCTAAAAAATTTGTTATAATTCCCATATAATTAAAACACAATCATCCTCTTTTAAAGGGAAAGTCATTAAATTTCAAAAAATAAAAGTTTAATTAAAAAATTATTAAAAAAAGGAGAGGGACCCACTTTCATTATACCTGTATTAATGATGTGATTTCAATAATGATGAATTAATGAGGTATTAATTAAAGGAAATTTTTCAAGAAGAAACTTGTACGGGAATTTCTATAAGGGCAAGAAACAATTGAGACGATTCCTGTAACCGTCGATGAAAACAATAAAAGGACAACAACAAGAAAATGAAGACACGAGAGACCATCATAGTAAGTTTATGCAGATCACATATTTCTTTCTTTATCAGTTATTTCATCCAGTTACCCTGCTTCTTTGACTAGAAAGGTTTAACCGAAGTCTGATAACTTCTCCTTTTCTTCTTTCCAGGTCTTGTTGTTATACTATCGCCCACCATCCTCCTTCTACAATATTAACTCTTGTTTATATTTTCTTTACAGGTCCACGGGAGCCCCAAACCCAGTCCTTAGGACAAACACATTTTAAATTTCAAAGAATATGTAACAGAATTATATATCTCTTTTAGAAATTTCAAGAGAGCTATTTTGAGATCAGTTTTGACTGTGCTTTGTAACTCTGAGTTTTGAGTATAAATTATTTTATATTGATTTATCATTATCTTTATTTGAGCTTCCCATGTGTCCACTCTGTTAAAGTTCTCTTATGCATGAGGATCATATTTTTATTTTTATTTTATGTGATCATAAATCTATAGTTTAATTGTGATGGATGTGAGGAAATTTTGTTTATATTTTTTAAATGTATGAAGTGTGTGATTCCTGGTCATTTCTCAGGAACGCTCTTTAAAAAGAAAACAATTTTTTCTTTCTTTCTTGTTATCTTTATTTCAATCTTTATATTTATTTGATTACCATGATGGACTTCTGCAAAGTCCCAGATTTTGAAAATCTAGAGTCCCAAGAAAATATGAAAGTAAAGAGGAGTACCACCTCTATAAAAAGGAAGAGGGATTTACATCCTTGTGAGGTTGTCGTTTCGTTCCTAATGAATTCAAGCATCAACACCCGCCTCTTCAGTCCTATTCTACCCAGAAAATGCTTCTAGGCTTGCCCAATCCAGGTACGACTGCATAGTACAAATCTCAGGTATGAAGGGTGGAATCATCCATGAATGATGATCGAATGATAGCAAAGATGGGGAATTACACTATATCCCCCAAATTATATCTGCATGTGCCATATGTGACACTTATCACATAAGGGACTCCCTTGTCCCCACTTTTGAAAATTAAGATATATTCATATCCATACTTTAGATTTAAGGAATATTAATATAATATTCCATTAGGCTTAAACCCCTTTCCTAGACTCTTAGGACCCCCCCCCCTTTCCCTTTCTGGTGGAGTTTATCCTCCCATCTGTTTTTGTTTGGTCGGTCAACAACAATGATGTATTTTATTAATAATGTGAGTATGATTACAAATTAAAATATAACCATGCTATCATTTTAGCAATTCAGGCTCCTTGACCTAATAACCACATAGGCACTTTGGCCTATAATATCCTAGCTCGCTAGCTATAAACATATGTTTACAATTACAATGGGGATTAACCTGGGGGTATTACAATTTATGTAAAATAAATACCTTGTTCTTGCTTGAATACTTTCACCACTAGACTTGATTTAAATATTTATTGATTTTCCTTGCCTTCAAGTTTTATTCTATACACCCACTTGTTCTTTAAAACCATTCTCCCTTTTGGCCTTCCAAACAAATCCCATGTCTTATTATCATGTAGGTATTTTGACTCTTCTTGGATGGCCTTTTTCCATTCGATACCATTTTATCCTTCATATGCTTCCTGAAAAAAAATAAGGTTCACCTTCATCACTCAATAAAATATATTGTGAGGGAGGATACCTTTGTGAAGGCCAATGTGGCCTTGAAGACCTGTGAGTTGATAAATTTTGTGGTGATATTTCTCTTAGTGGTTGTCGTTTTTGTTGTTATTCATGTTCTTGTTCTTCTTGTTCTTGATTTTCATTTTGTTGTAATGGTTTCTAATTAATGTCTTCTTGTAATGGTGGTTGATTCTCTTGTTGCCCTTGAATTTTAACAAATTTATGTGTCTCCACACCTCTGTTAGTAATTTTAAACATTTGTTATTAATTAAAAATGGCACCCCTATTTCTAATAACTCTCTTTTTTAGAGGATCCCCCAATCGGCAACCTAACTCATTATCAACATATCCTAATAAAATGCATTTCAATGACTTTTCATCCAACTTGGATCTCTGTTCTTTAAGAATATGCACACATGCTTCACAACCAAAAAATTTCGAATGAGTTTAACATAAATCCTTACCAGTACATACCTTTTTAGAAATTCCACCATCCAATGAAGTTGTGTGAGAGTGATTTATTAAGTATCAAGTTGTACGAACAACGTCTGGCCAAAAATGTGTAGGCAAACTAGAATTTGAAAGCATGAATCTCACCTTCTCCATTATTGTCAAATTCATTCTCTCATCTGTTCCATTTTTTTGTGGGGTGTGAGGAACGATTTTTACAAGCTTTATGACGTGTTTACTACAATATTATTCAAAGGAATTAGAGAAATACACCCCACCATTATCAGTTCTAATACGTCTCAATAATTTGTCAATCTCTCTTTCAACAACCATATGAAATTTCTGAAAAATGTCTAAAACTTGATTATTTCCCTTAATAGGTAAAGCCCACACATTTATTGACACATCATCAATAAATGTAACAAAATAAGCAAATCCTCCTAGCGATTTTATATTAATTGGGCCATAGACATTAGAATGCACTAGATCTAATATTTATGTATCCATTTTAAAATTATTCCTCATAAATGATACCCTTTTCTGTCTACCCATAGTACAATGTTCACTAAATTTAATATCTATACCTTTTATCCCAGGAAAAAGGTTTTTCTTAGCAAGGATTTTCAAACCTCTTTCTGTCATGTGCCCAAGTCTTTTGTGCAATAGATCTGATGTAGTCTCCTATGCAATAGCAACAATGTCTGATTTCTGCAATTTTTTATTTTAATGTGTAGAGAGTGCCTATTTTCTTCCCCTTTGCAACAACTAACGATCCTTTTACAATTTTCCAGCCTTCCTTGCCAAGCACTATATGGAAACCTTCATTATCTAGCTTCCCAGTCGAAACCAAATTCATTCTTAGCTCTGGTACATGCTTGACCCGTTTAAGCAATAAAATACAACCATCTTCTATATTTATTAAAACATCTCCCACTCCAATATTACAAAAACTATTATTACTCAAACAAACCTTACCCATATCACCTGATTTATAAGAAATAAAATTTTATTTTCTTGGGGTAGTGTTGTTCCTGAGTTTATACTTAAGGCTTGGAATTATAATGTCAAGGAATCTGAAAAACAAAGAGATTTTTTAATATGAAATGAAGATCAATTCTTTAGGAAAATGATGCAGGAGCATCACCAACGTCAAGTGAGCATGGGGCACACACCAACGCATTTTGGGCACATGATGAATTGTTTAAAAAATTTTGAAGATGGATGCGCCAAATGTAAATGTAATAGTTAAGGAGAGGTGTACTTCTTGATTTGTAGTCAGACCTTGAGCGTCCCGCTCTTGTCTGAAGGACTAAGAAGGAATTTATGTTAGTTAATGTTAGTAGGTGACTTTGAATTCTCAGATTAGACAGTCTTAGGAGCCGGAGGGAAAACAGATATAGACACCCTCATTGTATAGTTGTAAGATTATTATGAGAAGAGAGCATAGGAGAGCAGAAGAAAAAAGATGTAGTTGAAAACACCCATGTACAGAGATTTGAATTAATAGAAAGAGCTTTGATTCAAATTCATGGTGTCGTATTTGTTCTCTGTGTATGCATTGTGAATGTTATGCTCATGGATGCTTATTCCCTGTTATGCATTTTATTTGATGTGTGGATGTATGATTTCATGTTAATGTCTGAAATCTAAAGAGAGGGAGAATAGAGAATGAGTTTCAATTGTTTCTCTATCTAAGTAAGAGTTCCTGCAAGGGGTGCAGTGAAATTGTCTGCAAGGTGTGCATTGATGGAGGTCAAAGTTCGTCTCTGCAAGCTCAGGAGAGATAACACGATTCTCATTCTCACAGAAGTGTAAGTTAAGCATAGGAGCCGTGCAAGGAGTGCGCAGGATGAATGAAGTCTCAGTGTTTGCAAACTGAGCGAATGGTGGAAAGACTGTTGTTGCAGAGAGTACACAGAGTCGGAGAAATCAATACCTAGAAGTATTCAAGAATTGCCGCAAGGAGTGCATGCAGGAGTCTTCTTGAAGACTTAAGTCGTGGAGAAAGCTCAGGAGGTTTAGTACCTTGAAGCATTTAGAGAGAAGGCACAGCGATATCGTTTCACAGGTAGACAAGTTTTGTAAAAGAGCACTTTGTTCATTTCGCGGGAATCGTCAAGGAGGAAATTGATGGTCGGAATCCTCCGTGGAGGATTCGCAAAGTCCCAAAAGCCGTCAGAACTCGCAAAGAAGAAGGGGTGTTATGGTAGCATTCAGTGAGTGAAAATCTTGGGAGAATAGAGCCGTAGGATCTGGGCCAACAGGGCCGTCAGATCACTTACATATTTTGCATCTCGGGTTTTTGGGAGGTGAAGAGTCAAAACTTTTGTAGCGAGACTCGAGAAATCACGAAAGGCGAAGTCCCAAAATAGCGAAGGAATCTGAGCCGTCTTCTAGAAGGAGGACATGTGTCGTGAGATCATCTGTATCAGGGACTCGGACATCGGAGGTCAGAAAGGGAGGTCATTCAACTTCGCAAGTGGTGAAGTCGCGAAGTAATCTAAGACGTTCATCTGGGAGTGGAAAGGTGGCATACTCGCTGACACAGAGGTCAGACCTTCCGTTGACCATTTCAGGATTTTGTGGGTCAGAAGTCCGAGAGCACAACATCCAGACTCACGAAGTCGCGAGGTCCGAAACTCCAAAAAAGGCGGGAAGTTCTGTGTGGGACCTGTGAAGAAGACGTGTCGAAATTTCACCGTTTCGGCATATCGAAGGATAAGAGATCAAGACTTTCATCCCGAAAGTCTTGAAGTCATGAGAAGTGAAGTTGCAAAGCAATCTAAGTCGTCCATCGGAGTAGGATAGGTGGCAGAGATCAGAGGATCTCGCAAACTCGGGGTTTCGCTGGGTGAGAGCCCAAAATTTGGGTGTTAGAAGTTGCGAGAAGTGAAGCCGCGAAAGTGTCGGGGTTGCACCTAAGAGACACGTGGCCGAACTGCATGGTGGGCTTGGGAAATAATCAGCCGGACACACGTCACACATTTGGAGGAGTCAACACCCCATTGACCTCTCACGTCTTGGGGACTCGGGAGATAAGGGAACGAAATTTCAAGCCTTCGAGTCGCGAAGTCGTGAGTAGCGAAACGAGAGGAGAAAAGTCAAATATCACCTCTTAGGGCGTTCGGGAAAGAAGGTATCAAAGGTTGAACCTTTGAACTTGCGAAAGGCGCTAGTGCTTAGCCTATCTGACGGTCGTGTGAGGAAGGTGCTGAAAAAAAGAGGATCCATAACCATTTCACAATCTTGGGTATCGTGGATTTGAGGAGGAAGGGTCGGAATTCATGACTCGTGAACTCGCGAAAATCCCAAACCGCGAAAAAGAACCTGTGGATCGATTTGAAAGGGGATTCCAGCAGAGAATCTAAAAGAGTCGATCTAGCTCGAAAGGGCATATAGAACGATCCTATGAGTGGACATCGACCGAGGGCCGATAGGGTCTGCATCAGAAAAAGAAGCTATGGCTAATTCCTAAGTTGTCTTTGCCTCGCTTCCCAATGTTCTCAAACACTTGTGTCCTATTCAATCACTGCACATGAGCGCTCAAGTTCTGTCCAGGTATTAGCAATCTCTAATATGGTAACAAACAAG
The DNA here is from genome assembly GCA_009831015.1 of Picea engelmannii. Classification (NCBI taxonomy): domain Eukaryota; kingdom Viridiplantae; phylum Streptophyta; class Pinopsida; order Pinales; family Pinaceae; genus Picea; species Picea engelmannii. Next base: position 150,514 of record ML779958.1, read on the forward strand.
GTTAAAGCAATTCTAGTCTGATCTTTAAGACTAGGATCAATATTGGGCTGTCTCGCAATAGGTACATTCATGGAGAAAATAAACAGTTAAAGGATACTTTTTTTTTTAATGTTTTCTTTTTCTATTTTCAATTAAACGAGAAAAGTTCCTAAAATTGAATTAATGGTATAACAACTTAGAGGCTATTTTTCATGTCTGAGTTAAATTTGAAAATAATGTATGTAATGAGAGAAAAACATAAAGTTGTTAGACAAAGCAAGGCATCAATTACAGATGAATCTCACTCTGCTATAGAAGAAGAAAATAGATGAGAAACCTTTAATGAAGCATAAAATGTAGCAATCTAAATAACTCACAGATATTGTATTTTCTAATAGAAAACACAGAGGAAAGTCTGTAGGTAATTAGATAACTAAATGAAACATATAACCCCAGTAGTAGTTGTACTAAATTGTGATCAGGCATTCATCAAATACATACAAATAAAGATGCTGAAAATTGAAAGAACAGGAGAACACATAACTCAAGATTGACGAAATATGGAGTCTATGGTCTGCACTTGTAATAATTCTCAAAGAGAATAGATTTCTCCATTACAATCGACAAGAAGTAGCCTTTTTTTAGTCTTTTGAAAATATATTTATACAAAAGGTCCTCAACCCTAGGTGGTTGGAACTCTTGTTATTCCTAGATAGTAATGGTTACAAAATGAAAACTTGAACCGTTTCACTTGGTTGTTTTCTATCTCTCTCTCATACCGACAAAACATGTATGCATATGTTACTTCACTGATTCTTTGAAGTGCTTCCTTCACCTTGCTCAAGACATTTGACACACCTACTTAAGAATCACACTAATAGTTTTGAAGGTTCTGTCACATCCTTTGCCTCGAAAAGATACAACTTCTTCTGTAATTGTGGAAACCTGTCTTCTATCCTTTTATCTTCGGAAGTCATTAACTGTAATTGTAAATTTGGCTTTACCAGCCATCTATCTATTTGAGCGATGTCAACCTGCTTCAGCTGTGAAATTTCAATCTAAGCTTCCTTTAAGCTTTGTTTTATGTTAAGTTGATGCTTTACAATATTGACTTGTCCAAGTATTTCAGAACAATCATCCTTTCCAATGCCTAGTGATTTTTTATTTAGCAAATCAAAAGCCTCTTCACAATCCTCTTTTATTTATTTGGCCATTATTTTACTCTCGGCTATATTGGCCTCCCATATCTTCAATATTATGTCACCTCTAATTTGTTCTGCAATGGTCAATCTAGGAGTTACAGGTACTTCTTCCTTAGCTGATGACACGACTGCTTTTTGAAAGGTGGTCCAGGCTGCAGTAGCCTCTTTTGTTTAAAGATTGGTTTATTTCCTGAAAACAATTTCGGATGATTTATAGCTTCGCAAAAAGGCTCTGTTGTGCTATTTCCAATTTCTTTAGCACTTCTGATGGTTGAGATTGGAACTTGGCTATATCTATAACCATTTTCTTAGTGGAACTTACCTTGTCTTGTAATTGTCTGACTAACTCATATGCTGGACAAGAATGGACTTGAGCAATTGGATTTCTTGTTTATCAGTAGCTCTAGCCTTTTCAAGTTCTTTATTTACCTCATCTCTAATATTTTTCTCTGTATTCCTTATTTGATCTCACAACTAACTTATCATCTGATTCCTCTGCCTCTGCCTTTCTTTCAGATTGTCAATTGAGAATAGGTTATCTGTTGCAAAAGCTCGCAAGGATCCTGCTACCTCTGTAGCAAATTCTTCTTCTTCTAGATTTTTTCCATCCAACAATAAACTGTGCTTTTTTACCATTTCACCCTCTTTCTGGTGCGTTTATTTCTTCACCATGACTTTCCTTTTCTTACTGAAAACGAAATCAGAGGGAGGTATCTCTTCGATAGGGATAGGTGGGAGATCTCCTATGAATACTACCTCTGTATTAGGGTTTCCTCTAGTGGACTATAATGGTGTGATAACTTCAATGGGGTTGCCAATTTCTGTGGATAACTTTTTTCCAACTTCATCTGTAGTTGATTTCTATGGTGAAGACAACGGTCTATCTTATCCTTTATTTATTATTGTTTCTTCTTGATCTCTATCTTATTTATTTAATACCTCTGTCACTGAGATATCTTCTTTTTGAGTCAATCCCTAAGATTTCTCTAGGTTTTCTAGGGTTTCTTTCTTGGTAGAGCTTCCGGCTTCTAGATTTTGGGTCTTTGTTTGTTGTGTAGCCAGATACTTTGGGTTTAACCCTTGTACTAATCTCGTAAGAACACTTCTTTGGTGTTTTTGGAAATTGTAAAACTCGGCCATTTCACCAGGTGGTAGAGCTCGAACTCGGCTCAAAACTTCTTGGTAAGATTCCACCCCTTGGAATATTTCATCCTAAGGGGACTCTGCATGTTCATACCTTTTGAGATTGCAACTGCACATATGGTTTCCTACAACCTTCTGTGGGTCATGCTTCTTGAATTCAATATTAATCAGCTTTATTTCTTCTAAGGCCGCAACCTCCACCTTGGAGTGAATGAAATCCAATAAGGAAAATGAACCAATAGACAAAGGAAAATATGGACATACCTTTTTCTGCACGGCTTTGAGCTCTTTGCTAATTCCGCCAAGTACAGTTTTTCAGGCAACCTTGTGACACACTAGTCGGTCTAGTAAAAATTTCGGTAATTCATATGGGGGGACTAAACAACCGAACACTCTGATATAAGAGAAGTATTCCTCTATGTACTAGTCTGCCACTTTACCCGGGTTAAGCATAATCTTGTCTGAAATTCTTGGAGGTGGGTGACCAAATATAACAATATGCGTTGGCACCACTACCCAATTACAGATTTCATAAAAGAAATATTTTTCCTTGTCTTCCAAAATCTTTGAATGATAAACATGAATTGGTTCTGCAGTATCTGGAGTCCAACTCCAACCCATCAGCGGGAAAGGTGTCATGAAACATATGGAATCCATGATATAAGCTGACATGAAGAATGAAGTTGGTTTCCCTTTGGCTTTGTTTGTTTGGTATTCTGTGATTTTGTTGGCTAGACCATCCGACAATATCTTTGCCCAGTCAAATGAATATCCCTCCACCACCGTATGGATAATGGGTACCCATGGTAGGAAAAAATGGGCTATGTTCTCTTTTACATAAATTTTGCACATCATCATGCTATATACATGAACTGAGGTTCAAGCGATGAGATTGAGTATATGCCTTGAGAGTCGGCTCTGAACGTTTCAGGGCATAAACACCAGTTCTTGATCAAGTCGGAAAGGTATTTTCCATACTAATCACACTCCATTTTTGTTGAAATTCACTAAGAAACTAGTATTGAAAGTGAAGTTTGGTGTTGCAGACAATTTATACATCTCATGTATGTGTTCTGGTCGAAATGACCCAACAACTGCCTTCTGAGAGTTGAATATAGTTCTAGTTGGGATATTCACATGATCTAGTGCCCATCCGATCATGTCAGTGTAAGGTAGAAGCCTCGGCCTTGTTGCTACCTTATGTAGTTCTGCTTGAGCGATAATCTTATATTTGGTAGATAATTCATCCTTTTCATTGTCGCTCGAATCATCAAGGTAGTTTACCACTTCGTATTGTATAGTGTTGAATACCTGTGTCCAAGTTTTAATTGTGTCGATACTTCTAGGCAAAGTATTAGAAATAACCTCTATGTTCCGGCCGAAACTTTCACCAGTTTCTTTAGGCGCTTTCTTTGGAGCCATGGTATCAAATTTTAGATTTCTATTACCTATTACAGGGAATGAGAAAGCAGAAAACTAGTTATTTCACTAAGCCAACTCTATGGAAACCAGAATGTGATTCAGAACTAAAAAATCCTCTTTACCTTAGACGCATAAACCATGCATATACCTTCACTGAAAACGCATTTAACTTCTTTAATGAAAAGATTCAGGCATTAAAATTGGATCTTAATTGAAATCATTTCCCCAAATCAGATATTAATGTCATTAATGGTCGATAACTCGTGATTTGGGAAAATCTCAGTGAAAAATTGAATTTATCTGCTTTTCCAAAACACATAGGTTCAATAGGAAATAAGACTACTTAATGTATCAATAAATCAATCTTATCCAGTTAATTAATCATTTAGAACATTAATCTATTTGGGAATTTTGGATCTCGTGTTACACTGTATCCATCCAAGCTAGGATTCCCAAAACACGAAACCCTGATATACTTAATTAAATTTTAATCTTGTTTAGTTCATTAATTAATCACGATTAACTGTGAGGATTTTGTTGTTTCGGGTATCAGTACTTCTGGTGATCCTTTGAGGTATGATTCCTGAATTCTGAAATCACAATGTGATTAATTAATTTTAATCACATTTAAAGTTTTGGTTAATCATAGTTTAATAATTAATGCAGTTTCGCGACCTCACATGTCGGGATTTTAAATTATCATTTGAGGCAGGATTTTCGAAACACAAAATTATGACAAGATTTAATTACCGTTAATCACTCTTAATAGTTTAATTAACCTTCTATAATTTTAAACTGATTTCGTGACTTTGTATATCGGGATTTTGGGGTTATTTTTATGTCAGACTGTTAATATCGCGAAACCCCAAAACCCAACATTTTAAAAGGCTGTATTTTAAATGAAAAGGGGTGATTCCATCACTTTTAAGATTTTCAGACCATTGGATAAATCGGAGGACTTTATCAACGGTGAGACTCAGGGGAATTTTATTCTTATTGGGATGACAAATCATTAAAGTCTAAAGTTAATAAAACTATAATATGTTTCAATAGGTAGCATGGTAGGAGGCTCTAGAATCTAAAATCCAATCACTATCATGAGTAGAAGTAAAAATGCATGCATCCTCATAAGAAACAATAATTAACACTTCACCATCTGTTGCAATAGCAGTAGTTCCTTTAGTATTTTTTTTGTTGTTGGTTGTCTTTTTCTCATTTTGTTCCCTTTTAAATTTCCAACAATCTCTTTTGACATGGCCAAATTTTCCACAATGATAGCAAGTTATTCTTCCATGCCTAGACTTTGAACTGCCTCTAGATCTTGATTTCCCTAATTTCTTTCTGGTTGGTTTCCTTCCTCGATCACCAAGAGTTAATGCCTCCATATTTTTCTTCTCCCATAGATTTCATGTTCATCTCTTCATTTAATAAGCTATTAGAAACATCTTCAAAACACAATTTACCTTTTGGTGCCATATTACTTATGGTGAAAACCAAGTTCTACCAAGTGTCTGGCATTGAGATCAATAGTATAAGTGTTTGGATCTCATCATCAAATACAATCTTCAACGAAGTGAGTTGGTTCAATACTATGTGCAACTCATTTAAGTGTTCAACCATTGAACTCCCTTCCTTCATTTTGAGATTAAATAATCTCTGAATCATCAAAACAAATTGTTGATCGTTGTATCTCATTCATATAGATCATGAGGATTTTTCCATAAGGACTTGGCCGCCTTTTCTTGTGAGACATGGAAGTATACAATGCCTTCCAAATACCGTTGAATAGTAGCAATTTTCTTTCATCTAACTTCTCCTAGATTTCATCATTCATCGATGAGGTTTTTTTTTTATTTTCCCTGAATCAATAATTGTAGATCTTTGAAGGTCAATATATCTTCCATTTTTGACCTCCATATGGTGAAGTTTTCTCCTGTAAGCTTTTTAATATTTATCATTTGCTCCATTGCAGTCACCTATAAATGGATCCTACGCACACAAGATCTCCAAAAAAAGTTTTCTTTGATACCAGTTGATAGGTTAAAAACAACAGTAAACCATAGATCTAAAATAAAATTCTATAGATCTAATGCACAACTATACATATTTGATATTATCATGAATAGATCTGAAGCATGATTATATAGATCTCTAACCCACATGAATATATATGAAGCTAAAATTTCTAGATATTAAATACACTTAGATAGATCTAAGATAACTAATATAAAAATGACAGTGAAAGAACAATAGAACACCAAATATTTTACGTGGAAAACCCAGTAGGGAAAAACCATGGGAAAATGATCAACCTTTAATTTCTTATTAGCAAATAAATACATAAAGCTTTAACTTTACTACTTCTGATTCATCTCTACACCTTCTTGATCTACTGGTGCTTGTACATTTTATGTAAGAGAAAAAATACATATATAGGCTCTCATAGAAGAAGATTGTATAATGGAGAACACTTTAGAAGAGTGCATTCTAGAAGTTTTAGGAATTTGAGAAATACAATTATTTTATTATTTGATCTCACATACAACATATAAAAGGAACATAGGAGCAAATCCACTTCACTAAATTCTCTTGATCAACATGTTGTGGAGAAGGTTGAAAATATGATTATTTGCTTATTTTTCATTTAAAGGAATAATTCTATAGCCAATATTGTATATCAATGTGCATTGACAATTAATGGAATGAAATACTAAGATCCAGATCCACATAGTAAAAATGTTTGGAGTGCCTTTTCTATGACTAGTTTATCTTTATTTTCTTCTAGGTTTGAACCTATAAGAGGAAACAATAGTTTACAGAAGAGATTGAGAATAACCTGAAAAGCATCATGTTGGATCTGGTGTGGCAGTGTTTGGATTAAGCTTTGTGGAATAGCTAAAGTCAAAGAAGTCCATGATATAGAGTTCTTTAGGTACAAAATTTGTGTAAATTTCTTAAGAAGGGTATAAGAAGAGAGAGAGAGAGAGAGAGAGTGGCTACAATGACTTAGATATCTAGAAGTGGTAATGGCAATGGAGCCACAACAAATGGCATGGTATTGTTTCCTAGATTTTAGTTATTCTTTTTTCAACTATATTACTTATAAAATCTAGTTATAAGATATATTTAGTGATTTTTTTTCCTATAACTTTTCTTTGTGCATTCAGATAAAGTAGCGCACTTTTTCCACTTCATGGTAAGCATTTACCTTCACTTTATTTTACTCCTTTGTTCTTGTATGCATTAAATTGTTCAAGGTTAGCAAGTCCAATATATATACTGATTTAAATTGTGTTATTATAGGATCCATCAATAACCATTAGATTAAGTTCAATATATATATACTTATTTAAATTGTGCTATTATAGGATTCATCAATAACTACTAGATTAAATTGTCTTGTCTTGTTATCAAGTAAGAGAAGTTTTAGGAGAGGCATAAAGTAGTACGACATAAATAATACAAATCAAGATTTTGTATTAAGGTTTGAGGATGTAGTACCAATCAAGAGTTTGCATTAAAGTTTGAGGATGTATTTGCATCCTTGTTATTAGAGGAAATGAGAAGAAAAACAATGGGAGAGCATATCATAGATACTGTCACGGTAAAGGGTCATTCCAAAGAAAAAAGAAATAAGTTTACAGGAGGGAGATCTAAATCTCCAGAGGATCCTTTATAGAAAATATGCTGGAAATGCGGTAAACCATAGCATTTTAAGAAAAAATGTAGATGAAGAAGTGTTGAGAGTGGTAAAGGGCTAGATGATACTAATTTTATGGAAGGAAATCCTTATTCAGAAGGAGGGTATGTGTATTTGGATTCTACAAGTACATAGTCAAAAAATGATGTATGGTTCATCAACTTAGGTGTCTCTTTTCATATGACTCCTCATAGGGAGTAGTTCTATGATTATGAAAGGTGTGATGGTGATGTCTTCCCGAGAGGATAGTCAAAGTTGTCAGCTTAACAATGGTGATTTGAGGCACATGGTTTTGGTAACCCGTGGTTTTAGAGCCCATGAATTACATGTAATGAAAGCCTTTAAAAAACTGGTGATACTCTATTATAATGTGTCAATAGTTGAGTGGTGAAAGCTCGCTTTGACAAGGCTAGGAGGTTCGCTGACTTGGCCGGGTTTGGCCAAGGGAAATAATAGATCTATTGTTAGATAGTTTTTACCATAATGGTTTTAAGGATAAAATGTTGTTGTTTCTATGTTCTTGATTATTTTATCTCTCTCACATTTTTATTTCCTTTCATTTGGAATTAGAGCGAGGTTTTGGCTTCAGGGGGACATCTTTATTGCTAAGGGTTAGGCTTGTTTTGGTCTTGTGATAGACATGGTATAATGTAGTTGTTGTAGAAGATGATGAAAAAAGATGGAGTGCCCCATGACACAACTGTCAGAGTATAGATCTAGGGTTGCAATGAAAGAAATCCCATGAGGAGCAATGCAGGTTTGGCCAAGGGAAATAATAGATCTATTGTTAGATAGTTTTTACCACAAGGGTTTTTAAGGATAAAATATTGTTGTTTCTATGTTCTTGATTATTTTTTCTCACTCAAATTTTTATTTCCTTTCATTTGGCATTAGAGTGAGGTTTTGGCTTCAGGGGGACGTCTTTATTGCTAAGGGTTAGGCTTGTTTTGGTCTTGTGATAGACGTGGTATAATGTCGTTGTTGTAGAATATGATGAAAAAAGATGGAGTGCCCCATGACACTACTGTCAAAGTATAGAGATAGGGTTGCAATGAAAGAAATCCCATGAGGAGTAGTGCATGGACGACTTGCCTAGAGATGAGATGGAGGCCGATTGGGAAGACGCATAAGGCCACATGAAGAGGTGTATAGTTTTGGTCTCCGCTATGTGAATTTGAGGTTGCAGGGGTCTATGCATTATAATCCATTGGATTTAGCATCTTTGATCGAATCCATGCTCGGGGAGTTAAGTCTAGGTGCAGGCATGGCCATTTTTTTTGTGAACAACATATCTTTGTGATGGTTTGGAAAAATAGGATATAATGATGATTATGGTGGTGGTAAAGGAAAATCCCTAGATCATTATCTTGCATGATGGCATCGACCTTGGAGATGACAACAACGGTATTTTCCCGAGAGGTACGGAATTTTGTTTGGATGATGATCAAGAACGACCTGGTGCATGGTTTTGGTTTGGATTTTATTTTCATTGATGTGTGGGCGTTTCGAGAAATGGAGGATCACTATAAGGTGTTCTAGGATAATCCTCCTACGGACAAGCGGATTTCCTCTTGGTGTCTAGACCCCTATGACCAAGACAAAAAAATGCTATTATGGACACTGACTTTCCTTTAGATCTAATTAACCTAATGTATGAAGAGGAAGAAGAAATATATGTACCTTGTTAACGATGTTTTTCCTTGCAAAGTCCAAGCTGAGCTTTAATCCCGAGTTCCCTGATAGGTCCTGTAGGACAAACAAAGATACAATGGGCTTCCTATTCTACTAATATTAGCTCAAATATAAATCCATCTACTAGAGACAAATTCATGTGGAATGATGCAGGAGCATCTGCACTTCGTCAAGCGAGCCAGCACGTGGAGCAAAGAACAGCTGGACACCGCCAGCATTCAAATTTTGAAACATTGTAATATGGTCGCGCCAAACATTAATACGTTGAGGTGATGAAGTGCACTTGTACATTGTAATGGACCTTGAGCAAATAAGCTCTCGTCCTTAGGTAGCTGAGGCATTTATGTAGATTTAATGCAAGTAGATAAACTAATTAACTGTAGATTAGACAGTTTTGCTTTCGAGAGGGAAAACATAATATAGGCACCCTCCTTTGTATCATTGTATCATAAAAAATTATTCTGGATTATCATTCAGCATTAGCACAGGAGCAAGGAAGAACAGAGCAGAGAGCTTGTGAAGAAACTCCATGTACAGATATTGAATTAATAGGAAAAGCTTTGATTCAATTCCATGGATGTGTCTGATCTCTGTGTGTTGTTGATATTATGTTGTTGCAT
>ML779958.1:160511-172507 GCA_009831015.1 Picea engelmannii
GTTGGGTTATTCGAGCCATGCAGATGAAGTGCAGGTCAGATTGAAGTCTCAGTAGTAAGTCTGAGAGAAGAACGGCGCGGGCTATTGTCTTTGTGAGCGCACATAGTCCGGAAGAACTCAACACTTCAAGAGTTGTTGAAGTTCGGGCGTGGGCAGTTGGTACAGAGTCTCTGGAGGAGAAGAGGGACCAAGATCAGGAAGGATAGTACCCTTTTCTTCAGTTGCACAGGATGAAGCTGGTGCAGTGGATAAGTTTTCAAGAGGAAGAGAATCGACGACTTGTAATCCCCGTGAAGTTTTGCGAAATCCCGAGGATCGTTAGATCAAGGAGGAGTTACGCGGGAGTTAACCCGTAAGTGCAGGCGAGGAGGATTAAGGTCCATCGGACTTCAGAGTTTCGGCGTTCGGGGATTGGCGAGGTAAGAGTTCTACACCTTGTGAAATCGCGAGTTGCGATTTCCCGATTTGTCTGGAGCCGTCGATCAGAACGGGGACACCTGGCGCAAGATCCTAAGGAGTCGGGGTTCGGGGTTTTGCGATGAAAAATATTTGCAATCGGTGAAATTGTGACCTGTGATTCCATGATATAATCACAACCGTCGACTTGTGGGACACGCGTCAAAGGATCCCTTAGAGTCGGAGTTCGGGGAATCGGGATTCGGAGAATCAGGGTTCTCGACGTCAAGGAATTATTGCATCGCGGATTCACGATCCGCGAAATCCCGAAGTGACGTGGCATGTGGGGCCACTGGTGCTAGTGGAGTACAGGTGGAAGCACATTGGCATATCGGTGTTGAAACTCCCGATAGAAGGAAGAGGTGGAGGTGTCAAAATCCACACGTGCCATCGCATGTCGGCATATCGGTGTTCGGGGTTTTGAAGGGTAAGTAGATCACTGCCTTCCATCTGCCGATTTCCCGATAGGGAAATCCCCGATACTCGGGAGCGTTGACTGTTGACTGTTCGGGGTTCGGGGTTTGGAGCTGTAGGTGAATTGTGTTCGCGTGAACCGCGAATTCCCGAGTCACGATATCCCGATTTCCGAAGGAGGGGGAATCGCCGAAGGAGTTACTGTGGGAGACTCGCGACTCCCAAGGGGAGTTGAAAGGGCTTAGACTCTTTGGGCCCATAGTCGAAGGAGATCCTGGTGGGAGCGGCCATGCCGTCGAGGGCAGGTTGGCATCAAGTGGTATCAGAACCATTATTTCTCTGTTTTCGGTAGAAGAGAGGAAGAGATTCACCATGCCGTCGAGAAGGGAACGACAGTCACCTGATCATGAAGATAGGGACACGTGAAGAAGGGGTAGATCGGCAGGTAACCCAAAGATGGAGTGCCAAATTCGAGATCTCAGGGCGAGACTCGAAGAGATGGAGACCACCCAGAGGCATGGGGCTGGCGCAGGAGAGTTCAGTGATTCCGAAGTTGAGGAGGAAGCTGGGCATGAAGTAGAGGAGGTCTCAGCAGAAGACGCGTCAACTGAAAGGTTTATTAGAGCCATTTCGAGGATGAGCTCGAAGACAAAATGGACATTCCTGTTTATGAGGGGAGTCTAAACACAGAGGAACTGCTGGATTGGATTCGAGCACTCGACACCTACTTCGATTACGAAGACATCAAAGAGGACAAGAAGGTAAGGCATTCCATCACGAAGTTGAAGGGACATGCAGCCATATGGTGGGACGAGCTGCAGGCAGACAGGTGTCACAAAGGCAAACAAAAGATCAAGAGTTGGGATCGGATGATCGCCAAGATGAAGGCGAAGTTTATTCCGAGGGATTACCAGATCACTCTGTTCAGGCGCATGCAGAACCTGCAATAGAAGATGATGACGGTGAGAGAATACACCGAGGAATTCTATAGGCTCAACATTTGAGCTGGTCATCGGGAGAGTGATGATGAAAAGGTGGCAAGATACCTGAATGGGTTGAGGTATGACATTCAGGACGAGTTGAGCATGGTTACCATCCGCACAGTCGAGGATGCGTACCATATGGCTCTGAAAGCCGAAGAAAAGCTGAGCCGCAAGTAGGGACAGCGAGGGCGAGGCAGAAGCCAACCTAGAGGCAAAGCAGTTGCCCAAGAAAGAACTCAAAAGCCTAAGGAGGATTGGAAGAGGCCTCAGGGTAGAGCTGAAAGAGGTGGAACCTCACAGCAAAGGCAGCAAATTGCTGAGCCGAGGAGACAGCAAACAGATCAGCAAGGAGATTTCGCTGATGCCAACACTTTTCCTCGTACCCAAGGTAGAGGAAGAGGAAGAGGAGGAATTATCACATGTTTTACGTGTGGTAAAGACAGTCACAAAGCCGTGGAATGTCCAAAGAGGAAGGTGGACAGAGGGAAAGCTCACGTCGCTGAGGCGCAGAGGCGTGACATGGAGGATGAAGACACTGGAAGTGGGAAGTCACTGACAATGCATAAGGTCCTTTTGAAACCAGAGAAAGAGGCGGACACAACTCAGAGGTGCAGACTGTTCCGGACGACTTGCAAGACCAAGGGCTGGAAATGCAAGGTTATAGTGGACAATGGGAGCACCGACAATCTCGTTTCGACCGAGATGGTGGAGAAGCTAGAGCTGAAAACGAACAAACACCCGAGTCCATACAAAGTGACATGGCTGCAGAAAGGACACCAGGTATGTGTTACAAAGCAGTGCTTGGTCAATTTTAAAATGGGTGAATATAGGGATGAAATTCTGTGTGATGTCATTCCCATGGATGTCTGTCATGTATTATTGGGAAGACCATGGCAGTTTGACAGAAATGTTGTTCATAATGGGAGGATGAACACATACACCTTGGAGAAGGATGGAAGAACACATACATTGCTTCCGGGGAAGGATAAGAAGGTGGAGCCGGAAGTAACCAGCACGATACTTCTCATGAGTGGGAAAGAGCTTCTCACAGAGCTGGAGAAGGATGAAGATCCACAATTCTTTGTTGTCAGGAAACCGAGAATTGTCCTGACAAGCACAAGAGTGGACGACTTGCCGGAAGAGATTTAGGAACTGCTAGGAGAGTTTGTTGATATCATCATGGACGAACTACCTCGTTCGTTGCCACCGATGAGGAGTGTGAGTCACCACATTGACCTCATACCCAGAGCAAGTTTGCCAAATAAGGCAGCGTACAGGTTGACACCTCAGGAGAACGAGGAAGTCAAAAGGAAGGTACAGGATCTGCAGGATAAAGGACTGGTGAGAGAGAGTCTGAGTCCATGTGTTGTTCCGACAGTACTGAGTCCAAAGAAGGATGGAGGCTGGAGGATGTGTACAGACTCCAGGGTGATAAATAAAATCACCATCAGGTACAGATTTCCACTGCCGAGGATGGACGACTTGATGGATTGCCTGAGTAGGGCAAATTATTTTTCAAAGATAGATCTCAAGAGCGGATATCATCAGATCCAGATGAGAGAGGGAGATGAGTGGAAGACAACATTCAAAACAAATGAGGGTTTGTACAAATGACTGGTCATGCTGTTTGGGTTGACAAATGCACCAAGCACATTTATGAGGCTGATGAATGAAGTCCTGCGGGAATTCATTGGTAAATTTGTGGTCGTATATCTAGACGACATATTGATTTTCAGCAAAACCAGGGCTAAACACTTGAGGCATTTGGCCACTGTGATGAGAAGGTTACAGCAGGAGAAACTGCTGATCAATTTGAAGAAATGTTCCTTCATGCAAACAGAACTCATATATCTGGGTTTTGTAATTTCGGCTAATGAATTGAAGATGGATCTTGAGAAGGTCGAAGTAATCAGGAATTGGCCATCGCCGAGGAATGTTTTCGAGGTAAGGAGCTTTCACGGTTTGGCAAGCTTCTATAGAAAATTCATTCAGAATTTTAGTGGAATCAGTGCCGCAATGATGGACACCGTGAAAAAGCGGCATAAGGTTTTCCATTGGACAGCCGAGGCTGAGAAGAGCTTCAATCTGTTGAAGCGGAAGATCACTGAGCAGCCAATTCTGGTGCTGCCGGATTTTCAGAAGACCTTCCAAGTGAAGTGTGATGCTAGTGGATATGCTGTTGGAGGGGTCTTGAGTCAGGATGAAAAACCTGTGGCATACTACAGTGAGAAGCTAGATGATGCAAAGGTAAAGTACTCCACATACGATAAGGAATTCTATGCCATCATACAAGCACTGAAAAAGTGGAGGCACTATCTGATACCCAAGGAGTTCATTTTGTACAGTGATAATCACACATTACAATTCGTGAGTCAGCAAGAGAAGCTGAACCAGAAGCATGCAAAATGGGTGGAATACATGCAGAATTTCACCTTCATGATCAAGCACATTTCGGGGACTGCGAACAAGGTAGTTGATGCCTTGAGAAGAAAGTGCTTGTTGTTGCAGGAGTTTAGGGTCAAAACCTTAGGTTTTGAGAATCTGAAAGATATGTATGCAGGTGACGCAGACTTTGGTGAGGCATACGAAGCAGCCGAGAACCCAGTTCTCAGGGATAGGAGTCCATGGATTGATTTCATGATCCAGGACGGATTGTTGTTGCGGGGCTATCAATTGTGCATTCCAGATTGCTCTATGAGAGAGAATTTGGTGAAGGAAAAACACAGTGGAGGCTTAGCAGGTCATTTTGGACATGACAAGACATTCGCCAAGCTGAGTGAGTCTTATTATTGGCCGGGCATGCGCGCAGATGTTAAACGGTTCGTTGACAGGTGCCGGATATGTCAACACACAAAAGGCCAAAAGAAGAACACAGGGTTCTATCAGCCGTTTCCCATACCTGAGAGGCCATGGGAGGCGATCAGTATGGATTTTGTGTTGGGTTTACCGAGAACTCAGCGAGGAGTTGATTCCATTTTTGTAGTGGTGGACGGGTTTTCGAAGATGGCACATTTCATTCCATGTCATAAGACCAGCGATGCGACCCACATCGCGAACTTATTTTTTAAGGAGATTGTGCGATTGCATGGATTGCCCAAAAGCATAGTCTCGGACAGGGATACGAAGTTCATAGGTCACTTCTGGAGGACGCTATGGAAGAAGCTAGGACTGACTTAGCATTCAGCTCTGCTTACCATTTGCAGGAAGATGGGCAGACAGAAGTGGTCAACCAAAGCTTGGGGGATCTGTTGAGAAGCCTGGTGATGGAGCATCACAGTAGTTGGGATCATATCTTACCACAGGCAGAGTTCGCGTACAACGATTCAGTGAATCAGAGTACAGGTAAGAGCCCATTTCAAATTTTGTATGGGACACAGCCGAGAGGAGTGTCTGAGCTCAGGAAGCTAGAACAAGCTAAAACTAGTAGCGCGAGGGATGAAGAATTCGCAGAGGCAATGCAAGAACTTCACACACAGGTGAAGCAGCGATTGCAAAAATCGAATCAGGAATACAAGCGCAGAGCCGATCAGAGGAAAAGGCAGCTTCAGTTTGAAGTTGGGGATATGGTTTTAGCGCACTTGAGAAAAGAAAGGTTCCCAAGGGGAACATACAACAAGCTCAAGATGAAGAAAATTGGGTTGTGCCGAATCCTGAGGAAATTTGGCGAGAATGCATATGAGCTTGAGTTGCCAGAGGGCATCGGGATATTTCCGATTTTCAACATTTTGGATTTATACCCCTACAGGGCTGAAGAAATAGGCACTGGAACTGAGGAACCAGTGGTAGAGTGGCAGAAGCAATTACCAGTTGCAAAGAAGCCTCAGATGGAGTGCATATTGGATAAAAGAGTTGGAAGGAAGATCAGGAGAAAGCAATATTTTGAATACCTGGTGAAGTGAAAAGATCACCCAGTGGAGGATGCCAGCTGGGAAATAGAGGCAATGATATAGAAGCATGGGTGTGGTGTGCAGGAGCTCATGGACAGGAGCCCATGAAATCTTTTAAGCTGAGGAGTATGATGCAGGAGCATCCGCACTTCGTCAATCGAGCCAGTGCGTGGAGCAAAGAACAGCTGGACACTGCCAGCATTCAAATTTTGAAACATTGTAATATGGCTGCACCAAACATTAATACGTTGAGGTGATGAAGTGCACTTGTACATTGTAATGGACCTTGAGCAGATAAGCTCTCGTCCTTAGGTAGCTGAGGCATTTATGTAGATTTAATGCAAGTAGATAAACTAATTAACTGTAGATTAGACAGTTTTGCTTTCGAGAGGGAAAACAGAATATAGGCACCCTCCTTTGTATCATTGTATCATAAAAAATTATTCTGGATTATCATTCAGCATTAGCACAGGAGCAAGGAAGAACAGAGCAGAGAGCTTGTGAAGAAACTCCATGTACATATATTGAATTAATAGGAAAAGCTTTGATTCAATTTCATGGATGTGTCTGATCTCTGTGTGTTGTTGATATTATGTTGTTGCATACTTGCTTCCTTTTATGCTTATCTTCTATATGCTGCGTATGTGATTGCATATCAGGTTCGAAACCTGAGAGAATGAGGGAATGAGTTTCAATTGTTTCTCTGCTTAAGTCAGGAGATTCCTGCATAGAGTGCAGTTGAAATCCTCCGCATAGAGTGCGTTGAGGAGACTAAGCAGTTGAACTTTTGTTCTCTTTTTCCCAGAGTCATGTTGGGTTATTCGAGCCATGCAGATGAAGTGCAGGTCAGATTGAAGTCTCAGTAGTAAGTCTGAGAGAAGAACGGCGCGGGCTATTGTCTTTGTGAGCGCACATAGTCCGGAAGAACTCAACACTTCAAGAGTTGTTGAAGTTTGGGCGTGGGTAGTTGGTATAGAGTCTCTGGAGGAGAAGAGGGACTAAGCTCAGGAAGGATAGTACCCTTTTCTTCAGTTGCACAGGACGAAGCTGGTGCAGCGGATAAGTTTTCAAGAGGAAGAGAATCGACGACTTGTAATCCCCGTGAAGTTTTGCGAAATCCCGAGGATCGTCAGATCAAGGAGGAGTTACGCGGGAGTTAACCCGTAAGTGCAGGCGAGGAGGATTAAGGTCCATCGGACTTCGGAGTTTCAGCATTCAAGGATTGGCGAGGTAAGATTTCTACACCTCGTGAAATCACGAGTTGCGATTTCCCGATTTGTCTGGAGCCGTCGATCAGAACGGGGACACCTGGCGCAAGATCCTGAGGAGTCGGGGTTCGGGGTTTTGCGATGCAAAAGATTTGCGACCGGTGAAATTGCGACCTGTGATTCCGCGATATAATCACAACTGTCGACTTGTGGGACACGCGTCAAAGGATCCCTTAGAGTCGGAGTTCGTGGAATCGGGATTCGGAGAATCGGGGTTCTCGACGTCAAGGAATTCTTGCATCGCGGATTCGCAATCCGTGAAATCCCGAAGTGACGTGGCATGTGGGGCCATGAGTGCTAGTGGAGTATAGGTGGAAGCACATCGGCATATCAGGGGTCGAACTCCTGATAGAAGGAAGAGGTGGAGGTGTCAAAATCCACACGTGCCATCGCATGTCGGCATATCGATGTTCGGGGTTTTGAAGGGTAAGTAGATCACTGCCTTCCATCTGCCGATTTCCCGATAGGGAAATCCCCGATACTCAGGAGCGTTGACTGTTGACTGTTCGGGGTTCGGGGTTTGGAGCTGTAGGTGAATTGTGTTCGCGTGAACCGCGAATTCCCGAGTCGCGATATCCCGATTTCCGAAGGAGGGGGAATCGCCGAAGGAGTTACTGTGGGAGACTCGCGACTCCCAAGGGGAGTTGAAAGGGCTTAGACTCTTTGGGCCCGTAGTCGAAGGAGATCCTGGTGGGAGAGGCTGTGTCGTCGAGGGCAGGTTGGCGTCATGGAACAAACATAAATTTGAAATAAATAGGCCAAGCATGTATGTATATTAATGAGAACAAATGAAGAACACTTACAATCCTTTGATGAAGGTGCAACAACTACTTCCAGCTCTCTTTATCCAACCTTTGCTCAAGTAATCCACACTGATTATGCTTAAATGGTATCTCACTTATGAGATCATAAGTTTGATGCTTTCTCTTCTATTCAATTCCTTGTTAATACCACTTATGAGATCATAAGTTTGGTATCTCGAATCTATATTCCCCTTTCACCATGAGAAGGCCTCCTTATATAGGCTTGAAGAGGCCAAACCACTTGAGATATATTTGTGATAAGTTGAGGATTCTTCTCCTTTAGTTGAGGATATTTCCTAAGATCATGCCTTGAACTCCTATTCAAATCCAACCAACCTCAGAGATTGAGGGGATTCTTCCCTGTTTTAGCTCAACAAACCAAAAACTCGCTCAGAAAAGGTAGCACTCCCCCAAAAGGGTGCACAGAGTGCTATAGCGCTCCCCCAAAGAGGCCCAGGGAGTGGTAGCACTCCCTGACAGTGGGTAGGGGAGCTCTCCCTTCAAAAATTCATTTTTAAGTATTTTACTCCATGGAAAAAGACTTGTACTCCTTGTCAACTGATTTCTCCTTTTCAAAACTAGTCTTTGAGGTGTCTTAAGTGTCCTTATGATGTTGTTAGAGAGATGACATAGGCAAGATAACAATATGATGTTTTTGACAATTGCGACACTTGCAACACTGCAACATTTGACACTTGTGGCAAAAGTGTGACACTTGCGACACATGAGGTAAAACTGTGACACTTATAATGACGACAGTAAGTCACCATTGAAGTGAGTAATTTTGATGTGTAACATAAGGTATTAACCATCAGATCACAATGATAAAGGGTAGGTAGCGACATGGAAACAAGAAGTTCGATGCAATACTGGTGAAGTCTCTTGGAGCCAAGTGTTCAACGATAATTCATTGGTTTTTCAACCATGTACATTACAATCAAGTTTGGGAATTTCAAGGGGGGCCTTCACTAAGATTTACCATGTGAAATGAACACAAGTGAGAACAGTTGCAGGAGTTGGAGTTGTCTATGACCAAGGATTTTTGTGGCACGAAGAAAGAATTGGATGTATGATGGTGAGAGGATGGTGGCATAAGTGTCAAGATAACAAAATGTTTTTTTTATTATTATTATAATGGAGTTGAAAATTTAATGTAAATGGGAATACTACTATAATACCTTGTTAGGCATGTGTACCCCTAGTAAATTACTGGTAAAGTCTAGACTTTGAGGGAGGTTGGGCTTGAAGGTGAGAGGTGGAGGCTCACTTGGACACTTTGGATAGATTTGGTCAAGTGAAAATCCAAGTAAGTTTAAAGGGGGAATATTAGGATAAAATTGACTCAAAGAGTCAAAGTTTTTAAGTCAACACTGGTGGTTTCAGGCACATGGTTTTTGGTATCCCATGGATTACATGTAATGAAAGAATTTAAAAGGTTGTTATTTATCTCCACCCATATCTACAGTTGTTGCGATTGGTTCTCAGTTTGCTACTGCTAAGAGATACCATGCACCTACTGCGCTGGATAACAACACGAAGAGGACCAGGATACGATTGAGGAAGAGATTTGGCAGGAGAAAGGATGAAAAACTTATGTGCATATCTCTCTTATTCATTTATGTGCTAGGTAACCTTTTCCTTCTTAACTTTTCCTACTACTCGATTTTAATTTAATTTATTTCTTGGCAGCAAAACCATGTATTACTATGTCGTATGCATATAAAAACGATGTAGTCTTTGGATCCAAGAATTTGGATCTAGAAACCTTATCTATCATTGAAGCGTAACAGTGTTTGTGGAGGCCAAAATGGTTAGGATTGATGAGCTTATCGATGTAAATAATGTAGGACCGTCTTGAATTATGCATAACATATCTGATCCTCTAATTATCATGAGACATAGATGATACAGATAAAGCTAAATAAATGACCACGACAATGAGAGAATAACAAGCACTGACATTCTCCATATATTAATATAATTTCCAAAAGGATCGATCATCCTTATTCCCAGAATTAGAATGCATGGTATTTGCAGGGAATAACAGATTCATGTAAAATGTGGGTAGACAAAGTCAGTGAAATTCTACGACGTGCTATAGCCAAATGGATCCTAGAACATATCGTTGTCGAACTTGGTTTTCTCTCTCGACATGGAAATAATGGCGATTATTTTTCAATGGCTTTCACCGAAAGAGTAAGCTAGCTTATTTGACATTTATGAAAAAAGAAAACTATTGTATTCTAATTAATTTAAATTTGATCCAATAAATATGCATGTCCCATAAAATTTAAAGAATTTTTAAGTTCGTATTGATGGGTTATTATCAATTTAAAAGTCTCTAATTGAATAAGTCTTTTAGACTTTATAAGTTAATGATTTGAACAAGTCATTTAGAATTTTGTTCATAACTAAGAAATTCAGTATCGTTCGACTACGAACTGGGTATAATCAATTTTAAATTTGATCCAATACATACACATGTCCACTAAAATTTGAGGGATTTTGAAAGACTAATATTGATAAGTCTCATTTACATTTGCTCCCTAAATACATATGAGAAATTGTTGATCAGGGAAATTGCATACCAAAGAGTGGATGTTGGGAATGTTGGGATCACGGTTGTATTATCCCTTAATACAAAAGGATATTGGTCGAGATTCTGAGATTCTCTATAACTATAGGAGCACAAACCTTATTAAATGTCCCCCATGCTAAGAAAGAGGTAGAATCCCTAAAAGAATTGATTTTTCACATAGGGAAAGCTAAACAATATGACCTTAAAGAAACAATGTTTAGTCACCTAAAATGTGTGGGGTTAGTAAATCCAATTTAGCATCAAGAAGAACCTTAAGAAGATGTTTCAGAGAAACTATGTCATTTGAAGAATCCCTATTGAAGATCAGAGATGAAAAAACAAGGAAACAATAAGATTGTTGGAGGAGGAAAAGGGGAAAGAAAATAAATAATCATGGGAAACATTAATAACTCAAGATGTCATTTAAGAAGAGGAAAGAAGGAAAGTCTAGGAGAAGAAAGAACAAGAAAAATACAATAAGGCCTTAGGGGCCAATGAAAAATATAAAAAGAAGCAAGAAGAGCAACTTTTTATTTTTCGCACTTTTTGTGAGTATATGCGGGCTGTAATGGTGCATCCAGCATGTGTACGTGGGCAATGGTGGTGTAGGGCGTGTACATCTTAAAAAAAAACAGTTTTTTAGAAGAGTTGTTCAATGATGGCTTGGAAAAAATAGCAAGTAAGATGGCGTGATGCTAGGTATGTATCACTACTACATATGGGCGGATTATTCCATGAAAAATTTCCATGCTTCCACTAGTTTCATCATTTTTTAAAATAGGGAGGGATTTTTGTGGATATTGCCACGAAAGTTCGTCGCAATATCGACGGAAATATTAATTTAACCTAGTCGGGATTTTCTTCGCTATAGCAATGATCTTTCGTGGTAATAGCGAAAAAAAGTTTACCTATCTCATTGGTTGGTGTTAACGGCTAGTTGATTATTTTATCTATATATACATGACTTTAAGAGACTTTGTGACACAATTGCTATAGTTGCAACACTGTTCTTGGCTTTTGTTTGAGCTGTTTATTTTTTCCGTCACCCACTGGTTGAACAAATCCAATTCTCGATCTACATAGCTCAGATTTTGAACTTGCAAAGTTAGTATGTTATTTTTTATTGATGTACTCATTTAACTTGTAATTTTTTTTTCAAATGTCCAAATTGCATTTAGCTTGTTTTTTCCTTGATAATATAATGTGTGTACTATATTTCATGTCTTTGGTTTTCGGATCTAGTTGGTATATTCTATGGAAAAGGGTATGTGGATTCCATAATATTCTAGGTTTATGGAATCCACATATCCTTTTCCCTTCAATTGTAGCTATAATATCTCTCTCTTTTCATTGATAAATATATGGAATTTCTCTTGAAACTCAACCCTAATCGGTGAAATGATAGTAATTGATTGTTATATTCCCTACTTTAGCAGGGACTAATAAGATAAATAAACACTAACACTAAACTTATGTTAGGTGTATATGTCGTTATTATATAAAGAAAACATTTGTACACATATGACCTTATTATAAAGATGTTATCTATGTCGTCATGATGTTGATCCTCTACACATGTGATCACCTTATTATAAAGATGTTGACCT
>ML779958.1:186472-268737 GCA_009831015.1 Picea engelmannii
AACTTCTTGCAAACATAAAACATCTAACTTGGAACAATTTCATGTGTTCTCCAAACCATGGATTTGTGGCAAGGACTATAAGGTCCCGAAGATTCCATGATACTATCTTCATTACAAACTTTCAACATGAAAATTCATAGCCTGATCATCTCTCAAGATCTCAAGGAAACAAAAGTTTCAAGTGTTATGTTATCCAACTCCTTCATTGTATCAAAGGTTCAGCCATTGTGTATCATAAGAAATTTGCTTTGATTTCAAATGAAATTACAATTTTCATTAGATTTAATATTGATGCATTACAATTCTTGGTATCCTTACTTCTAATCCAACTTCATGATAACACATGCTTACAATATTTGGTTGGTTAACACCTTGATTATTTCTAGGGGATATATATATTACAATATATTACAATATTACAATATTACAATGTAAAAGTAATGCCATATTACAATGTAATATGGCATTACCATATTACATTGTAATATGGCATACAATATGTTATACCATATTACAATGTAATATGGTAATACCATACTTCATGTAATTTTATTTTTTTAAAACCTACAGTCATCGTCGCAATATCGACGGAATTTCGTCGGATTTTTTTTACTTTTTTACCATAACCGTTGCTATAGCGACGAAACTTAGTCGCACTTTTCCACGAAGTTTCATCGCATATACAACAAGTCCATCATAAATATGGTTTTGAGATATAGCACTTGTCGATATTACCACGTAGTTTCGTCGCAAGTTGCGACGGGCTTTCGTTGCACATTCAGCAGCTGTGTCGCAAGTTATTGGCTTGGCATAACTTTTCATCCCAATTGCGATGAAGTTTCGTCATAATTGCCACATTTCTTCGTTGGTATTGCGACGAAATTTCGTCATAATTGCGATGATGCATAAGGTTAACCAATATTGAAGGTGGTGACACGTGGATAGCTAATTTCGTCGATGTTTCCATGCACACCTGGATCGTGGATATAGCGACACAATTATTACGACAAAAAAAATGTCGGTTTTCATGGAAATTGCGATGGATAAGTGTGGCAATATCAACGAACAATCATCGCAAATTTGGTCATATGTACTAGTGTATGTCTGGTGCAAATTACGGTTATAACAGATGCCCCCTAATGTGTGAGGTCATAAGAGAATCTGATGGCCGAAATACATTACAAATCTTCACCAACGTACGAACCGAGTGAGCCTAGGGACCAGAGTTTGGGAGGTTCTGTCTGCAAAATAACAATTTGTCTCATCGAGGCGGGCATACCCATGCTCGGGATGAAATAGAATCATGGTTTCCAATCAAATACATTGCAGATCCATGTCATATAACTATATAAAGTGTAGCGGTAAGAAATACACAATGGATCTACATCTCAAAATCAAAATATATACATGTATAGTATCCATATTTAAGAATTTAATGACGCCCGATGGCTGGAGGTGAGGCCTTCAGAGCTCGAGCAACAATTTCAAGATCTTCAAAATTTGGGTAGGAGTGTAATATGAGTGTACGAATTCACTACCCATAGGTCTTCGACGGCTCGTCGGGAACAGACAAGAGGATCTCGGTGATCAGGCAAAGAACTTTATTGATTTTGAACAAGGACTTGATTGGACTTTCAGGGTGTTCGGGCATGAGGACAAGAGACAAACTGCAGAAGGGCCGACTCCAGTTTAGTAAAACTTCCCTTCGACAAAAGCATGAAAAATGATGAGACTCAGGCAAAATGGCATTGGCATAAGTTCACGATGTAGGATGCTATGCGAACTCTCCATATGCGAACAAATGGAGGAGGACACAGCTCTATGTAGCGAGAAAATCTTCCTAAGGTCATGTTAAATCCCAGAGCTTGACGAACAAACAAAAGGATGTTCTTTTTCCAACGGTGACTCATTGTGCTGCCAACAAAAAGAAAAAAAAATTCCCTTCCTCTTTTTGTGGTATATTTGATTTTTTTGTCTTTTTTAATAATTTTGGAAAACTTGAAAAAGAATAAAAGAATGCTACGTTACAAAGGAGGAACGAGTGTCATAGACATACTGGTTCCAAGCACAAGGAACACACTGATGCTCATAGAAAGGAGACATATGCAGGAAAAGGACACTCGAGAAAAAATCCTCCATGGGTAAAGGTGTCAAAACGCAGAGGAAAAGTGATACAAGGCTTGCGTATAAGGCATGCTTCAGATGGTTCAGTTTAGAGAAACATGGAGCCATCATTAGGCCAAAGATGAAGGAATGAAAATGCGATTAATAAGACACAATGATAATGTCCTTCGATGTAATTTTAATGAGCCCAGAGAAGGTAAGCTCAGCGTATTTTCATTTTTAGAGAGTCTGAAAAAGTGTAAAAGGAGACTCCACTAGGGTGCCTTTTTCGAA
Source organism: Picea engelmannii (assembly GCA_009831015.1). Lineage (NCBI taxonomy): Eukaryota > Viridiplantae > Streptophyta > Pinopsida > Pinales > Pinaceae > Picea > Picea engelmannii. The sequence goes on from ML779958.1 coordinate 188,870, forward strand.
GGTATTCTATCCAGTTCGGAAAAAGGGTAAACTAGCACCGAAAATAAATTTATTCAAAACCATTTTAACGAGTGTGACAAAGACAAGATCACTCAGCAATCTTTTCATATTTAAGGAGTCTGAAAAGAGCTTAACTATGGACTCCGTAAGGGATGTTCTTCTGGACCAATTTAACGAGTGTGAAGAAACAAGGTCACTCGACCATCTTTTTTATTTTAGGGAGTCTGAAAAGAGCTTAACTATGGACTCCATGGGGGGTTCCTTTTTTGTAAATTTAGTCCCTCAGGTCTAAAAAAGGGTTAAAATTATACCTAAGAATACTCTTCTAGTGAACCGAAACTCCTAGAGTATACCTTTGTTCGTACAATTGACCATCCAGACCGAAAAAGGGGTAAACTACTGTCGGACAAACGTGCCTTCAAATTTTAGTTTGGCGAGCGTGAAGAGCGACAAGATCGCTCAACAATTTTTTCATGTTTAAAGAGTCTGAAGATGGCTTAAAGAAGACTCATCTTTGTTTGGGAGTTCCGAAGGTGAGGTCAAGAGTGATGATGAATCATGCGAATAAGGCTGAAAACTTGTAATCAGGAAAAAACTAATAAGGACTCCTGAACCTAAAGTCATTAATGATGGCATGGATGCCAAAAGCAATGAGGATCTAACTAGGGCATCCATGTAAATGCAGACTCTACCACTAAATTATGACACTTCTAAATCATCAATGATGGTTCTGTGTCGCAACTCGGTGGGTTCGATCCTATGGCAAAGAGAAAAAGACATCGAGATGAAAAATGTGGAGGTGGAAACATAACTTAGATGCAAAAAGTTGGAAAAATGAATTTTTACCAAAGGACCTTTTAAAAATGACCTAACTCTCAAAAATTTTCCCAATGCCAAAAGCAACACGTATCATAACATCCCATAAGAAACTCAAGAACCATACTAAACGATTTTTAAGCTAGAAAAAATGACAAAAGGGTCCAAAAAATGACAAAAAGGGGCCAAAAAATCTATAAATAGAAGTTGGCAGCTCATTATCACCATTGTAAATTGAGAATTGACCAAAAAGTCAAAAAAAACCTTTGCCAAAAGAGTTGATTCTGGGAGCTTCAGTGGATGAAATGAACTTCTTCTTGGACCAAGTAAGTGTAAAACAACCCCTCTTGCAATTCAATATTTCTCTTTTAGTTCATTTTAGTTTTTTTGGGGGTTGTTGTCGCGACAGGGGGGAGGGAGGATCATTGAGGCCTTCGATGATAAACTTTTTGACTCGTGGTCTCAGCAGATTCCGGCTATAGAGGACTACCCCTATGCCGTGATCAACTTCTCTAGGGATCTTGATATGCCCGTACCTCCCGGAGTAGAATGAGGAGAGATAGGTATGTTTTTTTTTCAAAGTTATTTAATTTTTATTTCTTTTTATATATATCATTTTTATGTGTATCAGAGTATCTGAAAACTATGTATATGTTATGTACAGATGTTGGACTAGTGCATCCAGTAGACTTCTCGAGGACCAGGTGGCATCCTCGACTAGAGGCAGGACCAGCCGCAGTTGATGGACTAGTAGCAGGGGGACCTCTAGCCAAAGAGGCTGAGAGAGTTTTGAGATGGGTGGAGCGGAACCTCATTGTGCTCACTCGCACAATCCCTATGGTAGAGATCAAAGATCTCCCACCATCGATGCAACCTCATGTAGTTGGGGTGACACAGACCTGGGTCCAACTTTTCCAGCATTTGGCAAACGTTGTTTTTGACTACGGTAGGGCCAACAGGCCTCGCCCTTAGCTAGGTTGGACTACTTACGTGTCGAGGGAAATTTTGTATATTTTTGAGGGCATAATCCCTATGACTCTTAATGGACATATATTTTTGAGGCACTTGCGCCCACCTATGTACTCTGATACTTTCGATATATATATGCATATTTACATCTTTTTATGTCTTATGGATTACATTTATTTACAAATGTATTTACATGTGCATGTGTGTGCTTTTTCTTACATGTGTGCAATATGTCAATCTAATACATGATTAGCTAGAGTATCTGTGATTTGATTCAATATCCTAGGAACATGGATATACATAATGTAATGAAATCTTCGCTCTAAGAGACATACCCTAAATAACCGTCGATGTAGAGTTGGATCATAAACATGGTAAACCCCATTTAACTGGGACACAACCATATGAGCATCTAAGTAGACTCAGAGGTGAGAGATACCATGAAACAAAGAATCACGAAGCAACTCTAATACTGCGTTGTATTCAAAAAAATTGTTTGTGGCGTCACCTAAACATATATCTCCTGAAGATAGCAACTGACCCTGAGATGTGAAAATTGCCCAAGCCACGGAAGCAAGCCTCCGAGTGTGCCAGCTAGCATCGTCTGCAAACCCAACGAACACCTCTGATTCACTTGACATCTTCCATAGTGAAAAATATGACATAAAAAACAACATGTCCATAAAACAAAAAGACAAAAGCTAACTATATAAATACTATACATATGTACAAGAAGTCACCCAAGGAGATCCACCTATGAGTAATACTTCTTGAGGTAGAGCCCATTTCTAGGCTCTGCCAAAACGTTTGCCTCAAAGTCTACCAGATGATAAGCGCTCTTCTTTAGAACCTCCTTCATTATGAAAGGTTCGAACCACATGGGTTTGAACTTTCTTGCCCCCAGGGGGTCCTTATCTTGGTCGTAGACTAGGACAAGGTTTCCTTCAGAGAAAATCTAAGGATGAATGGACCGATCATACTGACACTTGACATTTTTTTGTGTGCCTCGTTAGCCAAGGATGCATCACGACGTTGCTCATCAAGCTGCTTGAGATATAATAAACTCTCTTCAAGAGGTTACGTGTTTAGCAATAACTGTACTGCCAACTTTAGAGATGGGATTTGGCACTCTATAGGCAAGATTGATTCCAGCCCGTAAACAAGTTGAAAAGGTGAGAAACTGGTTGCAATCTTAACAGACATTCGGTAGGCCCATAATGTCAAGTACAACATCAAATGCCAATTTTACTTGGCTGAATTGATCGTTCATTGTAGAATAGTATTAAGGTACTTATTCATATCTTCCACCTAACCATTCGCTTGTGGGTAGTAGGGTAATGAATGTTCCTGCCTCAACCCAAGATTTGACGTTAAATCAAACATCATTTTATTCTGAAAGTGACTGCCATGGTCAGTGACAATCTCTCTCAGGACGTTGAACCTTGCTATTATCTGGTTAAACAAAAAGAGAGTTGTTGTCTCTCCATCATATTTAAATGTTGGCATAGCCTCGACCCACTTCGTGAAGTAGTCTACTACTACGATGATATAACGGTGCCCCCTTGCTGAAGGGGGGTTGCATGTAGTGTAATCAATCTCCCACTTGATGAAGGGACCAACTGTGATGATGGGAAAAATGGGAGCGGGGTGTGCCCTCATCTTCCGAGAGAAGATATGACACGGGTGGCACTTCTTGATTGATTCAACACAATATTTGATTAATGTCGGCCAAAAGTAACTAGCTCGTAGAATCTTTTGGGCTGTTTCCAACCAAGACAAATGACCTCCACATGCTCCAGTGTGGAAATTTTTAAGCACAATTTCTTCTTCTTCATGAGTGAGACACTAATGAAGGATGAAATCTACACCTTGATGATACAGAGTGTCCTCGAGTATGAGATAGTTCTTGGCCTGACGGCGTATACGACGACGCTCATCACAAGAAGCAGAGGTGGGGCACTTCAAAGTCTAGAGATAGCCTAGTATATCTCCATACCAGGGGTCCGAATATGCGATAAAAACATGTCTCCTTTAATAGGAGACTCCTCGGGTATGACATCACCTGATTTGACCGGAAGTTCCTAGATGAGTTCCGGGAAGAAAAACGAATTTTTGGATTTTTTCGAAACAAAATCCAGGTCAAATTCTTGGAGGATAACTATCTATATACTGATCTTTCCACCGATTACACGTTGTGTCAACACGTATTGAAACAGATTCAAAATGGAAATGACAGTGGTCTTGTGAAACAAGATATAATGACGGAACCGTTGGACAGCATAAACTGTTGCCAACGCAAGTTTTTCAATGTGGGAATAATTGAGTTCTGGTCCAACTAGGCCTTGGCTCAGGCAATAAATCATGTATTCTTTGAGAAAATCATCCTGAACCAAGACCATATTGATGGTTGACTCTGCAGTGGCCAAGTATAATAAGAAATCTTTATTATAATTGGGTGGCTGAAGTAGAGGGGCAGATGTGAGGGCATGTTTCAACGTTTCGAAAGAGCATTGAGTGGCTTCATCCCAATGAAAAGGAACATCCTACTTTAGTAAATGCATGAAAACCTTTGTGATGTCGGCATAGTTTGCGATGAAACTCCGTAAAAAGTTTTCTTTTCCCTATAAAATTTGACGATGAGGGACTGTGCACAGGGGAGGCAACTGAACTATCGCCTCAACCTTTACAGGATCAACCATGATCCCTGTTTTTGAAACTATGAAACCTAGCAGATGATCTGACGTTACGCAGAAACTGCATTTGTTTGGATTCAAGTACATCCAGTAGTAGCGACATTGCTCAAAGATGATTCAGAGGTGTGTGGGATAATCAACTCTCTTACGATATCGTGATGCTAAATTATCAAGATAAGCCTCGACTATGTGTTTGAGATCTTGGAAAGCAAAAGACATGGCCCACTGAAAAGCAACTCCAACATTTTTTAGACAAAAAGGCATCTTCCAATAAGTGAATGAACCCCACAGACAAATGAAAGTGGTTTTGTGTTGGTCTTCAAGTTTGATCTATATCTGATTGTATCTCGAAAAATCATCCATGAAAGAAAAGACCTTGCAACCTGTGCATTCATCGACTATATGGTCAATAAATGGCGTGGGGAAATTATCCTTTTGAAAGGCCTTGTTGAAATCATGAAAGTTTGTACATACGCGAATCGTACCCTATTGTTTGTTAACTGGAATGAGATTTGACACCCATTGAGTCAATTGGATGGGGTATATGAAACCAACTTTAAGAAGTTTCTCTACTTTAGCCTTAATAGTTGTTGCTTTCTTAGGATTAACCGAATGAAGCTTTTGCCGGAACGACTTAGCGTCAGGATATGTCATGATTTCGTGTTCAATGATTCTTAGATCTATGCCTGGCATTTCCTCGTAAGATGAGGAAAACACGTTGCATAATTCTTTAAATAAATCCTTATAGATTCGAATCTATTTGGGGGAGCAGTCTGCTCCGACGAAGACATTCTCCACGACGCCAGGGATTCTGGAGATATCAATAGGTATCGTTTTAGTGATGGTTTCCATATTTCCTTCAGCGTAAACTGTGTGCATAGCCAAAGGATTAATAGGACAAGACCTATCTCTAGTCATAGTCAAAGTGAATTCACCTACTTCAATTCTTCTTAACTCTGGGAGGAAATAAGATCTATGATGGAGATCATCCCAGGGTCTGTTTAGACTAGTCATTGCCTTAATAATTGCCTCATCTGAGGGCAATACTAAGTTTAAAGAATCAGTATCGGCGAGGGAACCTTGAGCCCAAATAGGCTTGAGAACCAAATATAACTCCAGTGCGGGAGTCAGATCGAGATTGGTGGAAGCTTGTTGGACTATAGAGTATGCAACCTCTATCACAGACAAAGGCATGGCCATGCCATGGTGCCCTGTCCCTTCCATCATGGCTGATAGGAAAGAAAGACTCCATGGATCATCAAAGTAAGTCATACGAAATGACGAGATTTGAAAATTTTCAACCTTAGGCTAGTCAGGGACAGTCGATATGAACTTAACGTCACTGGAAGGAGGCGAGTAATCGAAAGTACCCATCAAAGGTGGTCACAAAACAACCCCTATGTTGATGATGCCAGGTTGAGGGTTATCAATCATCGGGACCATGGATGCCCTTGATGAAGTTTCAAGATGGAAGAAGGACAACTGATCAATGGACACGATCCAACCCTCATGTGGAAACAACAAGACCCGTAAAACTGTAGCGACCAATTCTTGCATAGCATAGGTCCAAATCCTTCCTAACAAGAGATTGTAGTCAAGAGACGCATCGACCACTTAAACCTCGACACACATGGTCTTCCCCCCTAACTGCATGGGGAAAGAGGGGATGATTCCATGTGGTCGGAATGAATGACCATCAAAAGTGGTAAGAAGAGTAGGTGACAGAGAAAAAATGGGTTGGCCAATGGCCTTCCAACATGCCAACAACATCATACATGTCAAGGTTCCCTCATCAACCACCATGCGGAAAATTTTCCGTGTAAAAGTTTTTGTGGTGTAATCCACTACTATATGAAACGTGACGTGGTAAGGGAGACGATGTTTTAAGTCGGTCGTATCAAGCATGATTGTTCCTGTATTACAAGTCTCAGTAGATCCTAAGGCAGCTAATAGAGCCTTTCTTTGGGAAGGGCCGCTCTGGAGGAATTCCAAAGCAGACATTGCACAAGGCATTTGTGACAAATTCGCCACCACAAAGTAGTTCTGGGAAGCCCTTGCATTTGGATTGTGGGAAGCTTTCTTGAACACACCTTTTGGGATGTGTGTCATTGTTTCTCCCAACGTATTATCAATATGGAGAGGAAGAGGTGGGTTTTTGGCTTCTTTACCCTTCTTAGAGGTGTTTGGCATTCTGTAGTCGCATGTCCTAGTTTCTATATCAATGTTACCTTTCAACATATACACATTCGCAGATGAAGGATTACTCAAAGATGGAGGGGGTCCCTAACTTCCCCCTTCCACACTTGAAGAGGCTTGAGTTAAATTTTTCCCATGTTGAAATGGGATTTTTAACATGACAGACTATTGCTATGCCAATAACTTCTGGGCCTCCGCAAGCCTAGGGCATAGGTGAGTGAGATGGTCTTCCGTGAAAAGAGTACACAGATACTTCGAATTCTTCTTTTCTGTGTTTCCCCCACCAACATTATTGGTAGTTTTCTTATCCCCCTTACCCTTCTTTCATTGTTTCTTCTTTCTGTCAGGCTGTTGGGTGGCCTTTGGGTTTGTCGATTGCACACTGTATACATCCGTCGTTTGAGTATGGGGAGCAGCCGAACCAGTGGTCTGGCTGGACGCTGTCTGTTGTATTGACAATTGTTGTAATTGATTTGACAATTGATCAGTAGGCTTCGTTTGTGTTGAACCAACAATACCATCTACATGTGGTCCAGATCTTTGTCTACTCTTGTCAAGTATCAACCATGGTGCATCTGGAAAAACTTCATAAAGTAAACCAGATTGAGAGTAAATCAGTTCTAGCTGTTGATCTCTCATTATCGCTTCTTCTTAAAAGACCCCCGACGTTGCTACGTGTTTGGATAATTGAGGTACCAAAGACTTAAGGAACCACTCAAGCAGGAATGTTGGTGGGACTGGTAATTTTATCAAACACTTCCGACGTCTCCATTCTCGGATGTGATATGAAATATGGTCCACCTTTGTCTCCTCAAAGTTGGCCAGCAATTCAGTGCCGACATCGTATCTCACAGGCAATTGAAAATGGTTTAAGAAAACCACTACCAATTTGTCAAAGGTAGAGTATATAGAGCGGTCGAGCTCAATGTACCATTTTGCAACACTCCCAATGAGAGTGCGTTGAAACAAACACAACTGAACGGAGTCATCTCTCAATGAGTTGGATGAGCACCATAAATGGAAGGTAGTCACATGATCGCTTGGATCTTCATTAGGCTTAGATTTGAACTTCATAATGTCTGAAGGCAATTTGGTTGTCATAGGAGGCCAACGCGGATCATGAAAGATGGGGTCGTTTAATAAATTTGTCAAGTCTGGCAAGTGCAAAGTTTCCAGAAACGGTAATTTAGGTTGTTGATTATAACCAGGGAAAAAGGAGCCTGGAGTTTGGCTGGCACCAGGTTGCTAGGGAAAGTTAGGTTGTTGACCAGGGTTTTAGTAATAACCATGCCTTTGACCAGTGTACGAGTTATGTGCTTGTTGAGACGTCATCGAGGGAACTGAGGGAACTGATTCCTGATGAGGGAACTGATTCCCGCCACGGATTCCAAGATCCTTGTGAGGAAGGAATTCCTGAGTTTGCCCCTTGATGAGGGAACTGATTCCTGCCATGGATTCCAAGATCCTTGTGAGGAAGGAATTCCTGAGTTTGCCCCCTGTGCAGGAATAGTACCCTGCATAGGATTTTGTTGTCCATGACCAGGGTTTCCTTAGGTCGATACGATAGCTAACGAAAATGTGTTGTTACCAAACACGCCGAACAAAGAGAATGGCGTTGAACCTACCGACATGCTATAAGAAGGAAGTCCTTGACTACTTGCTCCAAATAAACTATAGTTTACTTTCGGCCCGACGGAGTGCTGGTGAGCACCGTCGCGCGAAGGGGATGAAGGAGGTACATGACCCCCTCCACAAGGGAAAGAGTTATAGGCAGTTGAAGTGCCCCCCATGGATCCTTGCAGAGGAGAGTTCAAGCTCCCTGCCCCCAGACCTAAAGTCTGTAGAGTGGAGTAGGAAAGGACAGATTTCTTATTGAAGCCAGGCATCCCATATGAGAACGGAGGGCCTGTCACACTCTGGGTGAAAGGAGCAGTGATCTCTTCCATAGACATAATCAAACAATTTCCCAAGGTAGAGGAAGTCAAGACCATAGTGGTCTGAACCGACGACAATTGGTTAGGAGGCGGAAAACTGTTAAAATATTGTGTAACTGTAAAGAATATTCTTATCCCCTTTTGTGGATAAAGATAAAATATATTTATTATTGATTATATCAATCCCCTTTTGTGGATTGATCATGTCGATCATTTTAATTGACCAAATCCCCTTTTGTGGATTAGTCAAACCCTAATTGTAATAGGCTAAATAAGAAGTCATCCCCAGAATATATTAAGAGGCCCCAGAATATATTAAAGGTGGTTATAGCCACCCAGAAGAAGAAGTCAGCCCTTCCAGTGAAGAGACACTTCCACACGTGCCAGAATTGTATAAATAAGAGAGGCCAACACCTCATTTGGATACACACTCAGCTCACTCATCTACTGCACAAGTATTGAAGGAAGCTGTAGTTACCAGTTGCCGGAAGAAGGAAGAGAGAGAGAGGTGCATCTCTGGGAGAGGAATTTTTGTATTGCTTGGTTCATTGTCTTGGCATTGTATTGGCTATCTATATTAAGGAAGTTTTGTTGGGTTTTCTTCCCCTAGAGGGTTTCATAGGATAAATTCTTGTGTACTCTTGTGATTGTGTTTCTCTCAGTGATCCTATCTATGCTATTGTTATCTAGTAAATTGAAAGTAACCTAATAATAGAAGAAAATTTAACATGGTCTTAGATCTAAGTTGAAGAGAGAATCTTTCACAGGAAAAATAAAAACGTCACTGTTGCCGTACATGAAAATTTGGGGGTTTTATTGAAGAAGGTTTTCAACCCCAAATCTATCTATAAAGGTGCGCCCTACCTCAAGGAACATTTTGGCATCTTTAGCGCACATTTTCAGTGGCTAGATATATCAAAAAGTGAAACCCTAGTTTTCACAAAGTACTAGAAGTACCAGAAAACCAAAGTACGAGAAGTACTAAAAGTACCAGAGTACCAGAAGTACCAGAAAACTAGAAGCACCAGTCCAAAAATCTGCAGATCAAGTTTGAAGGGGTCAAATTTGGATTTTTTAGAAATCTAATTGTACCAGCATACTCGCCTCAGTCCAACACATATTTTGGTGAGTTTAGTTTTCAGATCCAAGAAATTTGATTTTTTTAATATTTCTATAGCCCGAAGGGCTAGGGTTTCTACTGCAATAAAGAATGGCTACCAGCATGAGGGTAGAAGATAGGATGGAAGGATCTAGAAACTTCAGATCTTAGAAGCATATATTGCAGATGATTCTAGATGAGAATGATCTCCTAGAACATGTTACAGTAGGTGTACCAGAACCAGATGAAGTAGAGAAAAAGACCAAGCATAAGAAGAATGAAAAGAAATTAAAGAGAATCGTGTCAAATTCAGTGAAGGATCACTTGATCGCTCATATATCCAAACTACATACAACAAGGAAAATGTATGAAGCACTCAGTAGGTTATATGAAATAAAAGACATCAGCCATAATCTTACCTTAAGAAATCATTTTCGTAATATGAAGATGGAAAAATCAGAATCTATCACATCCTACCTTATGAGAGTTTCCCAGATTAGAGATCAGCTTGCAACTATTGGAGATATCATTAGTGACAAGGATCTTGTAACCACAACCCTAAATGGGTTTCCAACATTTTGGATTCCTTTTGTACAAGGAGTGTGTGCAAGAAGCAAGTTACCAAAGTTTGATAAGTTATGGTAAGATTTCACACACGAAGAATCTAGACTTGCAGACCAACATAAGAGATTAATTGTTGACGAAGAGAAAGCTCTTACAGCTCAAAAGAAAAAAAGAAGTTCCTTCAGGAGGAACAATAAAGAAGCTAACTCTGTAAGAGTTCCAGATAAGAAGAAAGATATTTTAAAGATCAAATGCTACAACTATCAAAAGTTGGGACACTTTTCGTATGACTGTCCTCAAGGAAAATGTAAAAGAAAGCATCAAGCACATGTGGCAGAGGAAGAAGAATCTCCTCCCTCAAAGAAAGCTTTAGAATAAATTAAGGATTATGTACTTTAAGTTGAAGATAGTTGATTTGAAGAAATATAGCAAATGGTGGAGTCTGTGTAGCCTCCCCACACAAAAACAAAAGATAAGTATTCATGTTTATTTCTAGTATCTTGTTTACTTCAATACTTTATCATTACAAGTTAGATTTTTGTGAGAATGTTAATTAACCTCATTTTAGTTCAGTGTCTATGTAGACTTATGAAGGAATTATCAAAGAAGAGGATGAATAAAGAGATAAAATATGTATTTCATGTATGATCACTCATGAGAGTGACAAAGAAAGCATATTGTAAGTAAGTTTACAAGTCTCAGAAGAAAGAAATTATGTCGTGACTTGCAAAAGTTAGACAAAATAAGAAGGATGTGTGATATGATGACAGTCAGTAAAGACTAGACAATATCCAGTATTTATATAGGAGCAGGAGGCTCATAAAGATGCATAACATAAATGTTCAAGATGAAGAAAAAGATGAATATTAGATAAAGTTGATGAGATGCAGGTAACTACATGTTGCTCCAGTACCGTTCTTATAGATGCGGAGGGAGCAGGTTGATCTAGTATGAATTCAGAAAGAAATGCTCGAACTCAAGAAGGCACCCAGGATATTACAAAAGAAAACTTCAAGGATGATGATTAGAAGCTCTTAGTTTGGTGCAAGAGGGAGCTATGTCTCCGAGTTCAAAATGGAGGATTGTGATTTGGTGCAGTTAGGAAAGAAGATGGATGGTGCCTAGTATATGGGTAGCATGGTATTATACCATGGAAATATTTTGGACCACAAGATATTTTTTTAGATCCCATATCTAGACCTTCATAGAGAAGGAAGAGACCTTCATAGAGAAGGAATGAGCAATCCCATAGGTAGACCTTCGTAGAGAAGGGGAATGAGAAACTTTCCAAGGTTGGCCTATGTCCATGTGTTGAGTTTTGGCTACTCTAGGGACATGCTAGAATACCCTTGTAGAGAGGGGTGTGACCACCCTCGTAGAGAGGAATGTGGATGTTTCTCCAAGGGGCAACATGCAGATACTCTCCTCTAGCCAAGGATTGAGTAGAGTGGAACAAAAACCTTGACCATGTAGAATGGTTAGTTGGCTATTGAGGTTTGTGTTGTGATCCTGCGCAGAACATGGAAAGGGAGTCTAGTATTGCCCAAGCTAGCATCTTAGCTTCTCTAGTTCATGTGGGATGATTAGGAGTGAAGCTATGGTAGTAGTCCTCCCCAATGGATGGGTGAGATAGATGACTACAAGAGAAGGGAGAACATAAAAGGAATGGAAAAACTTATAAGACATCTTATGTGTGAAGATACGATATCTTCTGTGTGAAGATAAGAAATAATTATCTTCGGCGTGAAGATGAAAGAAAGAAAGAGTATCTTCTATGTGAAGATAAATAGAAAAAAACTTTCGATGATTTATATATATGCCAGTCAATGATCATGATGCCAGATGACCAAGTGGATTATATTGATGCCTCCTATTATCCAGTTGATGATGTTGCTCAGTTGATGATGTTATCCAGTGGATGTTGCTACCTAGTTGATGTTGACATCTAGTGACCTGTCAAAAGATAAAGAATATCCTTCTTGTTAAGAGGGAGTGTTAAAATATTGTGTAACTGCAAAGAATATTCTTATCCCCTTTTGTGTATAAAGATAAAATATATTTATTATTGATTAGATCAATCCCCTTTTGTGGATTGATCATGTCAGTCATTTTAATTGACCAAATCCCCTTTTGCAGATTGGTCAAACCCTAATTGTAATAGGCTAAATAAGAAGTCGACCCCATAATATATTAAAGGTGGTTATAACCACCCAGAAGAAGAAGTCAGCCCTACCAATGAAGAGACACTTCCACATGTACCAGACTTGTATAAATAAGAGAGGCCAGTGCCTCATTTGGACACACACTCAGCTCACTCTTCTAGTGCGCAAGTATTGAAGGAAGTTGCAGTTACCAGTTTCCAGAAGAAGGAAGAGAGAGAGAGATGCATCTCTAGGAGAGGAATTTCTGTATTGCTTGGTTCATTATCTTAGCATTGTATTGGCTATCTATATTAAGGAATTTTTTCTAGGTTTCTCTAGGAGAGGAATTTCTGTATTGCTTGGTTCATTATCTTAGCATTGTATTGGCTATCTATATTAAGGAATTTTTTCTAGGTTTTCTTCCCCTAGAGGGTTTCCCAGGATAAATGCTTGTGTAATCTTGTGATTATGTTTTTCTCAGTGATCCTATCTATGCTATTGTTATCTAGTAAATTGAAAGTAACCTAATAATAGTAGAAAATTTAACAAAACCCCCCTGTAGTGAAAACCGTAGAGGGAGTATGACGATTACCTGAAGAAGTAGCAGCATTTGTCTCCATCATTACTTTTGACACTACTTGACGCTCGTAAGGATTAACCTATACGATGATGGGTGTCGATAGATCAGTGATTAGAGGGTTATACGGACCAAGAGCTTCTGCTCCAAGGTCAGAAATTGTTGGTTCCTCCATAATCAAATGTTATCCTCTCGAAGATGGGTTGGGCACAGTTTCTTGTGGCCCGGTCGCCTCAAAAGACGCTTGTTGGTCTATTTTTAGCCTTAGCGGTGGCAGGGTTGGCTCCAGATTAATCGGCGGGAGGCCAAGAAGACTTCACGACTGGCGGATCTCCTGATATTCCATGGTATGAGAATATCAATGACACACTAGGGATTTCTATTAACGTTAAATACCAGCACACACTAAAAAATGCTCTTATGAGATAAGAAAATCAATTCACTAGCTAGTTGGAAGAACAATTACACCAGCCAACACTAGAGCAACTTATCGGTGCAAGTACAACTCGAATACGGAATAACCCTATGGGTATACTCTGCAAAGAGTGGTGCGATGTCTTCCCTAGGTATCATGGTATACCCCCATAGTCACCTATGTAAGTCACTAAGATAAAGGAAACTAGGTTGCTAGCATGCGAACAGTCACTAGGCAGGTACAATTGAAAATCGGGTGGACCACAATGAGCAGGGTATCAAGCCCGAAACCTATCAAGGGTATCGAAAGCAAGTGTTCCAAAAGATGATTGAGGACCTCAAACGGATTTGAGACCCATGAAGCTCCGTGGAAAAATCAATCAACGGAATCCCAAGATAAGCCCTCTATATGTGTTCCCCATTACGCTTGGTTCAACTTTGGAGGGGTTATCTCCACTACCTTTCTGCACATGACCTCATGTTTATCCCTTGTGTTAGAGGGGTTTCCCAGATAAATTTCATGGTTACTAGACTTTTAAGCACTCCCTAGCACAGACTCCTATGTTTGTTTTTTTAGCCTTGAAGAGTTTCCTCTCCAATCCTAAATCAAGGCTCTAGCCTAGACTAGATTGATGGACCCTACAAACACAAAGTCTAATAACTTTTAATTAAGCGTTAATTTTAGTGGTTGTCTTAAGTCAAAGGGAACAGAAGTGAAACCAATGATGTTCTTTAAGAGACAAAAAGAGAAGAGCGTAAAATGAAACTAAAAACAAACTACTTCTTCTTCACAAATAAAGATTTGCCAATTTAAACTCTTTAACCAAACTTTTTCGTAACTACTTTTCTCAGATATTTGAAAAGAAAAACCTAAAACAAGATTTCGCTCAACCACGAGCTACTTAATTTCCTAAGTATTCAAACAAAGAACTTAAGAAAAACTTTCCTTTTCCTTGATAAGTAAAACAACTAACCTAAACTACTTTTACCAAACAAAGAAATGAAAAACCTTTTTTTTTTTATTGTTTTATGCTTCAAAAAAAGAAATTTGAAAATGAATTCTTTTATTTTCTTCTAAAGAAAAAAAGGGAAAAATGAAGACAAGACAAGACCAATAAATGACTTCTATCCCACCGTAGACTGCAAGGAGTCACTGACAATGCCAAACAAATAGACCAGAATAGACTCACAAACTCGTCTAAAAAGCCTAATGAAGAAAGCGCAAGAAAACTTTGGTAAAGAAAAGCTATAATGAGGTCAGACCTAGGCTACAGACTGCTATAACAGAGACCAGGACTAGATCAAGAAAACCCCTGAGAAGTATGACTTCTGACAGGGAAGAGGATGACTGCTTCTTCTTTAAAAACTATTTTCTCAACATAGGCATGCTACTGACACTTCAACAGCCTGCGTATATACGCGGGCTGTCCAAAGGTAGGGCATGTATGTATGCGTGCAGACCCACTACATGTCGCATACACCTCTGTAACTTTCTTAAAATGAAAAAAAAAGTCAAGCCGACAAGGCATGAGTACTGGTATGGAAGACCATAATCCCTTAAAGACTCGGACACTTACAAAAACTCACAAAAGACAATTAAACTAGTTAAATCACCCCAAAAAAATATCCCCTAAAAATCCCAGAGGTTTCCCCAGTATGGTCACCAATTCTACTATAGTGGGAAAACCCCCTATGGACTACACTAGGGTTCTAAAGTGCAGGCATATCTAACCGTCTAAAGTCTCTTACTTTTAAAAACTATCTCGACATTACCACATAATCATACATAAAAAACAAAGTATAGGGATCCGGTAAGCTTACCTTAAACTCCGTGTTCGGTGTCAATCCCTTTTCCTTCAGTTGTTTCTCGATTGTAGATCTCCTCCCAAGGAAAAACTTCATTCACCAAAAGGCAAACAAGAAACTACAAGCATGCATTCTATATATGGATTACTGGGTCAGATATCATAACAAAAATACAAATAAATCATGAATATTGAAGACATCATTTGGCGGGATGGAAAAAGTATTTCTTTATATTAATCTCACAAAGTCGCTTACAATATGAGACCGGAAATTGCTCCTCGAACTCGGTCCTGGGCTCCTCTTCACCATGCACCAATTGCTTCCACGTATTCTTCTCCTCTTCAGTTCTCTTTAGGGAAATGGCAAGGGTTTGCAATGGAGGAAAAAGGGTTGAAAAAGGAATTCTGGCTCAAACTCACAATGTGGTTGCAAAATATTGGGGCAAAGGGGGAATACTAAAATGGGCGGAGTTTATTTTCTCTCATGCTTCCTTTTGGAATGGGACCCCAACACCTTCTTTTATAGGCCAAAAATATAGTTATTTGGTTGGGTGACCGGCTATGGGTGGTCAAATGGTTAGGTAACTACCCGAAAATCCATATCCCTTTGCAACTTTTTATTTTTCGCTCTTTTTGTGAGTATACGCGGGCTGTAATGGTGCATCCAGCATGTGTACATGGGCAGTAGTGGTGCAGGGTGTGTACATCTTAAAAAAAAATGGTTTTTTAGAAAATTTGTTCAATGATGGCTTGGAAAAAATAGCAAGTAAGATGGACTGATGTCAGGTATGTATGTCTGGTTAAAATTAGGGTTATAACAATTAGAAAAGAAGAAATTAGAGCGGGAAGAACTAATAAAGAAAACAATAGAGAAGGAAATGGCTAAGAAGGTAGAAGAAGAGAAACAAAGGAAACATGCAGTAGAGGATGTAGAGAGAGAGAGGAGGAAGAGAGGGAAAGGCATCATAGAAATCAAAGAGATAAGAAGAAGAGGGGAAGGAAACCAAGAAGAAAGAGCAAGAAATGGTTGTTGTAAAGAAACTAACTGAATATCAAGGAAAAGGTACCCCAAAAACTCATTTCAATGATTTTATGTGCCAGGTACTCCTATAGACCCTGGAACTCCATTGAACGTTATACC
Source organism: Picea engelmannii (assembly GCA_009831015.1). Taxonomy (NCBI): domain Eukaryota; kingdom Viridiplantae; phylum Streptophyta; class Pinopsida; order Pinales; family Pinaceae; genus Picea; species Picea engelmannii. The sequence continues at coordinate 205,219 of ML779958.1, forward strand.
AGTTGGTTTGAATAGTTCTACTACATATGTTGTAGTGTTAGAAGACACTATGCTAGATGTAGAAACATACTTCTATAGAGAAATGAAAAGGAGAATAACTATCAAGTCGAACAATTGACAATGGATACAATAAGAAATCATAGATTCAGACCAAAATAGAGGTCCATTTCATGGCCTTTAGGAAGTGACCCTAAGGAGAATACCATAGAAACAACTTTATCCCTACATTCTTTTGCAGGGGCTAATTTTAATACGGTTGGTGAATTGCGTGTTGCACTAGATCATTGTGAATTTTAGATATTCTTATTAGAAGAGAAGATGAAACAACAAAAGGATTAGATGGAAATGGATTTTACATGAGGAATAAAAGAAAAATATTACTCTCACAGTATAGAAATTGATGATCTCAAGGACAAGAATTCACAGGAAATAACAAAGTTGAAAACATAGTACCATGAATAAGTTATTCTGTCAGAAACTCAAAAACAAAATATCTTGGACATGGAGGAAAAATTGCAACAGATGAAGATAACAACCAGGAAACAAATGTTATGAAGGTTATACAAGAAGAAGCAATGGAGGTAAACGAAGACTTAATGAAAGTACAATCACAAATATTCCATACATGTTAGAAAAACAGGATCGCGGAGCAATAAAATAAAACCAATGTGGAAATAAAACACAGAAGATATGCAATACAATAGACACATAGATATACGTGGTTCACCCAGTGTGGGATACATCCACCAGAGAAATTTCCAAGTCCTTCCTTTATTATTATCCAACAAATGAAGGGATACAACCTACAACAAACCCATTGTAACTTCCTCTTCTTTCTCTCACAGTCTCCTATCCAAGAATACAATATTCGTTATCATTCCTAGATGCAATACATTTCCCTCATAAGAGAGGGTTGCCTTCTATGGAAAAAACCCTAACATAATTTCTACCATTAGATCTGTGACCTTATAATGAACGGTCCATATGTACAATGAAATTACAATATACATTTACAAGTCAATTTTTCCTCCGGGGGCCCACTTGCCCCCAAACCCTACAGAGAGGTAACCCCCCTCTGCACTCCCCTGCATGGAAGAGTGTACATTATTATAGGGTGTAAATACTTCATGGGGTATAAACACAGCTAAAAAAAAAGACCTCTGAATCAGGAAGATGATCAGGCTAAGCAACCAACAATCTCCCACTTGGAGACTAATCTCAACAACTCCATCACTGTTGTATATGCTGGACTATGAACCTTCTTGGACCTGGCAAATTTCTCATCTTCATATTCATTCTTGAAGGCCAACTGAAACTGAGAAGGAACTTAGTTTCTCCCTGGTTACTCCCTTTGTTAACATGTCTACAGGATTCTGGCTAGTGTGTATCTTTTCGAACTTCAAATGTCCATCTTCCAAGATGGATCGTATGAAATGGTACCTCAGTTGTATATGATTAGTCTTCGAATGAGAAGGAACTTAGTTTCTCCCTCGTTACTCCCTTTGTTAACATGTCTGTAGGATTCTGGCTAGTGTGTATCTTTTCCAACTTCAAATGTCCATCTTCTAAGATAGATCATATGAAATGGTACCTCAGTTGTATATGATTAGTCTTTGAATGGAAGGTTGAGTTCTTTGCAAGATGAATGGCACTCTCACTGTCATAGTAAAACCTGTTATTCTCCTGCTTCTTTCCCAATTCCTCCATAAACCTTGTTGTGTATGTGTTATATTCTTTGCATGTTTGTGTGTGGGCACGTCAGATTCGACAACTGGGTCTGACGATCCCTCTTAGTAGTGGTCTTTGTGTCATGTGCGTTGGGCACTTTGTTAGGGTCCTAACTCGCACATAGGTAGAGCAATATATTAAGATGTAATAAAGGTCAATATTAATAAGGCCTTTCAATAAAATAGAATAAGGTGGATGTAAGAAGACCTAATAGAAGCTTTCACTTCTAGAAGGATCTTTCTCTAGATGCTTCTTTTGATAGACATATTTAGTATAAATAGGGGTCGAGGGTATGAGAACCCTATCTTGGATATTATTGTAATAGAGTGTTGCTCAACTGGAGGTTTCCCCCTCAAAGAGGCCTGTGAACATTGCTTTCTGAATTGAAGTGTTATTTATGTTGTTGTTCTTATATCATTTCTATGTTATTGTGGAGATAATGCTAGTTATATTATTGTTATTTTTCCATTTCTAGCATTTTATTTCTGTTTTGCATACTTTTTATATCTGGTATATTACAAGTGGTATCAGAGCACTTTCCTTGGCATAAATTGTGGGAATTTTTTTTTTCAGGGTAGAGACATATTCCAACGTCTTTAAGCCATAGAGATCTGTCGTTATGCACATAAACCCATGGTTGAGGGATTCATACACGCAGGAAATACAAGTGGTTCTTAAGCGCACATCTGTTGGCCACCCTTGTAACTCATGTTGGTACCCCTTCAAGTGGTAGCGCATCAGACAACTCTTGTGTACGGATCGACCTAGATTGCCTAAATCCCGCTTTAGATAAACCGATCATCTGCCTAACTTCTATAGTGCCACCGAGAACAACACTTAGGAAGATACTCTCTAGTACCTGGGTAGTCGGGTAGTACGACTAAGGGTACAGTCTATCCTCCTTAGTTAGTGCCCTAAGATATTGGGCTGAGTACTATTGTTGGATCCTGTACGTATATTAGAGAGCTATAGCACAGGTCAAACCCTTGTCTGTAGAACCCTTGAATACCTAACCCTTGGGGGATAGAAACATAAACAAATTAAAAAAGACAAGATTTGTTTCCACGCAACTGTGTTCGGGTTGCCAAATCACTACACTTTTATTACTGGTTAAGTATTTGGGGATTTCATATTTGCATTATTTGAGACCTATTCCATTGGATTCATATCTTCACCCTTATCACATTCATCCATATCATTTTTCGACAAAATTTTTGACCTCGCCCACCCCTTTTTCAGTTCCCCCATCCTCATGGCCCATACCCATAGCCAAGACTTGGAAGCTCACTTCAACACCTTGCAAGATGGTCTCCTTGAGACCCAAAAAGAAGTGAAACAACTCAGTGCCAATGTTGCCTCCATCGATACAACCATCAATACAACCATAAATACATCCATGCAGTCCTCAATGGAGGAATTCAAACACGAACTGACCACCCAGCTTGAATCTGCCTTTGCATCACTCTGCACCAAACTGAAGATCCCTATAGATGGCCCTTTCTCTGATGCACCTCCAAAGACTGAAGGTGAACATTCCTCACATTCCCATAACTTTCAGCCCCATCACTTTCAACGTGACCTACACCTTCCACGGGTGGATATGACCAAATTTGATGGCTCGGACCCCACTGGTTGGGTAACCCAAATGGAACATTATTTCTCTTTATACGGCATTACAGATGACTTGGCTAGAATCCGATATGGTGTTCCCCATTTAGATCAAGAACGTTGGCAATGGTGGAATTGGAGAAAAACTTCCCGTCAAGGGTATATTGCTTGGACACAATTTGTGACTGAGATTTATGAACGCTTTGACATTGGCACCAACCATTTGGGACGTTTGACAAAGTTGAAACAATCAAGAACAGTAGCAGACTTTATAGCTGCCTTTGAGTGCCTAGATTTTCAAACAGAGGGCATGACAGATGCTTTCTTTCATGAGTGTTTTATCAGTTGCCTCAAGGATGAGATTCAGGCCCATGTCCTCATGGCTCAACCTTTGAGTTGGGTGGAGGCTACTAAAAGAGATAAAGAAGCACAAGAGGTTGTATCTTCTTAAAACCTAAAACCCTCCTTTATCCCTTGCCCTAAACCCGCAAATACCACTACTCCCTCCACCCCACTAAAGTTCCAAAAATTGACCAGGGCTAAAATGGTTGAACGCCAACTCAAAGTCCTTTGTTATAATTGTGATGAAAAATATTTCCCGGGCCACAAGTGTAAGGAACAAAAGCTTTTTATGGCCATCTTTGACGATATTTTGGAAGAGGATGTTGAAACTCCCCTTGTGTCTGAGTCACCTGAAATCACTCACATAACCCCTCCCTTAGAACCTCCAGAAGTAGAACTGGTCATTTCCCTCAATGCTCTCACTGAATTCTCCGCTCCCCAAACCCTCAAGTTAATCGATTACATCAAGCATCGGAAGGTCATCATTCTAGTTGATAGTGGAAACACCCATAATTTAATTCATCACCGCATGGCCCAAGAAACTCATTGCTACATCCATGCCATCAACAATTTCCAAATCATGATTGCCAATGGTGGTTCCATGAAATGTGGAGGGCGATGTGAAAATGTGTGTCTCCAAATCAATGACTACCACCTAAAATCCCATATGTTTGCTATCGACATGGGCAGTTGTGACATTGTATTGGGTGTAGACTAGCTAAGGACTTTGGGTCCCATTCTCATGGATTTTAAGAAATTAACCATGCAATTCGACCAGGAAGGCCACTAATATAAATTCCAAGGCATCACTGCTGGTTCACCTGAGATCATTAGTTCCCATCGCATGGAAAAGTTGCTCAAAAAAGGTCATTCTGGTGTCATTTCCCAACTCCATGCCATACAAGAAACAAAGACACCCCTGGTGCCGCAAGATCTCCAAGCACTCCTTTCTACACATCAAATGGTATTTTTCACTTCCCAAGGACTCGCTCCTTCCCATGGTGTTCATAATCATTCCATTCCTCTTGTACCCGGAAGCCTTCCTCCCAATATCCGTCTGTATCACCACCCCTTTTCACAAAAAAATGAAATTGAGAAAATGGTCTAGGAACTCCTTAATGAAGGCATTATTCTCCCTAGTATGAGCCCTTACTCTTCTCCTATAGTCATGGTCCTAAAGAAAGAAGGTTCTTGGAGAATGTGTCCTGACTTCCGTGCCCTAAAAAAACTGACCATTATAGACAAATTTCCCATTCCTGTCATTGATGACCTCCTGGATGAATCGAGTGGCGCCCAATTCTTTACTAAACTTGATCTTCACTCGGGCTATCACCTGATACGTATGAAAGAGGCAGACATTTAAAAGATGACCTTTCTAACTCATGAGGGCCACTATGAGTTTTTGGTCATGCCTTTTGGCTTGTGTAATGCCCCCTCCACCTTCCAAAGCCTCATGAATCATGTCTTCTGTCCCTTTCTCCGTCATTTTGTCTTAGTTTTCTTTGATGATATCCTCATCTATAGCAAAACCTGGATGGACCATCTTACTCATGTGGATCGAGTTCTCCATCTACTCTCTCTGTACCAAATTTTTCTGAAACAGTCTAAATGTGCTTTTGGTGCCTCAGAAGTAGAATACTTGGGTCATCTAATTGGCAAGGATGGCGTCAGGGTGGATCCGAAAAAGATTGAAGCTATGCAAGACTGGCTGCACCCAAAGACTCTCAAAATATTGCGTGTATTTCTAGGCTTAACAGGGTATTATCGCAAGTTTGTTAAGAATTATGGAAAGATTGCAGCACCTCTCACTGCTCTCCTCAAAAAGAAGTCTTTCACTTGGACTCCAATCGCTGCTCAAGATTTTCAAAATTTGAAGATGGCCATGTGAACCACTCCAGTTCTGGCCCTTCCTAATTTCACAAAGACCTTTTTGTTGGAATGTGATGCCTCAGGGAAAGGCATTAGTGTTTTCCTTATGCAAGAGGGTCGACCTTTGGCCTTCACCAGCAAGCAAATATCTTAAAGGAATCTGGGCAAACCCATGTATGAAAAGGAAATGTTGGCTATTCTGCATGTCGTTGATCTGTGGTGCCCTTATCTCTTGGGGAAACGTTTCCAAATTAAGATCGACCATCAAAGCCTCAAGTATTTTCTGGAACAACGCATTTCCTCCCAGGAGAAACAAAAATGGGTGACTAAGCTCTTTGGATATGATTATGAGATCATTTACAAGAAAGGCAAAGACAATGTGGTGGTGGATGAAATTTCCTGAAAATATGAAGAAGAAGGCTCCCTTTTTTCTCTTTCCTTCATTGTACCAGATTGGCTCCAAGCTGTTCGCCAGGAATGGCTACAAGATCCCAAAAGTTCTCTTCTGATCCAACAATTGTAGTCCAATGCTCCAACTCCCCCAGGGTACTCTTGGCTCTAGGATGAGCTTAGATACAAGGGTCGTTTGTATTTAAGTAAACAATCAAAGCTTAAATCCACGGTACTCTCTGAGCTTCATGCTACACCCACAACGGGGCACTCCAGGTTCACCAAAACCTATGACAGGGTCAAACGTTCTTTTTTCTGGGATGGTATGAAACAGGACATCCATAATTTTTTCGTTGAATGTGATGTGTGTCAACGCAACAAGGGAGAAACAGTCAAATCACTGGGAACACTACAACTGCTTCTGATTCCACCTGCTATTTGGAAGGATATCTCTATGGACTTTATTACCGGCTTACCCAAATCGGGAAATAAATTAGTCATAATGGTGGTTGTGGATCGCCTTTTGAAGTATGCTCATTTCTGCGCTCTTCAACACCCATTTACTGCATCCACGGTGGCTCAAATTTTCATGGACCAGGCCTTCAAGCTTCATGGCATGCCACACTCTATTGTTTCTGATCATGACCCAACTTTCACAAGCAATTTTTGGCAAGAACTGTTCAAGCTACAGGGCACCCAATTGCATCTCAGCACAACTTATCATCCCCAAACTGATGGCCAAACAAAATTTGTCAACAAGTGTTTGGAAACATATCTGAGGTGTTTTTCCTCTGAAAATAAAAATCATTGGGCTCAATGGTTACCCCTAGATGAATGGTGGTACAACACTTCCTACCATATAGCTACATGCATGACTCCTTTTGAAGCGGTATATGGACAGAAGCCACCATCAGTTCTCTCATACTTACTGGGCACTTCGAAGGTCCAAGCGGTTGACCAAACACTTACAGTTCGAGAGGATATTCTCTGTACCCTCAAAGAGAACTTGGCCATGGCACAAAATCACATGAAGAAACAAGCAAATCAAGGTCGCTCTGAACGTCAATTTGCAGAAGGGGATCAGGGGTTTCTACGACTGCAACCATACAAGCAAACTTCCCTCAAGGGAGAGAATTGTCAGAAGCTAGCACCCAAATTTTATGGTCCTTATACAGTTCTCAAGCATGTGGGACAAGTCGCCTATTAGTTAGCCTTGCCCATTCATTCGAAGCTACATCCTATTTTTCATGTTTCATGCTTAAAGAAGGTGATTGGAACTAGGTGCCAAATTCAAACCAACCTTCCTGAGTTAGCTAAAGAAGGATCCATTTGGCTACAACCAGAAGCAGTTTTGGACCAGCGTGAGTGTCGTCTGTGTCAGAGAACCATCGAGGAAGTCCTAGTCCAGTGGAAAGATACAACTCCAGCCGATGCCACTTGGGAACCAGCTACCATTCTGCATCAGTTTCCACATCTCAAGCCTTGAGGACAAGGCTGTTTTTAAGGGGGCGAACATGTTAGGGTCCTAACCCGCACATAGGTAGAGAAATATATTCGGATGTAATAAAGGTCAATATTAATAAGGCCTTTCAATAAAATAGAATAAGGCGTATGTAAGAAGACCTAATAGACGCTTCCACTTCTAGAAGGATCTTCCTCTAGATGCTTCTTTTGATAGACATATTTAGTATAAATAGGGGTCGAGGGTATGAGAACCCTAGCGTGGAGATTATTGTAATAGAGTGCTACTCGACTGGAGGTTTCCCCCTCGAAGAGGCCCGTAAACATTGCTTTATGAATCAAAGTGTTACTTCTGTTGTTGTTCTTATATAATTTATGTGTTATTGTGGAGATTATGTTGGTTATATTACTGTTATTCTACCATTTCTAGCATTTTATTTCTGTTCTGCATACTTTTTATATCTGGTATATTACACGCTTTCCTAGGGGGGTCACAGGGGGGAGGGTATGCCCCCCTGGTTACGCACAACGTTTGGCATTGGGTGTTAGCGGATTTTGTTATTTTTAGCGATTTTTTAAATTAATCACGGATTAAGGGATTAGGGTTTTGGTATCTACGAAATACCTAAAAACATTGTATATATTGTATGATGAATGGTGAAATTCAATATAATGAATATAAGAAAGGATTTCCCTGGTTGAGGGTTTTTGGTATAAACCTATGTGTACTATGTGTATGAGCCATTGATTAAATTATGTTATGCTTAAGAATCTATATGCATTGCTTTACTTCACGGGTTTAAAACTTACAAACCTCTGTAACCAAATCATTTCTTTACTAGCCTCTGTAGCAACAACATACTCTGCCTCTATTTTTTAAATTACAACAACCTTTTACAGTTTTGAAATCCAACTTACTATCGTTCCACCTATAGTAAACAAATACCCTGTGGTACTCCTCCTGCTATCTTTATCACCTTCCATATCTAAATCAGCATATCCCTGTAGAAAAATGTTTGAACCTCCAAAACATAATGCATGATTAGAAGTACCTCTCAAATATCTGAGAATCCACTTTACTGCCTCCCAATGTTCTTTACCTGGATTGTTCATATACTTTCTCATGACTCCCACTGCATGTGCAATATCTTGTCTTGTGAAATCCATCACATACATCGAGCTTCCTAATGCTAATGAATAAGGGACCCTGGACATGTATTCTATCTCTTCCTGTGTCTTGGGACACATTTCTTTAGTTAATTTGAAATGGCTAGCCAAAGGTGTACTAACTGGTTTTTCATTTTTCATTTTGAACCTCTCCAACACCTTCTCTATGTACTCACCCTGAGACAATGTCAATTTGTGAATTTTTCTGTCTCTTGTTATTCTCATACCAAGGATTTTATTTGCAGCACCCAAATCCTTCATCTCAAATGAATTAGTTATTTTCTTCTTGAGCACATTTATATCCTTCATATTAGACATTGCAACAAGCATGTCATCTACATACAATAACAAAATAATATAGCTTCCATTTTATAGCTTTTTAAAATAAACACAATGATCATAATGACATCTACTATAACCCTGTTCTGTCATAAACCTGTCAAACTTCAAATACCACTTCCTTGGAGCTTGCTTTAGTCCATACATGATATTCTTCAACCTGCATACCAAATTATCCTTACCTTTGACCTCATACCCCTATGGTTGTTGCATATAAATCTCTTCCTCCAAATGCCCATGGAGAAAAGTTGTTTTTACATCTAACTGTTCAAGATACAAATCTTCTACTACCACAAGACTCAAAATAGTCCTAATTTAAGTCATTTTAACAATAGGAGAAAATATTTCATCAAAATCTATACCTTTCTTTTGTGCAAACCCCTTTACAACAAGTCTAGCCTTGTACCGCCATTTTCCTCCATCTTCTTCCTTCAACTTGTAAACCCATTTATTATGCAATTCTCTTTTTCCTGTAGGCAACTGAAACAAGTCCCAAGTCTGTTTATTTACCAAGGAATCCATTTACTCTTTCATGCCTTTCTCCCACTTCTTTTTGGTGTCTACCTGCATTGCCTCTTCATTACATTCTGGTTCACCATAATCAATCAACAATAAATAATACAATGAAGGAGAGTATCTCTCAGGGGGTATACTTAACCTAGTAGATATTCTAACTACACTTACAGGAGTTTGAGGTACCTGTTGCTCATGTTGTTGTACATTTTTATTTTCTGGTTCCTTTGGAATTTCTTTTCCAGTGATCTCATCAAACACTGTGTATTCTGGTTTTTCTTTTTTTTTTATTTCTTTCCCTACAACTGATCTTCATACATGACCTTCTCATTGAATATGGCATATCTACTCCTAATGATTTTGTTATTTTTATAATCCCATAAGCAATAACCAAAATCGTTAACACCATATCCAATAAAGGTACACTTCTTGGATTTTTCTTCAAGCTTTGTTCTATTTTCTTTATCAATATGGACAAATGATTCACAACTGAAAATCTTCAAAAAATAATAGTTTACCTTTTTTCCTGTCCATGCCTCCTCTGGAATTCTACCATCCAAAGATCTTGATGGTCCTCTGTTTATTAAGTAAACATCATTATTTATAGCATCTACCTGAAATAGTAAGGGCAAACCAACATGCAATCTCATACTCCTTGCACGCTCCATGATTGTCCTGCTCATCCTTTCTGACACACCATTTTCTTGTGGTGTTCTTGGAACTGTCTTCTCTCTACGAATCCCATGGTATGAATAGTAATCATCAAACTCCTTGCTGCAATATTCACCTCCATTATCTAATCTGAGACACTTTAACCTTTTTCCTGTCTCATTCTCAACCAAATCTTTCCATTTCTTAAAAGTATCAAAAACATCAGATTTTTGTTGAATGCAATAAACCCAAGTTTTTCTAGTTGCATCATCAATAAAAGTAACATAATAGTTAGAGGCACCAAAATATGATACCTTAGTTGGTCCCCATACATATGTATGCACAAGATCTAACATTTCACTCTTCTTTTCTTTTCTTTTCTTTTCTGACTCTGAGAAATCTGACTCTCTTATGTTTTTCATAAACACAATGCTCACAAAAGTCCAAATCAATTTGTTTAAGATCTGGAAACAAATTTCTTTTGTGAAGTATCTAGATCCCCTTCTGACTCATGTGTCCAAGCCTATGATGCCACATTGTTGTATCCACTCCTGTAGAAGCTAAAGAGATAGAAGAGTCATTATTACCAGTACATAAATACAATGTAACTACCTTCTCTCATTTTTCTATCACCAATGATCCTTTGATGACCTTCCACATCTTATCTATAAATATGGATATACAACCTTCACTTTCCAACTGTCTTGTTGAAATTATATTTTTCCTTAGATCTGGAACATGTCTTACCTCTTTCAACAACCATTGGTTTCCATTTCTTTGCTTTATTTTTACCTTTCCCATTCCAACAATTTTGCATGGTGCATCATCACCCAAATGAACCTGTCCAAAATCACCTTGAACATAATCTAGAAAATGTTTCCTATGGGGTGTGGCATGAAATGAATCCCCTGAATCTACCACCCAAGACTCAGAAATATTATCTACAGAAACAATCAAAGCATCTTGTAACACATCACCTGTTACATTTGCTTCCTGATTTCTCTCCTCCTGTCCATCTCTTTGCTTCTTTGGAGCTCTGCAGTCTTTCTTCAAATGTCCTTTCTTTCGACAATTCCAACACTCTATATTTCCAAGTCTGGATTTGGATCTTCCCTTCCTATAATTCCCGCGGTTCCCTGAGCCTTTTCCTCTATCCTTTTGTCTTCCCCTGTTCTACATGTTCAATGCATTACCTGATGTCTCACCTATTCTTTTCCGTTGCAATTCCTCACTAAGGATAACACCAACAACATCATCAAATTTTAAAGTATTTGAACCAGAGACAGAGTTACTTACAGCCATGACCAAGCCATTCCGGCTTTTTGGTAATGAGCACAATATTAGAAGAGCCCTAACCTCATCATCAAAGTCCACTTTTACATAACGTAGTTGATTAGTAACCGTATTAAATTCATTTAAATGATTTTCAACAGACCCACCTTCTGACATCTTCATATTAAATAATCTCTTCATTAGAAATACCTTATTAGATGCTGAGGGTTTTTCATACAATTTAGCCAATGCGTCCATCAAACCCTTTGTTGTATTTTCTTTCGAAATATTGAAATCCCCCGACGCTGCTAGGCTCAGTCGTATCGTTCCTAAAACCTTTCTGTCAAGAATCTCTCGTTCTTCATCCTTCATAGCTATTGTCTTCTTTACTATTCCACCCAATGGTAGGAATAGATCCTTCTGATATAAATAATCTTCCATCTACATTTTCCATAACTGGTAGTTTTGGCTGTTAAATTTCTCGACCCTAAACTTTTCATCTTCCGACATTGCTCCCACTCGAACCAGGAACCTTCATTTCCTGCGAGTTACCTTTCGCTCTGATACCAGTTGTTAGAAAAAAAAGGATTGCAAAGAAACAAAATAAAACAAATGTGGAAATAAAACACAGAGGATACACAATACAATAGAGACACAGATATACATGGTTCACCCACTATGGGCTACATCCACCAGAGAAATTGTCAGGTCCTTCCTTTATTATTATCCAACAAATGTAGGGATACAACCTACAACAAACCTGTTGTAACTTCCTCTTCTTTCTCACACAGTATCCTATCTCAGAATACAATATCCGTTATCATTCATAGCCGCAATACATTTCCCTCATAAGAGAGGGTTTCCTTCTAGGGAAAAAACCCTAACATAATTTCTACTGTGAGATCTGCGACCTTATAATGAACGGTCTGGATTTACAATGAAATTACACTATACATTTACAAGGAAAATTTTCCTCCGGGGGCCCGCTTTCCCCCGGACCCCACAGAGGGGGTAACCCCCCTCTGCACTCCCCCACATGGAATAGTGTACATTCTTCTAGGGTGTAAAGACTTCATGGGGTATAAACATGACTGAAAACAAAGACCTCTGAATCAGGAAGATGATTGGGCTCGACAACCAACAATCTCCCACTTGGAGATCGATCTCAACAACTCCACCGTTGTTGTATATGTTGGACTATGAAACTTCTTGGACCTTGAAAATTTCTCATATCATCTTCATTCTTGAAGACCAACTGAAATTGAGCAGGAACTTATTTTTTCCCTGGTTACTCCCTTTGTTAAGATGTATGAAGGATTCTGGCTAGTGTGTATCTTTTCCAAATTCAAATGTCCATCTTCCAAGATGGATCGTATGAAATGGTACCTCAATTGTATATTCTTAGTCTTCAAATGGAAGGTTGATTTCTTTGCAAGATGAATGGAACTCTCACTATCATAGTACAACCTTCTATTCTCCTGCTTCTTTCCCAATTCCTCCATAAACCTCTGTAACCAAATCATTTCTTTACTAGCCTCTATAGCAGCAACATACTCTTCCTCTTTTGTTGAAATTGCAACAAACTTTTGCAGTTTTGAAATCCAACTTACTGTTGCTCCACCTATAGTAAAAACATACCTTGTGCTACTCCTCATGCTATCTTTATCACCTGCCATATCTGAATCAACATATCCCTGTAGAACAATGTCTGAACCTCCAAAACATAATGCATGATTAGCAGTACCTCTCAAATATCAGAGAATCCACTTTATTGCCTCCCAATGTTCTTTACCTGGATTGTTCATACACCTGCTCATGACTCCCACTGCATGTGCAATATCTGGTCTTGTGCAAACCATTGCATACATCAAGCTATCAACTGCTGATGAATAAGGGACCCTGGACATGTATTATATCTCTTCCTATGTATTGGGACACATTTCTTTAGTTAATTTGAAATGGCTAGACAAAGGTGTACTAACTAGTTTTTCATTCTACATTCTTAACCTCTCCAACACCTTCTCTATGTACTCACCCTGAGACAATGTCAATTTGCAACTTTTTCTATCTCTTGTTATTCTCATACCAAGAATTTTCTTTGCAACACCCAAATCCTTCATCGCAAATGAATTAGATAATTTCTTCTTGAGCACATTTATATCCGGCATATTAGACCCTGCAACAAGCATGTCATCTGCATACAATAGCAAGATAATATAGCTTCCATTTTCTAGCTTTTTAAAATAAACACTGTGATCAGAATGACATCTACTATAACCCTATTCTATCATTAACCTGTCAAACTTCAAATACCACTGCCTTGGAGCTTTCTTAAGGCCATACAAGATCTTCTTCAACCTGCATACCAAATTCTCCTTCCCTTTGACCTCATACCCTTGTGACTGCTGCATATAAATCTCTTCCTCCAAATCTCCATGGAGAAAAGTTGTTTTTACATCTAACTATTCAAGATGAAAATATTCTACTGCCACAAGACTCAAAATAGTCCTAATTGAAGTCATTTTAACAATAGGAGAAGATATTTCATCAAAATATATACCTTTCTTTTGTACAAACCCCTTTACAACAAGTCTAGCCTTGTATCGCCAGTTTCCTCCATCTTCTTCCTTCAACTTGTAAACCCATTTATTATGCAATGCTCTTTTTTCTGTAGGCAATTGAACCAGTCCCAAGTCTGGTTATTTACCAAGGAATCCATTTTCTCTTTCATGCCTTGCTCCCACTTATTTTTGGTGTCTACCTGCATTGTCTCTTCATAACATTCTGGTTCACCAGAATCAGTCAACAATAAATAATACAATCAAGGAGAGTATCGTTCAGGGGTATACTTAACTTGGTAAATATTCGAACTACACTTGCAGGAGTTTGAGGTACTTGTTGCTCATGTTGTTGTACATTTTGATTTTCTGGTTGCTTTGGAATTTCTTTTCCAGTGATCTCATCAAGCACTATGTATTCTGGTTTTTCTTTTTCCTGTTTCTTTCCCTGTAACTGATCTTTGTACATGACCTTCTCATTGAATATGAAATCTCTACTCCTAATGATTTTTTTATTTTCATAATCCCATAAGCAATAACCAAAATCATTAACACTGTATCCAATAAAGGTACACTTCTTGGATTTTTCCTCAAGCTTTGTTCTATTTTCTTTATCAATATGGACAAATGCTTCACAACCGAAAGTCTTCAAAAAAGAATAGTTTACATATTTTCCTGTCCATGCCTCCTTTAGTTTTTTACCATCCAAAGAACTTGACAATCCCCTGTTTATTAAGTAAACAACAGTATCTACAACATCTACCCAAAACTGTAAGGGAAAAATAGCATGCAATCGCATACTCCTTGCACGCTCCATGATTGTCCTGTTCATCCTTTCTGACACACCATTTTCTTATGGTGTTTTTGGAATTTTCTTCTCTCTACGAATCCCATGGTATGAACAGTAATCATCAAACTCACTGCAATATTCACCTGCATTATCTGATCTGAGACACTTAAACTTTTTTCCTGTCTCATTCTCAACCAAAGCTTTCCATTTCTTAAAAGTATCAAAAACATCAAATTTGTGTCGAATGCAATAAACCCAAGTTTTTCTAGTTGCATCATCAATAAAAGTAACATAATAGCGAGAGCCACCAAGAGATGATACATGAGTTGGTCCCCATACATCTATATGCACAAGCTCTAACCTTTCACTCTTCTTTTCTTTTCCAACTCTGAGAAATCTAACTCTCTTATGTTTTCCATAAACACAATGCTCACAGAAGTCCAAATCAATTTGTTTAAGATCTGGAAACAAATTTCTTTTGTGAAGTATCTGCATCCCCTTCTCACTCATCTGTCCAAGCCTATGATGCCACAACTTTGTATCCACTCTTGTAGAAGCTAAAGAGATAGAAGAGTCAGTATTACCAGTACATAAATACATTGTACCTACCTTCTCTCCTTTTTCTATCACCAATGATCCTTTGATGAACTTCCACGTGTTATCTATAAATATGGATATACAACCTTCACTTGCCAACTGTCCTGTTGAAATTAGATTTTTCCTTAGATCTGGAACATGTCTTACCTCTTTCAACAACCATTGGTTTCCATTACTTTTTTTTATTTTTACCTTTCCCATTCCAACAATTTTTCACAGTGCATCATCACCCAAATGAACCTATCCAAAATCACCTTGAACATAATCTAGAAATGTTTCCTATGGGGTGTGGCATGAAATGAAGCTGCTGAATTTACCACCCAAGACTCAAAAATATTATCTACAGAAAGAATCAAACCATCTTGTAACACATCACATGTTACATTTTCTTCCTAATTTCTCTCATGCTATCCATCTCTTTGTTTCCTTGGAGCTCTGCAACCTTTCTTCAGATGTCCTTTCTTCCCACAATTCCAACACTCTATCTTTCCAAGTCTGGATTTGTATATGCCCTTCCTAGAATTCTCATGGTTCCCTAAGCCCTTTCTTCTATCCTTTTGTCTTCCCCTGTTCTCCATGTTCAACACATTACCTGATGTCTCACCTGTTCTTTTTCGTCGCATTTCCTCACTAAGGATAACACCAACAACATCATCAAATTTTAAAGTATTTGACCCAGAGACAAAGTTACTTATATCCATGATGAACTCGTTCTATATTTCTGGCAATGAGCACAAGATTAGAAGAGCCCTGACCTCATCATCAAAGTCCACTTTTAAAGAACTTAGTTGATTAGTAATAGTATTAAATTATTTTAAATGATTTGCAACAGACCCACCTTCTGACATCTTCATATTAAATAATCTCTTCATTTGAAATACCTTATTGGACGCCAAGGTTTTTTCATACAATTTAGCGAATGTTTCCATCAAACCCTTCGTTGTCTTTTCTTTCGAAATATTGAAATCCATCAACGTCGTTAGGCTCAACCGTATCATTCCTAGAGCCTTTTTGTCAAGAATATCCCATTCTTCGTCCTTCATAGTTGTCCACTTCTTTGTTATTCCACCCAATGGTAGGAATAGATCCTTCTGATATAAATAATATTCCATCTACATCTTCCATAACTGGTAGTTTTGGCCATTAAATTTCTCGACCCTAAACTTTCCATGTTCTGACATTGCTCCCACTCGAACCAAGAACCCTCTTTTCCTGTGATTTACCTTTCGCTCTGATACCAGTTGTTAGAAAAATAGGATTGCGGAGAAATAAAATAAAACAAATGTGGAAATAAAACACAGAAGATACACAATACAATATATATACAGATATACGTGGTTCACCCAGTGTGGGCTACGTCCACCAGAAAAATTTCCAGGTCCTTCCTTTATTATTATCTAGCAAATGAAGGGATACAACCTACAACAAACCCGTTGTAACTTACTCTTCTTTTTCTCACAGTCTCCTATCTCAGAATACAATATTCGTTATCATTCATAGCCGCAATACATTTCCCTCATAAGAGAGGGTTTCCTTCTAGGGAAAACACCCTAACATAAATTCTACCGTTAGATCTATGACCTTATAATGAACGGTCTAGATTTACAATGAAATTACAATATACATTTACAAGGCAATTTTTCATTCGAGGGCTTCTCCCTCGAACACCGCAGAGGGGGTAACCCCCCTCTGCACTCCCCCACATGGAATAGTGTACATTCTTCTATGGTGTAAAGACTTCATGAGGTATAAACATGACTGAAAACAAAGACCTCTGAATGAGGAAGATGATTAGGCTCCACAACCAACAATATCCCACTTGGAGACTGATCTCAACAACTCCACTGCTGCTGTGTATGTTGGACTATGAACCTTCTTGGACCTGGAAAATTTCTCATCTTCATATTCATTCTTGAAGACCAACTGAAACTGAGCAGGAACTTAGTTTCTCCCTGGTTACTCCCTTTGTTAACATGTCTACAGGATTCTGGATAGTGTGTATCTTTTCCAACTTCAAATGTCCATCCTCCAAGATAGATCGTATGAAATGGTACCTCAGCTGTATATTCTTAGTCTTCAAATGGAAGGTTGAGTTGTTTACAATATGAATGGCACTCTCACTGTCACAGTACAACCTGCTATTCCCCTGCTTCTTTCCCAATTCCTCCACAAACCTATATAAACAAATCATTTCTTTACTAGCCTCTGTAGCAACAACATACTTTGCCTCTGTTGTTGAAAGTGAAACAACCTTTTACAGTTTTGAAATCCAACTTACTGTTTTTCCACCTATAGTAAAAACATACCCTGTGGTACTCCTCCTACTATCTTTATCACCTGCCATTTCTGAATCAACATATCCCTGTAGAACAATGTCTGAACCTCCAAAACATAATGCATGATTAGAAGTACCTCTCAAATATCTGAGAAACCACTTTACTGCCTCCCAATGTTCTTTACCTGGATTGTTCATATGCTTTCTCACGACTCACACTGCATGTGAAATATCTGGTCTTGTGCAAACCATCGCATACATCAAGATGCCAATTGTTGATGAATAAGGGACCTTGGACATGTATTCTATCTCTTCCTGTGTCTTGGGACACATTTCTTTAGTTAATTTGAAATGGCTAGCCAAAGGTGTACTAATTGGTGTACTAAGGTGTACCCTGAGACAATGTCAATTTGCGACTTTTTATATCTTTTGTTATTCTCATACCAAGGATTTTATTTGCAGCACCCAAATCCTTCATCGCGAATGAATTAGCTAATTTATTTTTGAGCACATTTATATCTTGCATATTAGACCCTACAACAAGAATGTCATCTACATACAATAGCAAGATAATATAGCTTCCATTTTCTAGCTTATTAAAATAAACACAGTGATCAGAATGACATCTACTATAACCCTGTTCTATCATAAACCTGTCAAACTTCAAATACCACTGACTTGGAGCTTGCTTTAGGCCATACAAGCTCTTCTTCAACCTTCATACCAAATTATCCTTCCCTTTGACCTCATACCCCTATGGATGCTGCATATAAATCTCTTCCTCCAAATCCCCAAGGAGAAAAGTTGTTTTTACATCTAACTGTTCAAGATGAAAATCTTCTACTGCCACAAGACTCAAAATAGTCCTAATTGAAGTCATTTTAACAACAGGAGAAAATATTTCATCAAAATCTATACCTTTCTTTTGTGCAAACCCCTTTACAACAATTCTAGCGTTGTACTGCCATTTTCCTCCATCTTCTTCCTTCAACTTGTAAACACATTTATTATGCAATGCTCATGTTGTTGTACATTTTGATTTTCTGGGTCCTTTGGAATTTCTTTTCTAGTGATCTCATCAAGCATTGTGTATTCTAGTTTTTGTTTTTCCTTTTTCTTTCCCTGCAACTGATCTTTGTACATGACCTTCTCATTGAATATGACATCTCTACTCCCAATGATTTTTTTATTTCCATAATCCCATAAGCGATAACAAAAATCATTAACATCGTATCCAATAAAGGTACACTTCTTGGATTTTACCTCAAGCTTTGTTCTATTTTCTTTATCAATATGGAAAAATGCTTCATAACTGAATTCTACCATCTAAAGATATTGACGGTCCTCTGTTTATTATGTAAATAGAAGTATCTACATCATCTTCCCAGAACTGTAAGGGAAAACCAGCATGCAATCTCATACTCCTTGCACGCTCCATGATTGTCATGTTCATCCTCTCTAACACACCATTTTTTGGTGGTGTTCTTGGAACTATATTATCTCTACGAATACCATGGTATCAACAGTAATCATCAAAATCCTTGCTACAATATTCACCTCCATTATCTAATCTGAGCAACCAAAGATTTCCATTTCTTAGAAGTATCAAAAACATCAGATTTTTGTCGAATGCAATAAACCCAAGTTTTTCTAGTTGCATCATCAATAAAAGTAACATAATAGCGAGAGCCACCAAGAGATGATAGCTGAGTTGGTCCCCATACATCTGTATGCACAATCTTTAACCTTTCACTCTTCTTTTCTTTTCCGATTTTGAGAAATCTGACTCTCTTTTGTTTTCCATAAACACAATGCTCACAGAAGTCCAAATCAATTTGTTTACGATTGGGCAACAAATTTATTTTTTGAAGTACCTACATCCCCTTCTCACTCATGTTTCCAAGCCTATGATGCCACAGTGTTGTATCCACTCCTGTAGAAGCTAAATATATAGAAGAGTCAGTATTACCTGTACATATATACAATGTACCTACTTTCTCTCCTTTTGCTATCACCAATGATCCTTTGATGACCTTCCAAGTCTTATCTGTAAATATGGATATACAACCTTCACTTGCCAACTGTCCTATTGAAATTAGATTTTTCCTTAGATTTGGAACATGTCTTACCTCTTTGAACAACCATTGGTTTCCATTGCTTTTCTTTATTTTTACCTTTCTCATTCCAACAATTTTGCACGGTGCATCATCACCCAAATGAACCTGTCTAAAATCACCTTGAACATAATCTAGAAAATGTTTCCTATGGGGTGTGGCATGAAATGAAGCCCCTGAATCTACCACCCAAGACTCAGAAATATTATCTACAAAAATAATCAGAGGATCTTGTAACACATCACCTATTAGATTTGCTTCCTGATTTCTCTCCTATTGTCCATCTCTTTGTTTCTTTGGATCTCTGTAGTCTTTCTTCAAATGTCCTTTCTTCTCACAATTCCAACACTCTATCTTTCCAATTCTGGATTTGGATCTGCCCTTCTTAGAATTCTTGCAGTTCCCTGAGCACTTTCCTCTATCCTTTTGTATTCCCCTGTTCTCCTTGTTCAACACATTATCTGATGTCTCACCTGTGCTTTTCTGTTGCATTTCCTCACTTAGGATAACACCAACAACATCATCAAATTTTAAATTATTTGAACCAGAGACAGATTTACTTACAACCATGACCAATCTGTTCCAACTTTTTGGTAATGAGCACAAGATTAGAAGAGCCCTGACCTCATCATCAAAGTCCACTTTTACATAAATTAGTTTATTAGTAACCGTATTAAATTCATTTAAATGATCTGCAACAAACCCACCTTCTGACATCTTCATATTAAATAATCTCTTCATTAGAAATACCTTATTGGATGCTGAGGGTTTTTCATACAATTTAGCCAATGCATCCATCAAAGCCTTCGTTGTCTTTTCTTTCAAAATATTAAAAGTCGTCGACGCTGCTAGGCTGAGTTGTAATGTTCCTAGAGCCTTTCTGTCAAGAATCTCCCATTTTTTGTCTTTCATAGATGTCAACTTCTTTTCTATTTCGCCCAATGGTAGGAATAATCCTTTTGATATAAATAATATTCCATCTGCATCTTCCATAACTAGTAGTTTTGGCTGTTAAATTTCTGCATCTTCCTTACCTACTTGACAGGCCAATCAGACTTCTCAACACATCCATATATCTAGTCCTCATATAGTGACTAGATATATGGCATGCACCTCTAAGTCTGCAAGGAATGTGCATGCAACAATTACTTTTTGGAGTTAAGCATATTATAAAATTGTCATTAATTTAAGCTACAAACCCTTTTTTCCTTGATTTTTCGAAGAATAGTTGATAAACTAATCAAAATTATAAGATTTCAAACATATTTCCTTCTGAATTATATTTTCGATGGTTGTACCCATGCCTCAATCTGAATTTTGAGTTGAAATTTATGGCTTTTTGAAATCAACAATTTTACTCATTTTTGCACTTATTTCAGTAGTACCAAAAATCTCAAGGGCTGACTTCTTCCTGCTGTAGAATAAAATCTGGCAAGAAACAGGAAAACTTTAATAACATGAATTGATATTATTCATGACCTTGAATACAAAACAACTCTCATATTTAGGATCTAACAATCTCTCCGACTTCTACAATAGTGTAAATTTTCCAATTTGTCGCTTTTTCTTTTCCTCTAGAAAATGGTTATCACCTAAACGGAGAAAAACTAGAAAGCATCCCCTAAAAACATAGTTGTATGGATTGATGGGTAAATAAAAAATTTGAGTAAATACAAATTTATGGATAGGTGATCTAGGGTCCCCTTTCTTCCTCTAAATATTTCAAAAATCCTCTAAACATGCTCGAAAATAGTGGATTTTTCCCTATTTCAACATCTCCACTTTAACTCCCTTTGAATTTTTTCGGGAGTCCAAATGGGTATCTTCATACATTCTTTTTGAACTATCTATAAAAGTTTCACACTTAGGTGGACCTTGGTTACCGATCACTACCCACACCTTCAAAAGTCACTATTTCAGTTTTTCATAAAATGGAAGAAAAATTAACCAATGGACCTCACTGGAATAATTGTAACCCTCGTCATTTCGGACAAACACAAAAAATATCATCCAAAATTGAGTTGAAATGCTAATGTTATGCCCAAAATAAGTTTTGGGCTCTAGAATATTTTTTATAATAAATTTCCAATTTTCTTCTCTTCTCTCTTTCTCTTCCTTCCTTCTCTCTTTCTCTTCTTTCCATATCCCTTCTTCTCTTTTTTTATTTTCTTTATATCTTCCTCTTATTCTCTTTTTTATTTACTTTCCCTTCTTTCTCTCTTCCTCCTTTATCGATGATCAAGATCTATCCCTTTCGTCGATGTTTGGACATCAAAAGATCATTTTCTACCAATGTATGAGTGTCACGATGTCTTTTCCCTATTGATATATCGGTGATGAATGTATTTTCCTTGTCGATAAGGGTCCTTTATTGACAATGAAATCATTTCTTTTTCATCGGTGTATTGGTGAAAAATACACCTTTCTTTTCAACATATCATCTATGAATCCACATCCTCTTGACGATGTATCGATGATGAAAAACTCATCCTTTTTCTAGTGTATTGGCGATGAAAATATTTTTATTGCTAATAGATCATTGAAAGAACCTCATATCTTAGTTGACATTTCAGTGATGAAAACTTATTTTCCGTCGAAACGTTCCTTTGTTGGTAGCCAAAAGATTATTTTCCTTCGATGTTTTGGTAAAGAAATATTTTTTCTCACTAATGTGTCGGCGAAGAATTATCTTTTCTTCTCAATGTATCAACAAAGAAAACAGTTTTATCACCAATGTATCGATGAAGAATTTTTTTTTTCTCATTGATGTTTCGATGAAAAAAATATTTTGTCTCACTAATGTTTTGACAAAGAATCCACTTTCATCGCTGAAACTCCTTTTTCCTCTTTTTTGGTGATTTCCAAAGTTCTTCCCTCGCTGATGTATCAACGAAGATATTCATTCTTCACCAATACACACTATATGAACAACTCCAACATTTCGACATTGAGTCTATTTTTTGTGATTTTTTAGAGCACACGATTGTCACAGTCATTGTGAAAACGTTCGACCCATCCCTCTAAGCCAAATTTAATTACATAGGTGTTGGGTCTTTTAATCACCTTCCTAATTTCTCAAGAAGATAGTTAGAAAGATGGTGCATTTAATTATCAATCCAGGGCTTGTATGGAACTTGTGAACTGTCATGCACTGTATATGAAGGAACAACTATTCTTTCTATTCGTTGTATTCATAGTATCAATTATTACATTTGTTGTTGGAGTATACATAATTCTCAAGCTATGGAAAGGTTCTACATAAATCCACGTTTGCACACATTGCAGAAATGAAAGCATACTAACAAGAAAGTAAATCACTCAAGAAGAGGTGGGCTCCTCATCTCCCTGCTTTCAGCCACCTGCAGGTATTGGTAAGAAACACACATCACACGAGAATAGAAAATATAAATCGCTCTTGCAAAAAATTGAATCACACTCTTAGAAAAGAAACACACAAGTTGCATAGGTATCAGGAGTATGGCTCAATTGTCTCATGAAGAAACCCCAACTATGTGTAGTAAAATTGGTTGTAGAATTGAAACTCTAAATTACTTTTGTAGAAATTGAAATTTACACCACACTTGATGAAAATGAATCACACATGCTGAAAGGAATTGATTAACTACTTGCTGGAAAATAAATTAACTAAGTCCTCAAAACCAGAGCCTAATCCTTTCCAAGATGATCCATGTCATTAATCAAACCAACAAATATAACCATTGCATTAAGCACGGTTATTCAACGACATAAAAGAATGCAACCCATTTGAAATGTGTTTATTAGAAACAACCGAATAAATGAAATCCAACATAAACACTACCTTGCATGAACGATTTGAACCAAGAAACTAGTTACATAATTAAATTAAATAAATCTTACGTGAAATTACAAGAAATAAAGCAACCATCTAGGAAACACGACACTTTGTTCTAGTGGAGTGGGCCCTACCTCCATAGAACATAGTGTTGGTATTTATTCTACATTAACACTCATTTCATAAATTAATTAAATTAATTAATCTAATCAAAAGAAATCAATCTATTACAAGCATGCAAAGAAAATAAATCAAATTAATTAATTAAATCACACGGTGCATAAATTATAAAACCATAATTAAAAATGAAAACTCAAATGAATTAATTAAATCACACATTAAAGAAATCATAAAACTATAAAATAAAAACTCACTCAATTAATTAAATCACACACTAAGGAAATGATAAAACTATAATAAAATCTCACTGAATTATTCCATTGTCATTCGGAAATTGCTCTAAGAGTCCTCCCCTAATAATGGAGAGAGTGCTTTCTTTTATACATAAATTCAATGGAAACTAGAAATAAAAAATATCTAAATAAATCTACTTATGAATTTAATAAATCCATAGTGGTTACAATAATTTCCTAAACAATGAATAGTTTTCATGATCCTTGCTAACAATTAGCAAATAATAAATATATTTCAAGATATTTCGCTAACAATGAGCAAATAATAAATAACTTCCAAGATCTTTTGTTAATAATTAGCAAATAATAAATAACTCCAATATATTTTGCCCAAGAATTCCAAGATATTTTGCTAACAATTAGCAAAGAATAAATAACTCCAAGATCTTTTGCCCAAGAATTACAAGATTCTTGGTCAACCACTCAAACCAATATTTTGTCTTGGAATTGCAAAATTATCTCCATATTTTTTATTTTCTTGGACTAATATTATTGTTGCATAAATTAAAAAAATGAAAAATATGTGACATCATGGCTCACGGTTCTGATGGCTCAAGGTTTTCGGTGTTGGCTCATGGTTCTGACGACTCAAGGTTTTCAGTGTTGGCTCATGGTTCTGTCGACTCAATGTTCCTTGGACGAGTTGTGTCATTGTTCAGAGTTGCAACACATGAGTTGTGGCACTATTCAGAGTTGCAGCATGGGAGTAGCAGGGAGTTGTAATAAATCGTGAAAACTTGATTTCTCAAAAAGGATGATATGGCTTGTTGAGATATTTTGAGGATAGACTTATAATCACTTAATAATATCTCATACAAAAAATCTCAAGGACCCATTTCATATATATTTGGTTATAGGAGTAACAACAATGATGACGTAGGAGTAGCAACAAACTAGAGTAACAACAACTAGGAGTTGCAGCAAGTTGCAGCAAATCGTGAAAACTTGATTTATCAAAAAGTACGATCTGGGTTGTTGAGATATTTTGAGGATAAGCATATTTTAACTCAATAAATCCTCGTGCAAGAAATATCTAGAACCCATTGTTATCTCGCAAATGTTTCCTCACCCCATGCAACTTTCCTGGATGGCCTTTCCATTTTCCTATGGAGACTTGAAGTCCCCTTTTGTACCTTCCAGAGAAAAAAAAACACATTATTCCACATATACACACCCTACCAGTTAGACAACAAGAATATACGCAGGTTTCTCCACTACAACCCACGTACATCGGGTTTGGTGCTCAAAATTAAAAATGATGTCGTGTTTCCATGTCACGTCACGAGATCCAGGATCCTTGACATTCCATTTACTGGAAATGCTCCGACTCATCCCTTCAGTTCCATTTGAAGGATATAAATTGAGCCATATCCAAGCCTTGGAGGAGGAGAGAATTCAACTTTTGAGAGAAAAGATACTCTGGAGAAATTTCACTTCATATTGAGTTTGCATCCCTTTATCCTTGAAAGTTTGAACTCATTGTTCAACCCCCAAGCTCTTCCTTATTTGTGATGGAGAACCTCATTATATCCTTTATATGAGCTTGCCTTTGGTGGAGGATTGAAGTGGTGGAGGCCCAGTTGGAGGGACTTAGTTTCTCGGTTCCATTATGTTTCGTTACAAAAGTTTGTCACGTATATAATTTTGTTGATTATTTTAATAGAAATACTCTTTTCTTGTCCCATTGATATCTTGCAAATATTTGAATTATTATTCCATAGGCATATTTCTCATTGTTTGTTGTGGAGCCTGATTATCTTCCTAATTCATAGGTCTTTGTTTCCAGCCATGTTTATACCCCATGAAGTCTTTACACCCTAGAAGAATGTACACTCTTCCACGCGGGGGACTGCAGAGGGGGGTTAGCCCCTCTGTGGAGTCTGGGGGGTCTAAGGGTAAGAAGGCCCCTGGCGGGTGTTCAAGGGAAGCGTCCCTTGATGGGGGTTCGAGGGTGAAGCCCCCGAAGGAAAAATTGCCTTGTAAATGTATATTGTAATTTCATTGTAAATATGGATAGTTCATTATAAGGTCGCAGATCTAACGGTAGAAATTATGTTAGTGTTTTTTTCCCTAGAAGGCAAACCTCTGTTATGAGGGAAATGTATTTCGACTATGCATTATGGAGAATATGGTATTCTGAAATAGGAGACTATGAGAGAAAGAAGAGGAAGTTACAACGGGTTTACTGTAGGTTGTATCCCTTCATTTGCTGGATAATAATATAAGAAGTACCTAGAAATTTATCTGGTGGATGTAGCCCACACTAGGTGAACCATGTATATCTGTGTCTTTGTTTTATTGTGTATCATATGTGTTTTATTTCCGCTTTTGTTTTATTTTATTGCTCCGCGATCCTATTTTTCTAACAACTGGTATCAAAGAGAAAGGTAACTCGCAGGAAGAGAGAGTTCCTGGTTCGAGTGGGAGCAATGTCGGAAGATGGAAATTTTAGGGTCGAGAAATTTAACGGCCAAAACTACAAGTTATGGAAGATGAAGATGGAAGATTATTTATGTCAGAAGGATTTATTCCTACCATTGGGCGGAATAGAAAATAAGCCGACGGGTATCAAGGACGAAGAATGGGAGATTCTTGATAGAAAGGCTCTAGGAAAGATACGGCTGAGCCTAGCAACGTCAATGGTTTTCAATATTTTGAAACAAAAGACAACGAAGGGATTGATGGATGCATTGGCTAAATTGTATGAAAAACCCTTGGCATCCAATAAGGTATTTCTAATGAAGAGATTAGTTAATATGAAGATGTCAGAAGATGGGTCTATTGCAGATCATTTAAATGATTTTAATACAGTTACTAATCAACTAAGTTATGTAAAAGTGGACTTTGATGATGAGGTTAGGGCTCTTCTAATCTTGTGCTCATTTCCAGAAAGCTGGAACAGCTTGGTCATGGTTGTAGGTAACTCTCTCTCTGGTTCAAGTACTTTAAAATTTGATGATGTTGTTGGTGTTATCCTTAGTGAGGAAAAGCGATGGAAAAGCACAGGTGAGACATCAGGTAATGCGTTGAACATGGAGAATAGGGGAAGACAAAAGGATAGAGGAAAGGGCGCACGGAACCAAGGGAATTATAGGAAGGGAAGATCCAAATCCATACTTGGAAAGACAGAGTGTTGGAATTGTGGGAAGAAAGTACATCTGAAGAAAGATTGCAGAGCTCCAAAGAAACAAAGAGATGGACAACATGAGAGAAATCAAGAAGCAAATGTAACAGGTGATGTTTTACAAGATGCTTTGATTCTTTCTATAGATAATATTTATGAATCTTGGGTAGTAGATTCAGGGGCTTCATTTCATGCCACACCCCATAGGAAACATTTTCTAGATTATGTTCAAGGTGATTTTGGACAGGTTCATTTGGGTGATGATGCACCATGCAAAATTGTTGGAATGGGAAAGGTAAAAATAAAGCAACGCAATGGAAACCAATGGTTGTTGAAAGAGGTAAGACATGTTCCAGATTTAAGGAAAAATGTAATTTCAACAAGGTAGTTGGGAAGTGAAGGTTGTATATCCATATTAACAAATAAGATGTGGAAGGTCATCAAAGGATTATTGGTGATAGCAAAAGGAGAGAAGGTAGGTACATTGTATTTATGTACTCGTAATATTGACTCTTTTATCTCTTTAGCTTCTACAGGAGTAGATACAACACTGTGGAATCATAGGCTGGAACACATGAGTGAGAATGAATTCATATACTTCACAAAAGAAATATGTTGCCAGATCTTAAACAAATTAATTTGGACTTCTTTGAACATTGTGTTTATGGAAAACAAAAGAGAGTCAGATTTCTCAGAGTCAGAAAATAAAAGAAGAATGAAAGGTTAGAGCTTGTGCATATAGATGTATGGGGACCAACTCAGTTATCATCTTTTGGTGTCTCTCATTATTATGTTACTTTTATTGATGATGCAACTAGAAAAAATTGGGTTTATTGCATTCGACAAAAATATTATGTTTTTGATAATTTTAAGAAATGGAAAGCTTTGGTTGAGAATGAGACAGGAAAAAGTTTGAAGTGTCTCAGATCATATAATGGAGGTGAATATTGCAGAAATAATTTTGATTATTACTTTTCATACCATGGGATTCATAGAGAGAAGACAGTTCCAAGAACACCACAAGAAAATGGTGTGTTAGAAAGGATGAATAGGACAATCATGGAGCGTGCAAGGAGTATGATATTGCATGTTGTTTTTCCTTTACAGTTCTGGGCAGATGTTGTAGATACTGTTGTTTACTTAATAAACAGAGGACCTTAAAGCTCTTTGGATGGTATAATTCCATAGGAGGAATGGACAGGAAAAAAGTCAAACTATTATTTTTTGAAAACTTTCGATTGTGAAGCATTTGTCCATATTGATAAAGAAAATAGAACAAGGCTTGAAGCAAAATCCAAGAAGTGTACCTTTATTGGATACGGTGTTAATGATTTTGTTTATCACTTATGGGATTATGGAAATAACAAAATCATTAGGAGTAGAGATGTCATATTCAATGAGAAGGTCATGTACAAAGATCAGTTGCAGGGAAAGAAACAGGAAAAAGAAAAAGAAGAATACATAGTGCTTGATGAGATCACTGAAAAAGAAATTCCAAAGGAACCAGAAAATCAAAATGTACAACAATAGGAGCAACAGGTACCTCAAACACCTAGAAGTGTTGTTAGAAAATATACCAGGTTAAGTATACCCCCTGAATGATACTCTCCTTCATTGTATTATTTATTGTTGATAGATTCTAGTGAACCAGAATGTTATGAAGATTCAATGCAGGTAGACACCAAAAAGAAGTGGGAGCAAGGCATGAAAGAGGAAATGGATTCCTTGGTAAATAACCATACTTGGGACTTGGTTCAGTTGCCTGCAGGAAAAAGAGCATTACAGAATAAATGGGCTTACAATTTGAAGGAAGAAGATGGAGAAATAAAGAAGTACAAGGCTAGACTTGTTGTAAAGGGGTTTGCACAAAAGAAAGGTATATATTTTGATGAAAAGTTTTCTCCTGTTGTTAAAATGAATTCAATTAGGACTATTTTAAGTCTTGTAGCAGTAGAAGATTTGCATCTTGAACAATTAGATGTTAAAACAACTTTTCTCCATGGGGATTTGGAGGAAGAGATTTATATGCAACAACCATAGGGGTATGAGGTCAAAGGGAAGGAGAATTTGGTATGCAGGGTGAAGAAGAAATGGTATGGCCTAAAGCAAGCTCCAAGGCAGTTTTATTTGAATTTTGACAGGTTTATGACAGAACAAGGTCATAGCAGATGTCATTCTGATCACTGTGTTTATTTCAAAAGGCCAGAAAATGGAAGCTATATTATCTTGCTATTGTATGTAAATGACATGCTTGTTGCAGGGTCTAATATGCAGGATATAAATGTGCTCAAGAAAAAATTAGCTAATTCATTTGTGATGAAGTATTTGGGTGTTGCAAAGAAAATCCTTGGTATGAGAATAACAAGAGACATGAAAAATCACAAATTGATATTGTCTCAGGGTGAGTACATAGAGAAGGTGTTGGAGAGGTTTAGAATGCAGAATGCAAAACCAAGTAGTACACCTTTAGCCAACCATTTCAAATTAACTAAGGAAATGTGTCCCAAGACACAGGAGGAGATATAATACATGTACAAGGTGCCTTATTCATCAACAGTTGGCAGCTTGATGTATGCAATAGTTTGGACAATACCAGATATTGCACATGTAGTGGGAATTGTGAGCAGGTATATGAACAATCCAGGTAAAGAACATTGGTAGACAGTAAAGTGGATTCTCAAGTATTTGAGAGGTATTGCTACTCATGCATTATGTTTTGGAGGTTCAGACACCTTTCTATAGGGATATGTTGATTCAGATATGGCAGGTGATAAAGACAGCAGGAGGAGCACCAAAGGGTATGTTTTTACTATAGGTGGAACAACAATAATTTGGATTTCGAAAATGCAAAAGGTTGTTACACTTTCAACAATAGAGGCAGAGTATGTTGTTGCTATAGAGGCTAGTAAAGAGATGATTTGGTTACAAAGGTTTATGGAGGAATTGGGAAAGAAGCAAGAGAATAGCAGGTTGTACTATGACAGTGAGAGTGCCATTCATCTTGCAAATAACTCATCCTTCCATTCGAAGACTAAGAATATATAGTTGAGGTACCACTTCATACGATCCACCTTGGAAGATGGACATTTGAAGCTGGAAAAGATACACACTAGCCAAAATCCTACAGACATGTTAAAAAAGGGAGTAACCAAGGAGAAACTGAGTTCCTGCTCAGTTTCAGTTGGTCTTCAAGAATGAAGATGAAGATGAGAAATTTTTCAGGTCCAAGAAGGTTCAGAGTCTAGCATATACAACAACGGCGGAGTTGTTGAGATCAGTCTCCAAGTGGGATATTGTTGGTTGTGGATCCTGATTATCTTCCTGATTCAGAGGTCTTTGTTTTCATCCATGTTTATACCCCATGAAGTCTTTACACCCCAGAAGAATGTACACTCTTCCACGTGGGGGAGTGTAGAGGGGGGTTACGGTAGAAATTATGTTAGGGTTTTTTTCCATAGAAGGCAATGCTCTGTTATGAGGGAAATGTATTGCGGCTATGCATTATGGTGAATATGGTATTCTAAGATAGGATATTGTGAGAGAAATAAGAGGAAGTTACAGCAGGTTTGTTGTAGGTTGTATCCCTTCATTTGTTGGATAATAATATAGGAAGGAACTGGCAATTTCTCTGGTGGACATAGCCCACACTGGGTGAACCACGTATATCTGTGTCTCTATTGTATTGTGTATCTTCTGTGTTTTATTTCCATATTTTTTTTATTTTATTGCTCCGCGATCCTGTTTTTCTAACAATCATGTATGTTGATGGATTATGCTAATCTATATACTAAAATGATATATTATCACCATATGCTTGCATATCTTGGTTGTTGAGGACAAATTGCAGGTATAAAGCTTTGAGTTGCATACTCAACAATGGTCTTCATTGAATGTCCAAACAAGGTAGGCTCTTGACCTTGTCTTGTTAGCATTTCATTTATATATAGCATACTTGGGATTAGAGTTTATTTCTATGTGTCATTCTGTCTATTGTGGTTTACCCCATGCCATGGAGATATTTTCCTCATAACAGAATTGGTGACCATACTGGGGATTGATCTTCTGTTTGGGGTTTGGAGTGTTTTTCCCCTTGAATTTCTCTCTATTAGCCTGAGTTTCATTGTCGCATGATTGCTTGACATCCTATTTTTATTTTTCTTCTGATTTTCTTGGCTTAATCCTTGCCATGGCAATGTTTTACTATATATACGTGGTTTTCCCTTGACAGACACATACATACGCGAGTTGTTCTTTCGTAGGGAGTGTACATACACGAGTTTTTCTCAAACAATACCGTACATCATCTCTTTAGGCTTACTGGCTGAGTTTGATGTTTGTTGGGTGAGTTTGGTTGGTTGCTGAGTCTTGTTAGGTCTCTGTCCTAACTGTTAACTTCTTACAGAGTGATAGGAAACCTTCTTATTGTTGAATTTTCAAGCGATATTCTTTCTTATCATCTTTCTCATTAGTTATCCTTGCACATTGGTCTGGGTGTTTTCTTCTTGGTATCCTGATCAACTTGTCTCTTTTTTCTTGCAGTAGGGTTTGTATGTGAATTTGTTATTCAGTCCTTGCATTGTCTTTTCTTTATATCGAAAATACAAAAAAAAAATCTCATTTTTCATTATGGAATTTTCTCTTTTGATTACTTAGTATTGATCTTGACACATGTGGAAAGATTTCATTTTATTGAAATTATAGAAATTGCATCGAAAGTTGCATTTAAAATCTTACCATCTCTTGAGAATTTAAG
The DNA here is from genome assembly GCA_009831015.1 of Picea engelmannii. Lineage (NCBI taxonomy): Eukaryota > Viridiplantae > Streptophyta > Pinopsida > Pinales > Pinaceae > Picea > Picea engelmannii. The sequence continues at coordinate 236,997 of ML779958.1, forward strand.
ATTAGGACTTAATAGTATTTTTATGTTCGCTTCTTTGATATGCTGAGTAATAATATCATTATTTTCATGACCACACCTCTTGAGTAAAGAAAAGCTATTAAAAGTAACGTTGATTAACTAAAATTGATTAGAAACGATTTTATTTCCCAGGGTACACAAACAAGCATAGGACATAGGGCCTTGGAATAGAATTTTGTGAGTAAACTTCTCCAAGGATATTAAATTAAACATATGTGTCTAACCAGGGAGTGGTGAAACTCATTGTGTAATTAGTGTCGTGAGGAGGCTCCGCTCACACTGGAGTTAAAAATGAGGTCACGCGAAGTTGGTTGTAGAGATATCCCTCTAATACCTTCTTAGTGTCAGAGATATTTCTGTGGTTCTATTCATATTTGGGGGTCTTGGTAGTACCTTTACCTCTATGAGAGGTGGTGCTTTCAATATTTTGGGATTTGTTACCCTACCCATATGGTGGACTGGACTTATGACTATTCGTCTGCACATTAGTTATATTGTGGTGGCTCTAGTTGCTTTACATAGGTAGCCACATAAGTTACTTGCATGGGTTATTCTGCAGGTACCCTAAGTCAGATAAGGGTCATAAATCACACAACCTTTATGGAGGATTACCTCTCCAGGGGGATCTGACCGACTGCGTTTTTAATCCCAAGAGGGCCCTTATAAATTATTCTGATACCTACACTCTTTTGAAGGGAGTGTCAGGCCCCTCTTGGGTGAGGAATACCTACTCTAGTGAGGGAGGCCCCTTTTCAGCTACTATATCCTATTTGTGTACATTTGACCTTTTTAGCTTTATTTTAGTGTGCTCTTTGATTATTAGTTGGCCCTAGGATTTGGTTTCATATCTCGAGTCTTGAGTCATTGTGGAGATAGACTGGCCTCCTTGCAGGTCTCTCCATTTTTTGAAGTTACCACCGCATAAACGTGGTACATATATCTCCACCTCCCAGACTTGTGATTATCCAGTTATGAGTATTGATTCAAGTCTGAAGGACACAAGGAGTCCGTCGAGTCCTATACCTTTTGTGATTAGTGGGATTCCTTCGACTCCTTCAGCCACGATGGTTGGAGTGTCGATGGTTCTCATCCCTATTGCTATCCAACCTGTGGTTTCTACTTGACCCATACAAACGAACTCTTTCTGGTCTCTTTTTGGTATGATGGGATACAATTCTCATTCCATACCTTCAGTCTCTAACCCTTTTTCTTTTGGTATGCCCAATATGACGTCACAACTTTCATCCTCTATTCCAACAAATAATGCAAATCCTAGTTTTGGACTTGGGGGCATGGATCCTCTACATGCTCCTCTCTCATTTGGTTGGGGTCATATTCCCCAAATGAATCCTACAGTTGAAGGCCAACCTCCTTTTTCTTCTGGGTCTAATCCTAGTTTCAATGCTCCTGGATGGAGTAATCAACCGGGTAGACAAGTCACTTCCTATATTCCATCCTTCCCCCCTTCTTCCTCCATGTCGATTCTGAAAAACACATTTTTTATGACAAATCCCCCTCTATCCTTCGTAGTTCCACTCAGAGGGAGTTAGTTTCACGCTATGGGAAACCCCCAACCTGGAGCTCCTCCAGCTCGGGGGAATGTTTATAACCCCCATTATGCCAACCCTGCAAGTATGGTGACCATACAACATCTTATGAATCAGTTTGGAGGAGGATATTACCCTACCGGACAGGGCCATGGTATATACCAGAACCTTGGATGGCTTGCAATCCCTAAACGCCAATATTTCCTAGGAGCATGGGCTCACACGCCACAACCCCGACTCCCTTTTATGACCACACTTAATCTACTAGATTTGTCGAGATTAATGAGTGATCTGGTGTGTCACGATCCGTCATGGCCCCCCATCCCTACCAAGCTTCCTTCAGACATTCCAAAATTCAAGGGAAAGACTGGTGAGGATCAGGGTGATGATGTTACTATGGCAAGTCTTAGATTGATGTAGCCACTCGATATCATGATTACAATTCTTCATATATTGTTATAGGTCTAGAGTCTCCCCTTCCTCCGAAAACACCCTTGTAGATCAAAAATCCAAAATCTTCACCTCATATTCCGAAAGGAGTACTAAAACACTTTTCCCATAATCCTAATGTCAGAGTTGCCCATAACTATTCGATTGTTAAATATATGGGTCAAACCCCTTGTGCAATGTCGGCTTTGGAGGTGATCCAAACATGTCCTTCACAGAGGAACTCCTTATTATCTACTTTAGGAGATCTAGACCCGTGTGGCTCAAAGGTTATTAAGTTTGATGCCAAGAATGTTAAGCCTCGCTTGCCTTACCACGTGGCCTTTCAAATCCATGTGGAGTACATGAAAATTACCATCAAATGCATTGTAATTGATGAAGGTTACACGACGTGTGTGATGTCCCTAACTTGTTGGAAATCCATTGGATCTCCAACTCTATCCAAATCTATGACTATGTTGACCGCATTTGATGGACGTTGATTTCAGCCCCACATAATTCTTCCCACTTTTCTGGTCCAGTTAGGTGGAAAGACAGTGGAGGTTGATGTCGAGGTGGTAGATGCGCCCCTTGTCTATAATTTACTACTAGGGCGTAATTGAATGTATGCCATGACCGTGGTTGTGTCATCATTTTTCTTCACTTTATGTTTTCCTCATGAAGGGAAAATAGTGACAATTGATCAATTGTCCTTTGCGCATGCTAGTCCTAATGCATCAGTTGGACCTTCAATCCCAATGATCGATAATTCTCGGCAGACAACTGAGGATGTTGGTGTCAGAATGTATTCCTCTCTCATGGGTATCTTTGATTTTGTGGCACCAATCCATCACATTCATGCCATTTCCAGTAAATCTTAATCATCGATAAGGTTCATTCCTTTCCACACTTCATATTTCAATGACTCTTGGACCCTACTTTCCCCGACTATGTCATGCGAAGGTCAGTCATACATTGGGATGGAAATTACACTGTCAGTGACAGAGGTTACGTATCAGGATATTATTAACGCTATTGCTGACCCAAATCCTTTCTCCTCACAAACGAACAAGGAGGATCCTGTTCTAGAGCCTGTATGGGATTCCCAATCGTCTTGTTCGCATGATTTCCTCGACGATACTTTACCATCAGATGAATCCATATTAGAGGCTATGTATGGTCCCGATAGGCCTTGGGACGATATGCATCACCACTCCTATTTCCTCCCATATCTTGTTAGGATTGAACAAGACGACTTTATATCTACCTTGAGTGAGATGGTCGGTCATGTTGTGGTTCCAATAGATACGCATGGTATTTATGCCGAAGGAAACATGGAGAATATTTATCCTACCATCACAATCGACATCTCTCGAATTTCTAGAAAAAATGAGAACATATATATCGGTGCGGATTGTTCACCTGAATAAATTCATATCTACACCGATCTCTTCAAATAATTTTGTGATATATTTGCTTGGTCATATGAAGAGATGTTAGGGATCGACCCCATCATTTTCGAACATGAGACCAAGACTTATCCAGATGCTAGACCTATTCAACAACGTCTTAGAGTTGTTAATCTTAGGAATTCCCCTGCTATTAAGGTAGAGGTAGAGAAGCTACTTAATGCTAGTTTCATCTACCCAGTTCCCTTAACCGAATGGGTTTCCAACCCCGTTCCCATTAATAAGAAACAAGGAACCATCTGTGTATGTATGGATTTTTGAGACCTGAACAAGGCTTGTCCTAAAGACAACTTCCCAATTCCTTTCATTGACCAGATTCTTGATGAGTGCGTGGTAAGTGAAGTTTTTTCTTTTATGAACAAATTTTCAGGATATAATCAAATTCAAATCAAACCCAAGGATCAACACAACACAAATTTTATTTTTCCTTGGGGTACTTTTTCATACTGGAAAATGCCTTTTGGCCTTAAAAACATTGGAGCAACCTTCCAACGCGCCATGACCTTTTCTTTTCACAATATCAAGCATATTGTCGAAGCTTACCTTGATGATATTGCTGCTCACTCTCGCAAGAGAGTAGATCACTCCACTCACCTTCAATTATTATTTGAGAGACGTCATTACTATCGCATCTGTTTCAACCCTCACAAGTGCATCTTTTGCATTAGGTCTGGCCATCTCTTAGGATTCTTATTCTTTGAGCTTGGGATCATGGTGGATCCTATGAAGGTTGAGGAAATACTTCGATTTCCTCCCCCATGCAACATTTGAGAACTTCAGGGTTTATAAGGGAAGGCTAACTTCTTACATCGATTCATAGTGAACTATGCCAATTTAACTAAGGGTTTCATGCATCTTTTGAAGAAGGATAATTTGTTTATATGGGATGAACGAGACCAGGAATCCTTCGATACTCTTAAGAAAGCCTTGGTATCGATGCCTCTGTTGAAGCCTCTAGACTACAGTAGAGACTATTTTGTTTATATCAACCCATCTGAAGGGATGGTTGGTATGGCTCTAGTTCAATAGGATGATGAGCTCCATGAGCACATTTTCTACTATCTCAATCAAAACTTAGTTGGTCCTGAACTTAAATACTCTCACGTAGAAAAACTAGCCTTGGTCGTTATACATGCAGTTCAAATATTACATAATTATATATTACTTTTCAAAACTACCGTAGTTGCAAATATCAATCCATTTCAATATGTCCTTACGAGGCATATCATAGGGGGAAAATACAATAAGTGGATTATTATTTTGTAAGAATTTGGTCTCAATTTTTCTTTGGTGAAGTCTAAGAAATCGCTAGTTTTTTTCGAGTTGATATCAAAATTCCCTCGACTAGATGAGGAAATTATTCATGACCATTCATTTGCAGATGAATATATCTTCCATATATCATCTTCTGACCCCTATTATGGAGACATTCTAATTTATCTTCAAACCTTGAATCTATCCCAACATCTTTCGAGAGATGATCGATGACGTATACATCATCAAGCTAAAAACTACCTTATCATCAATGACACTTTGTATCATCGAGGAGTAGATAATATTTTGCATCATTATTTGACTCATGAGGAAGCTAAGTCAGTCTTCAATGACTGTCACAGTGGGGCTTTTGGTGGTCATCTATCTGGGCTTGTGATAACCCAAAAAGTTTTGCTATCCGACTATTTTTGGCCATCAATTTTTTAAGATTGTTTTAAAGTAGTCAAGAAGTGTCACCCTTGCTAGGTGTTTGCTCAGAAAATCCGCTCGCATCTAGCCCCTCTTCACCCAGTCATCATCGTCGGTCCCTTCACCAAGTGGGGGTTAGATTTTATGGACTGTAACCCAAATTCGACAGGGGGCATCAACATATTATTTTGGTCATGGATCACTTCACTAAATGGGCAGAGGCCATGCCTACCATTAAATCCAATGGTAAGACGACAACATTCTTCATATTCAACCAAATTATAGACCGGTTCAGAATACCAAAGGATATTTTCACTGATCATGGCAGTCACTTTTAGAATGAAATGATGAAGGAGTTAGCATCAAAACTGGGGTTTAAGCATGGTCATTCTTCCCCTTATTATTCCCAGGAAAATGAACAAGTAGAGACGGTGAATAAATCTCTCAAAACCATCTTGCAAAAAACTGCTAGCTAGAGTAAATATGACTGGCATCTAATGCTTTTCCCTAAACTTTGGGAACATTGAACCTCGGTAAAGACCTTCATTGGTTTTTCTACTTTTCAGTTAGTACATGGCATGGAGTCGATCCTTCTGATTGAATGTGAAATCCCTTCCCTCAAACTGGAAATTGAGCTCCTACATGACACATCCAATCTTGAAGAACGCCTTGTGCACCTAGAGCGTCGAGATTCCCCTACGGTTATCGAAGTGAATAAATGATGTGTTAAGGTTTAGCATGATAGGTTTTTCTATCCTTGATAGTATGCTGAGGGTGACTTGGTTCTCCTGTATGACCAAGCCAAAGAACCGTTGGGTCCAGGAAAGTTCAACCCCATGTGACACAGTCCTTATATCATGCGACGTGTTTTAGAGAAAGGAGACTATGAATTGGAATATTATGAAGGGAATATGTTGGATGAGCCCATAAATGGGATCTACCTTAAAAGGTATTATGCTTGAGCCCTCAAGCTTGGGGATGTCTTTTTGTATACTAGTGTATCTTAGAGTATATACATCTTTTCCTTTGTGTCATCAGCTTGCTTATCAAGTTTTCCCTTGGTTGGTAGATGTCAACGGATTCTTCAATTTACTTAGGATTCACAGACATTGTCAGTCATCATACATAGAACATGGATTTCACCGCTTGGGTCATTTACTCACCCAAGGGCCTACTTGTGTCTATAGGTGGCATCCGTCTGGATCCATCAACGAATAATGTGGTTGAGTATAGCATTGTTATAGAACTATTACGCGATGCCATTTCACATGGTTTTCGGTATTTAGAGGTTTTCATGTACTCCCAGTTAGTTGTATGTTAGTTAAAATACATTTACCATGTGAAAGACCCTACTCTACTCGGACGATTCCTACAGGTACGACTTTTGGAACGATACTTTGATTTTCTTACTTATAATAACATACCTAGAAGTTATAATCATGTATCCGATGCATATGTTAATTATTTTTTAGATTGGCATTTGTCACATAACTAAAGTAAAGAAAACACATTCATGCATGTACACATTGTAACATATATAAGTAAATTCGAAGACCAAATTTTTTATATTTCATCTTTTCAAAAAAATATGGTGTCATAGTACAAAATGGGGCTCACACCCTCAAAATACATATATGGTAGGTATATATATGACCATGGAATCTATGCCTACGGTGCCATATGCATACCATGATAGCACACTACGAAGTTTGTGAGACACCGGAGGAGTCTCACCCATGTATGGGGCACACCCACCACATGTCGCTACATAGCCTCTCGCAGATCCTCCACTTGAACCATAGGAATCATGTGCATCAATTGAGATAGGTTCCCCTGCACATTCTGCAACACTCTCTTTGCATATCCTCTCGCATGCTCATCCCCTCGGCTCCTCCACTAATGTCATGGGAATCCATCAAGTTGTAGCAGACCTACATCTATGTGAAAAAGCAATTGTTAATACTTGATACCATACAAAAATATTTGCATTTTTTATTCTTTTTTAAAAAACCAAAAAAATGAAATATATAAAAACATTTCTTACGAATATCGTCGTAGGTAGAACCTGGTGGAAAATGCATATCTGGATCCCCTCTATAGTCGATCCTGGCATAAGAGTAGTCATCAATGGATATGACCTGTTGACGCCACTAGAAAAATAACTCATCATTGTAGGGGGTTGGAACCCTACCACCTCCTAGATGCCTCATCACATCGATTCACCATGACATGGCTAGATCGTGTGGTCCATGTGGAATAATCTCTACTCTAGGGCTCAAGCTTGGAACCTGCTAAAAAAAAACTACATAGAATGGATGCAAATCCGAAATTTCTCTTTCTTCCCTGTTTGCAATCCATCAGCTGGCTCTTCATGTTAGCCAGCAGTGAGGTACACTAGTCATAAAAAGTGGGTCGTAAACACTCCACCATGTAGAACATGAGTGGCCTTGAGGCCTAGTGCAACGAGGCCAGCCCCGAGATCCATGTAAGAATAAGAATGACAATTGTTGAGCCTCTAAATTGACATCCCCACTACCCTATTATACTCCTCATTTATACATTTTTGGCCTACCTAAGCTTGGATAAATTACAAAGAACACTACCATTAGCCATTGATGAGGTCATAAGGTAAAGTATAATTGAATTCATGTATTTTGTGGTTTATTGAGCTAGGAGACTAAATATTTCATGTACTAATGTTTTAAATTGCCACGTGCAACCTTCAACCTCTAGATGAGTCCATCATTTTTGTATCAGCTCAATCATACGGTACTTACGTGACAGATTGCCACTGTCCTAATCCGGCACCAAGCGCACATTCCATTCAGATCCGGTACTGAACCATTCATTGTTGTGATACGGTACCAACGACCATAGACTATTCTAGTCCGGTACCAACCACTTGCATGATGTTTGGATCCAGTACCATCTATCGAATCTCACCTGTCACGATCCGGTACCAATACAAGAAGCAAAATATACGAAGTTTAGCTCCAGATCGTGCCCAAGATAATTTTTGGATGTTTGATGAATCATCAAAGCTCTAGAAAGGCTATGTTAAGCTAGTTTGTTTATTGCTTCATCCTCATACACTTTGTGTCATGAGGATGAAGCTTAAAATATGTAACCGAATATATAAATTTGACAATTGACTGATCTGCTAAAGATTTCACCTCCTTGTGTTTCACGACTAAGACTGTTTAAATAGTCATGGCAAGGATGGTGGAAGTAGTAGAGAGATAGCATAACATAGCATGTGAAGCAGCGTCACATATTGTAGAACATATTACGAGTTGAAGTTTAATACAAGGATTTCATTTATTTCCATGTCTTGATCGTTTATGAATGAATGTAAGTTGAGTTGTTAGCATAGTTTAATTCTATGTTTTGCAATTTGAGTAAGAGTAATGTGTGTATTGAAAGCAAGCTTACAGTAGACTCCAATCGCTGACCTGTTGAAGTAGCAAGGGCCCATAGCCCAAAAAAGGTCAACATCTTTGTATATAAGTGTTAGCATTTGATTTCAGTAGCATAATCGTGAGATTAGCTGAATCTTGATTCTTTCAGATGATAGCAGTATAGTTCAGACTAGGATTTCGATTATATGATTGCTTAGAGATCTTTACTTACTCTGTTTTTCATATGTTCTACTTCTATTCTAGTGAATTTGATTTTGCCTAATGGACATGTATGTTGACAACAGTGGTCAAACCTATTTGGAAAAGAACTAGTGAAGTTCACAATAGAATATTGTGAACCACAACATACCCAATATATTGATTATTGAACCGCCCATGCTATGTCTTGATGATTGATGTGTGATTTACTTTATGTATTGAAGATTAATGTGTGATTCCCTTTTCAGAGTGTGATTGCATGATTATCTTCCTGGGTCAAATTGCAGAGTCGATTTGTCAGAATAATTCCATCTCATACTTGCATGTGCTCGAATGGAGTAGATACTCTCTCTATCAAAGACAACCAAAGTGTGTTTTCATTTGCTAGTTTACTTGGTTTCCAGCATGCATAATCTAGAATAGTTCTATACTCATGACATTAGAATTACCTTTCTTACTGGTGTCTTGTAACTCTGTTGATTACGAATCCCATATTGATAATTAATGAATGCATTATACTAAACATATAAGTAGCACAACATTTTGGCGTCGTTGCCGGGGAGTTGCAAACGGTAGGAAGTGATTTTTAGCTTATATTGTTTGCATAGTTTTTGAATGATTTTAAAGGTTGCTTGAGGGAGGAGGATAAAACATTTAATACATGAGTGAAGAGCCATGTGGCCATTAGAGTGGGGTTCTCCGAAGCCAGGAAAAATTCCACCAGGAGGAGGTTCAAGGGGAGCCAGTGAGGCTCCAGAAGAAGAACTTAAAATGTAAGAATCATCATTGGGGCAGGCAGAACATGAATCTATTGAAGGTTTAGGAGACACACAAAATCTAGTTTCTAAACCATCTATCTGTGGAATGGAAAAAGAAGAAGGAAATGCAGCCACTGAGACTGAGACCTTTGGGTTTCCAATCTTGGATATTTCCAGAAACATCAGCATGAAAAATATCCCACTATCATCATTACCCACTTTCAGAGGTTTGTCAATTGAAGATCTAGACTTATTTTTATTTGAGTTTGACATATTATGTAGAAGCTATAACTACTCAGATGATGCCCAAAAACTTAAGCTCTTTCCTGCTACAATGAAGGATTCCTCCTTAAGATGGTTCATGAGCTTAGGAGAAAATACAATCCTCTCTTGGGATCAGATGAAAGACACATTTTTACGGAAATACCAAGACTATTGTAAGGATAATGCTAAAAATGACATTTTTTAAATGCAACAAACTGAAGATGAAAGCCCTGAAGACTACATAGAAAGGTTCTTATACAACTATCAGAAATCAAAATTATTCACCACAGACCCAACTGTAGTAAGAACTGTATTTTTGAAAGGTATTAGAGATGACTGCATAGAATTTTTAAACTTGTTAAGTTCATGAGATGTGCACCAAAATCGTTATGCAGAGATTGTAGATTATTGTAGAAGATACTCAAGAGGACAAGCTAAAACAGGTAAAGCACCAAGAGATTATTTTAGCAAAAATACAAGACAAAGCTCAGGGACTGTCACCAGAATTGAGTTAGGAATCTTATTAGAGAACTTTAAAACATACATCTCTAACACAGTCAGTAACCAGTTAGATACCCTAAAACTGAAAAAGAAACAAGAAGAGATTGTTTTAGCAATCTTTTGTCCTAGATGTCGAAAGAAGCATAGTGAGAACGAATGCCCATTAAATGTCATAGAAATTTGTGGTCTGTGTACACTAAATCACCCCACATGTGAGTGAGCTACAAGCCATGTATAGAGGAAGAGGAGTCTCACAAGAAAAACCATACCCTTCCAGAAGACCTTGGAGAGCACAAAACCGCAATGCATTTTATGACCCTAATGCACAGTATCAAAAACAACAATGGGGTCCTCCTCCAATGCCCTATCCACAATGGACACCTCAGCAAGCTCAAACTCAACCTTGGAAACAATTTTAGAGGGGGCCTATGTATGGGAATCCCTCTTACTCTACATATCCATAGTATCCTACAAACATTTCCCAATTACTACCTGGATTTAACCCACTGCAGATGCAAACTTTTCTCCCACCTCCTATACAGCAGCAATTTACAGTCCCCTTGAACCCTAATCAGAAAACAACAAGTATCTATAAATGCCAATCAACAGCCACAAAACCAATCTTCCGACAACACTCTGAGACCAACAACAATCCTTGCCCAGCCAATCCCTAACCCCAATAATCGACCCACCCACCCTGTGCAGAATGCAGAAGTTCAAACCTTTCCCACCTATGAAATTCAACGAAGATCAGGGAAAGTTGTAAATCAATCAAATCATGGGGTAATAATTCAAGAAGAAAATGATAATCATTCTAAAGAATAAAACACTCAAACCACCCCTGTAGAAGAAGAGACTTCCCCTCCTATTCCAACCACTTCTCAGTCCGTAGGAGTACCTCAACAAGTTAATCTTCCACCCTACCCTAAAAGATTATTAGAGAAGAAACCTCACCTACCCTTGCACAAATACATAGAGGATGAGTTACTAAATGTATGTATAAAAATACCTCTATTGCAAGCCATTAAGGATATCCCCATATATGCCAAAATCATAAGGGATATTTTCCTTAAGAAACTAGGAAGGAAGAAGAAGGAACCTCCCCTTGTTCAGGTGGTGGGGAAATTATCTGAATTTATTTCCGAAATGCCATACAAATATAATGACCCTAGGAACCCAGTAGTCAATGTTGAAATTAATGGTATTTCCTTACCAAACACACTCATTGATTTGGGTGCAACAATTAATGTAGTGCCTTTTGACACCATGCAAAAACTCCAAATCAACCAGTTGAGACCAACCCAAACCATGATAGAGTTGGTAGATAAGTCAGTCATTAGCCCTGCAGGAAGTCTAGATGATGTCACAGACACTCTAGCTTCTTGGGAGTATCCAGTATAACTTCTAGTCATCTATTCTAAATCATCCTCTAAACAAGGATACCCTGTGGTTCTTGGCCATCCTTGGCTGGCCACAACAGATGCCTTTATCAGTTGTCGGTTTGGTGAGATGACTATATCCAATGGCACACATAGCCAAAATCTTGTCCTCTTCCCTCCTGCCCAACCGGCACAGGAGATACCTGTTTGGTTAGAAAACCCTTATGGACAGGAAGATTGCATCATACCCCCATTAACACTTGAACAAGTAAGAGGAATGCAAGAACAATCATATGAACAAGTCTTAAGTTTATTTTTGGCTAATACAAATTGTATTGAATATCCGAGGTCTTTTGCAGAGTTGTCACACATTTTCAATTCCGAATTTCAACAAACTTGGCACCCTAATATCACTCAATTATATAATTTATCACCAGCTTCCTCAGAGAAGGAAGAAAGTATTGAACTTGTTGAGATTAGCCCAAGAAAACCTTTGTATATCAACTCTAGTTTGGAACCAGAACAAAAGTCACAAGTAATTGAAATGCTCCAAAGACAATTTGATGCATGGGATTATGCAAACATGAAAGGCATTCACCCTGACACATGCACACATCATATCTACACTAATGACCAAATCAGACCAGTTAGACAGCTTCAGCGGAGGATGAATCCAACCCTCAAAGATATTGTAAAAGAGGAATTGCAAAAACTCCTTCAAGCCAATCTCATATACCCCATTTCAGATAGTCAATGGGTGTCTCCACTTGTCATAGTTCCCAATAAAAATGGTAAGTGGAGAATATGTGTAAACTTCAAGGAGTTGAACAAAGCCACCCATAGGGATTATTTTCCCTTACCATTTATTGATCAGGTGTTGGATACATTGTCCGGGAAGAAGTATTTTTTGTTCCTAGATGGGTTTAGTGGTTATAACCAAATACAAATAGCACCCGAAGACCAAGAGAATACCACTTTCATCTGCCCATGGGGAACCTATGATTATAGGGTTCTTCCTTTTGGACTTTGCAATGCCCCAGCCACTTTTCAAAGGGCTTTCCTAGCCATTTTCTCTGACTTGACCAATGATTGCGTGGAAGTCTACATGGATGACTTTACAGTCCATGGAAATGAATTCCAGGAAGCTTTGACCAGTCTATAAAAAGTCTTGATTAGGTGTAAGGAAACTGATCTTTTCCTATGTAATGAAAAGTCAAAGATGATGCTCACTGAAGGTATTGTTTTGGGACATCACATCTTTGGTTCTGGAATGAGATTTGATCTGGGAAATATTCATATTATCACACAAATCAGAATACCTTCCTCACAAAAGGAAGTTCACAGATTTTTAGGGCATGCTGGCTACTATAGAAGATTCATTCCGAATTTTACAAGCCTAGCTACCCCTTTATTCAAGTTATTATCTAAAGAAACTGAATTTAATTGGGATGATGAATGCCAAGTATCTTTTGAGATTCTGAAACAGAAATTGTCAACTACCCCTGTATTAAGAGGACCAAATTGGTCCCTTCCTTTTCATATATGTACTGATTCCTCAAACACAGCCCTTGGGGCAGTTCTTGGACAAAGGGAAAATCAAATTCCTTATGCTATTTACTTTGTTAGTAAAAATTTGTCTCTGGCAGAAGTTAACTATACGGTCACAGAAAAATAATTGCTAGTTGTGGTCCATGCTATCAATAAATTTAGACACTATATCATAGGATATCAAGATTTTGTACACACTGATCATTCAACCATCAAATTCTTAATGAACAAACCTGTAACAAACCCTAGAGTTACAAGATGGTTGTTATTATTACAAGAGTTTAATATCAACATTATTGATAGACCTGGTAAGGATAATCTTGTGGTTGATTTCTTATCTAGAATGATTCATCTGGGAGATAACGCACCAGTAGATGATAACTTTCCTGATGAAAATTTGTTTTCTATTTCTACATTTACTCCTTGGTATGCAGATGTAGCTAACTGTCTGGTGACAGGGAAGATGCCTCGGAAATTGTCTCCTAGAGAAAAGCAGAAAGTAATTAAGCTAAGTGCAAACTACATGTGGCACGATGGTTGTCTCTACAAAACACGACCAGATTTGGTAATTAGAAGATGTGTAAGGGAAGATGAGATTCATGATATTTTGCAAGCTTGCCATGATGGTCCTTCTGGAGGACACTTTGCTGAAAAGAGAACCGCTTATAAAGTTCTGCAATCTGGTTATTATTGTCCTAATATTTTCAAAGATGCTAGAACTTATGTATCCAATTGTGATGAATACCAACGAATGGGTAAGCCTACTACATCAGACCAAATGCCACTTCAAGCCCAAGTAGTCATTGAGCCTTTCGAGAAATGGGCATTAGATTTTGTAGGGCCCATTAACCCTGCATATAAAAAGAAAAAGTATATACTTGTATGTACTGACTATGTGACTAAGTGGGTTGAAGCAAAAGATTTACCAACTGCAAATGAACAATCAGTGGTGGATTTCATTTTCAATGACATTTTTACTATATTTGGGGTACGTCGAGAAATTGTGACTGATTAGGGAACTCAATTTACCTCTAATCTAGTCAAAACTATTATAGAACAGTACCAAATCTAGCACAGGAAATCTACACCCTATCATCCATAGGAAAATGGACAAATAGAGTCTACCAACAAAGTCATTGAGTCCATTCTTACTAAAACAGTACAACTACACCACAAGGATTGGGTTGACAGATTACTAGAAGCCTTATGGGATTATAGAATCACCTGGAGGAATACGATAGGACATACACCTTACGAGTTGGTGTACGAGAAGCAGATGATTCTCCCTATATAATTCCAAGTCAAAACCTTCAGGACTATAGTACAAGTTGGCATGAACTTAGATGAAGCCCAACAACAAAGAATCTTGCAGCTTAATGAGCTGGACAAAATCAGGCAGGAATAACTTCAAAGAACCACCCTCATTCAAGAGCAGAGAACAAAATGGCATGACAAGTATCTCAAAAAGAAAAATTTTCAACCAGGAGATTGGGCCCTGTTGTATGACAGTAGATTCAAGAATTTCAAAGGTAAGTTAACTACTCGTTGGATGGGACCTTATGAAACTGACACTGTCTATGATAATGGTTTAATCAGGATAAAGACAATCGATGAACATCAGACACCACTACTTGTGAATGGTCACCGGTTGAGAATTTATAACAAATCCTTGTCAAAAGAGGAATTTCTGACATGTGTACTACAAAATTCAGATATGCAAGTGATCAGTAAGGAAGGAAACCTTTCTATTGATCCACATTGATTGATTGATTTACTTTTAAAAACCTTTGTACATAGGTGTGGATGGTGTTTTGTTAATAAGATGAAGGTAACTTACCTCCTTTTGTTTTGCTTTTGCATTTTATCTTTGTAAGTAGATTTATAAAATTTATTTGATCCTTCACGAACTTGCTAAAAATCATTTGGTAGGCATAAACAATACTTTGTTCCGGTTCGGTACCAACTGTGTTGATCTGGTACCAGAAATCCTGTTCTGGTTCGGTACCAGTAGTCCTGTGTTGGTTCGGTACCAAAAGTCTATCCTTATACGGTACTATCAGGACACATCACCAAATTGACAAGGAATGCTACGCCTATTTCAAAAACTTACGAAGTATGAAGCCATGCAGTAACCACTCAAGCTGGGACCAAGAAGCCAAATGCAACATCAAATGGCATCCCTTATGAAGCAATAATTTCTTTTGGTTCTGTTGTTGACTAAAGGGAAGTATCTTTAATTTCTTTTGGTTCTGTTGCTAGCTATACGGAAGAATTTTTAATTTATTTTGGTTCTGTTGCTAGCTAAAAAGAAGATTTTTTAATTTCTTTTGGTTATGTTGCTTAGAAGACATAATATGTACCTATGATTGTTAAAAGAACCATGCTTAATCTGCTTCAAAGTCTAGAGGTTGCCTTTATCCAGTATTTCAGCATGATTAAATGGATAAAAAAATATATTAGCCTACAAGTAACTATATCACCCTAACTTGACTTCAATAGTATTCATTGGATTATCCTTACTAAAGAGTAACACATGAGTATATGAACACTCTCTATCATGGGAACACTAGGAAAACTTTTATGGAAGAGGATGTATCAGTACCCTAAGGTAACTTTAGGTCATTCTCTTATGGACAAACTCAGACATAATTATACATCTGGATCATTCTAAAGAAATAATGTGTATACATAAGTTTATTTTTCCTTCAGACAAATATTTATAGACATTCAAATAAGAGAATATACCTTCCAACCCAATACCATCCCAGCCTGTAAAAATGTTTTCAGATGAGCCTCCCCTGTCACCGTGCAAAATCACTCTTTAATAAAAACTAAAATAGGTGACTATGGACAAGAAGCCTCTGATGGAAAAAGGGTTTAAGAGACTAACCCACCGGGATACTGAACAAGTCTGTTGGCAGCATGTATCGGTCTGTGTATGACTAGGAAAACCCATCAGGGTACTGAATAGGCCTATTGGCAATGGGGCATTCTGCCTGGGGAAGGGATGTATCTCACTAATTATCACAACTACCCCACTAGAGTACTGAACAGGCTTGCTGGCAGTGAGTTCTGGTTGAAAAAGTCTCATCTATACTTGTCTGATTGAAAAATTCACTTTTGTCATCTAAAAAAATGAAATCTACAAGAAAGGCCATTGTTGACACTTATAAGATACAAACTCTAGATTAACAAACAAGATAATTACTACAAGAAAATGTCCCTTTGAGAATTACCCTAAGTCAACTTTATCGATCTGACATCTAAAGCCTACATTACCTAAGAAGGAAACTTCTTAAGAGTGGAGCCCTAACTAGGGAGTCTAATCTACTTATACTGTGAAATTTATCCATAACATCTAATGATAGTAAATCTCTGAAGCAAGTTAGGTTGGATCTGTTCTTCTAGAGAAAATATAAAAACCTCCCTGTTTACACTGTTGAATGGTACCCTTGTCAATACGTCATCAAAAGAAAGGCAATTTCAATTTTTTAGGCATGTGATCATATGCTAGGTGATAAATGTACCTTTGGAATTTGATTTGGTTTCTATTCTCTTATCAATTTTCTTCCATTTTGATACAGGGTGTTGAAACTTCTTGCATAAGCATATGCAACATCCTTGGCATGGGGGACTGTCAAAGAGCTCTTTCAAGACTCTTTTTCAGACTCATAACTCATTTTCAGAAACCAACATGTTCACCTTACAACCCTGCAGAACCAGACACAAAATAAGACAAGCACGGAATAAAGAAGTTTCATGAAGTAAATGAAATTCCAGTACCAAGCTTCCAGAAAACTCCATCCTAAAAAGATGAACTCTGACAATCTACAAGCTTCAAATACAAAGTCAGTCACATATGCTATGGGTATTGATTATACAATGGTAAAATAAAAGGTAACATGGTATTATTTATTTTCCTTTGCTTATAAAACTACAATAGGTATGAAAATGTATACTAGATATTATGACCTTAGTGTTAAAACCATGCACCTAACTTTCACTTCCCTCATACCCATATGCTTAACCTTAATCAATCCTCTCATCACATAAGCGCTTAAAAATGATTGAGGGAAAAATCACATCAAAAGTGTGAATATGGAGCATGTCTAATAATGATGAGCTACGAATGTGCTTCATCCTTAAGAAAATCACGAACTTATCTCGTGTCATGAGCCACGATTCAACATCAAATTCACTGCTCAGAATTCCAATCACCTATCCCAAAAAACAATGATGCTTCGACACACGACATTCCGTCCCCATCATTTCACTAATAGGCAGAAATGAAATGGCTTATCTGGGTGGTGAAGCCATCCAGATGAGCCTCATCTTGTCTTAATTTTCCCTTGTGGCATCTTTTCACCGTTTGATTTATCGACACCATCACCATCTTTTTCTGTCATTACCAACTTTTCTCTAGTTCTGAGCTTACTCCTCTTTGTGATCTCCGGTACCAAACCCTTACCCTCATAGCTGATTAAATCCTTGCACAACAACCTAATTTTTACTCACAGTTTATAAAGATTGTTGTAAGTAGACATGAACCGATCTTCTAGATTTATAGGGAGATCAAGGAGTTCCAGCTATGTAGAGATAAGTATGTTAGAGCAGGATGGATGCCATTTTTGGAGAAATTCATGGGATGTCATGAGAAGGTATCTCACGCATTTATTCAGGGTTATGATGGAGAGATTGTGCACATAGGAAATCTGAAGCTAACAATCAATGAAGAAACCTTAAGGGAAGCCACGGGATTACCTAGTGAAGGAGCCAAGTATTTCAAAGGAGTAGGAATCAATAAGGAAATATGCCAAAGATTTCTGAAGGAAGACCATCAGCACCCTGATTGGAAGAAGGGGATTTCTAGAAACTATATCAAGGAAGAATATCATCCTATGCTTGCTAGTCTATAACAATTCCTCACTTGTGAGGGAAAGTATGTTGTAACCTTCCTATATCATTTTAGGATTTTTCTGCACTTTGAAGGAGGTCCTGAAATTGATTTCCCATATTTTTTATGGATGAGTCTAAACAAGATGGTAAGAGGTGTCAAATCCCTATCCAAAACTATGAAGACTAGCATTTATCATCAAGGTCTTATTAAGATGTTAGTTATACATGAAATCAGGAAGCAAGGGATTAGCTGGAAAACCCTCATCACTCAACACCTTCCCACAGAAAACAAACCTGTAGAGGAATCTCAGCCTGCTCTAGATAAAGATAAGGAACCTCAAGAGAAAAAGGGAAAGAAAGATAAGGTAAATCCATCATCCTCCAGAGCAGTGAGCCAAAAAGATAAAGCTAGTAAACAAGCAGGGTAGGGATGATTTTAGGGGCTAAATTTCGCTCATGGGCTAATTTTCCATGGTTTTTTCCAAAAACGAGATTCACTATTTTAAAAATGATTTGCCCAAATTCTATAGGATAATATTATTTTACCTTAAAAATCGCCAAATTTTATAAAAAATATATAAAATCCTTAGAAATTTGAATATTTTTACAAAAATATCGCCAATCATTTATAGTTGCCATATGAAGGATTAGTAACATTCACCAAGGTTTCTACATTTTAAAATAAATTTCCATCCTTAAAATCATCCTTGAAGCAGGGCCCTCTTCCACAGTAAATAAGATTTTTAAAATCCAAGAATTAAAAGGTAAATCTGAATTAGTGGAGGAAATCTCAACAGTAGCACTTGAGGAGAAGGGTCATAAGACAAAAATTGTGAGGAAAGAGGAGAATATCTTAGAAAATAAAGATGAACAGTCCATAGAGCAACCTCCTGTAACCATTCCACGGACATGACAGAGGAAAAGGAAACTTGTTAGCACTTCTAATCCACCACCCCCTGATAAAACAACCACAAGGAGCATTGCAAAGAAAGGTAAAGAAGTTGTCATCCCTCTTACACATGAAGATCCAATAGATCCTACCTCCCCTTCCCTAGACTTACCAGTCCAGGATGACATCCCTAGCCTAACTGAGGAGCAAGTTACTATCACTTTGTGTGGGATGAGGGAGGAAGTGGAGGAAAGAGAATACATCCATCCAGAAACAATGGGGTCAATAAGGACCTTAACAAAAGAACAGATGAAGAAAAATATTGGGGAGATGCAAAAGCAAAACCAGGAACTCAAACAAGAAGTGAAGGAATACCAAATACTGGACATGTATATCAAAAAGGAAAACTAGCAACTGAAGGCAACCAACCAACAACTTCAAGATGACCATGAAGAGACTTATAATAAGATCAAGAAGGTACTAAGACTCTTACAATACATTAGGGTCATAAAAAGGGAGTTGAAAGTAGAAGCCTCAACTATCAACATCAATGATCCACAGAAGTAAAGAATGGAGTCTCAAATTTTGAAAATGTTTGAGTTTGTTTCAGTTGGATGAGGACATGCAATGACTTTGGCATGGGGGAATTTTGAGCCTCTAAATTGACATTCCCACTACCCTATTATACTCCTCATTTATACCTTTTTGGCCTACCTAAGCTTGGATAAATGACAAAGAACACTACCATTAGCCATTGATGAGGTCATAAGGTAAAGTATAATTGAATTCATGCATTTTGTGGTTTATTGAGCTAGGAGACTAAATATTTCATGTACTAATGTTTTAAATTTCCACGTGTAACCTTTGACCTCTAGATGAGTCCAACATTTATGTATTAGCTCAGTCATCTGGTACTTACGCGCCAGATTTCCACTGTCTGAATCCAGTACCAAGCGCACCTTCCATTCAGATCCGGTACCGAATCATTCACTATCGCGATCTGGTACCAACGGCCGCAGACTATTCTAGTCCGGTACCAACCACTTGCATACTGTTTGGATCTGGTACCATCTACCAAATCTCACCTGTCACGATCCGGTACCAATACAGGAAGAAGAATATACCAAGTTTATCTCTAGATCATGCCCAAGATAATTGTTGGATGTTTTCTGAATCATCAAAGCTCTAGCAAGGCTATGTTAAGCTAGTTTTCTTATTTCTTCATCCTCATACACTTCGTGTCATGAGGATGGAGCTTAAAATATGTAACCAAATATATAAATTTGACAATTCACTGATCTGCTAAAGATTTCACCTCCTTGTGTTTCACAACTAAGACTGTTTAAATAGTCATGGCAAGGATGGTGGAAGTAGTAGAGAGATAGCATAACACAACATGTGAAGTAGCATCACATATTGTAGAACATATTATGAGTTGAAGTTTAATAGAAGGATGCCATTTATTTCCATGTCTTGATCGTTTATGAATGAATGTGAGTTGAGTTGTTAGCATAGTTTAATTCTATGTTTTGAAGTTTGAGTAAGAGTAATGTGTGGATTGAAAGCAAGCTTACTATAGACTCCATTCATGAACCTGTTGAAGCGGAAAGGGCCCACCGCCCAACAAAGGTCAACATCTTTGTAGATTAGTGTTAGCATTTTATTTCAGTAGCATAATCGTGAGATTAGTTGGATCTTGATTCTTTCAGATGATAGCAGTATAGTTCAGACTAGGATTTCGATTATATGATTTCTTAGAGATCTTTACTTACTCTGTTTTGCATATGTTCTATTTTTGTTCTTATGAATTTGATTTTGCCTAATGGACATGTATGTTGACAACAGTGGTCAAACGTATTTGGAAAAGAACTAGTGAAGTTCACAATAGAATATTGTGAACCACAACATACCCAGTATATTGATTATTGAACTTCCCATGCTATATCTTGATGATTGATGTGTGATTTCCTTTATGTCTTGAAGATTGATGTGTGATTCCCTTTTCAGAGTGTGATTGCATGATTATCTTCCTGGGTCAGATAGCAGAGTTGATATGTCAAAAGAACTCCATCTCATACTTGCATGTGCCCGAATGGAGTAGACAACCTCTCTGTGAAAGACAACCAAAGTGTGTTTTCATTTGCTAGTTTGCTTGGTTTCCAACATGCATAATCTAGAATAGTTCTATACTCATGACATTAGAATTACCTTTCTTACTGGTGTCTTGTAACTCTGTTGATTACGAATCCCAGATTGATAATTAATGAGTGCATTATACTAAACATATAAGTAGCACAACAATGATCTTTAAGCTTAGGTTCTCGATCACCTTGATTGGGAGTTGGATCCCTACTTTATCTATGACTACAACACAGTGGGTGGAAATGTACTCCTCAATGGTCATACCACCCCCATCCCCCTGGACCTTGAGATTCACTACCTCGCCCCGACGAGACAATCTTGTGATAAAATATATGTCATCCACTTCGATCCTCAATGGTTTCCCATCGAGATTGAATGCCTCTGTCTTTGGATCCCAATACTTTACGAGCATCTGGAGTAACCTCACTTGAGCCCTCATTCCTTTGAGAGCCCACAATTTATAAAGGCCACATATTTTTAAAGCTATTTAGGCCTCTAAATCCCTTTCCATTGCTACATCTACCTCTTCATGCTCCCTCTCCCTCCATTCAATCACCATCCTGCAAAGGAAAAGTCAATTTTGAGTTAAATCTTGTCAAAAAATATGTTCATGGACTTGTATGTGGTTTAACATGCTAACAATCGCGTGCATGGCTACATATATGTGGACAGTATTTTCTTTTACTGCGTACATGGAGGCATGTACACGACCCGATGAACTATCACCTGTGTACACCCTATTTTACACGTTGTGCCCTCTAAAACGCAAAAAATGAGGACTAAATTTGAATTTTAAACCACTAAAAATGAAGAGGAGGGGATGTCAAATTACTTGGTCCAGACGGTTGCTAATTCCGTTGATTGTAGCTCCCATAATCGACACTTGAAGATTGTGGGGAAAATGGCCTAAAATGCACTATGTGGGTGAAAAAACTCAAATGGCATGGTAAAATGGTCTATTTTTACTATTAGTAGAAATTCTTTACCCACTTCATATAGTTTGTGCTGATGTTTTTACCTTATGGACTAATAGTATAGTGGAAATAATTGCTTTTGGTGGTTTTGTCTAGGATTTTTGTGGTTTCTAGTATCATACCACCTGTTCATGCCTTCAGGATGTATTTTCTTTCACCAACATATAGGATAGGTTGTCACTCCATTTTTCATTCTTTCATTGTCCTATGACTGTGATCTATATACCTTAGGAACAAAATGTTACACGTCAAAATTCCTCACTTCGATAATGTCACATTTTCATTGTGGCAAGTGTCTCACTTTTGTCACAAGTGTCGTAAATGTTGCATTTTCGTTCCTTATATGACGCATTGTGAACAACACCATGGAAACACTTGATACATCCACTAGAACATGTTGGAAGGGGAAACCACATCATTTGAAAAACTAAGAAAAATATTTTGCCTTGCGAAATGGTCATCTTAACGAACTTTTGGAAGATCAGTGCTCCCCTGCTCATATGCAGGAAGCACTAGCGCTCGTTTTCCATCTTGCAGGGAATGTTGCAGCGCTTTGTTTCCAGTTATGAGGGAGAGTCAATTGGTTGAGAGAATCATGGGAAGAAATCCCCCTTATCTCTAAAGACAATTAGAGATGATTCGAGTTGGTTTGGCTCGAATCCAAGCTTTAGGCTACATCTAAGAGAGATGCCACAACTGATGGAGTCATATCCTCAACTTATTCAAAATATAACTAAGGTGGTTGACCCTCTCAAAGCCTATAAAAGGAGGCATTCTCATGGTGAAGAGGAGGAGAATAATCAACAAAAATTATTGTCATTCTGATCATGGATCTTTCGAGCAAGGGGTTTGACAAGGAAGACTTAGTGAGGTTTTTGCAACTGCATCTACAAATTGTAAGTACCTTGTAATTTTTTCATTAATATATGCTTGGTCTATTTCCTTCAAGTTTGTGTATTATTGCATATACTTGTCTATTATGGATAAATTTAGTTTAAACTAATATTGATGGAGTAGGAAGTATGTGTTTTCTTCTCTTTCCATTGGATTTCAAATATCTCTAAGTAGCTTGCAGGTCAAGTTCAGCCTGGATTAAGCAAGGACAAGCTTCAGAAAAAGGTACATCGTACTTTCTTCCTCTTTTTCCTTTGACTAGTTTAACTACATTTAAAGGGATGTTAGTGTCCATTTGCATCTTTCTGTCTTAGTAGTAGGGGTCTAGAATCCAAGAGGATATTCACCTGTCCACAGGGAAATTTTCCTACAACAAAAACCCATTTATTAGCGACACAAAACCTTCTTACTGCTACTAGAAGTGTTGTTATTAAGTGGTATAGGCTTACCAAACATGGGTGCCTTAGTTAGAACCTTTGTGCCATTTGGTGCCCATGCAGAAGTTATTCCATAGGACCAGGAGTTCCTTATAGTTCTGATATGACTTTTCATTCGAACCTCATATTCTTACTTACAAGCATTATGACCTTCACCTATGGGACTCCCCCCCTGAGTCTTGGTTAATCTCTTTTCCGACTCTCTAAAAAGCAAAAATATTGTCGAGTGAACTTGTCTCTTTCACACTCATTAAATGGATTTGAAAGGAAGTCTATCGGGTGTAAGTTTAACCTTTTTTTGGACCAAGTAGACTAATTACGAAAAAGGAATACTCTAGTCAACATTGATTAGAAGAGTTCTCCTGGGTATTATTTTATACTTTTTCGGGCCTAGGGGACTAAATCTACAAAAAAGAACATTATTTGGAGTTAAGTTGTAATAACATTCCATCCTCCTGCTTGGAGTATTGAGCCTATTTCTAGTTCCCTCTTTCTCATTATAAGCCTCTTACCTCAGCAATTTGCATCACTAGCCAAGAAGAGCCTTGTTTTTATCCTTTGCATATTGACACCTTGTACCCTAAGAGGAAACATTCCCTCGAGTGTCCATGCCCCACATGCACTTCCTTGCATTGAGCATAGGTATGTCCCACTATTTGGAGCCAGTTTCTTAGTCGCGACACGTGTTTCCTCTCTTTTATCATAGCATTTCTTTGCCTATGAAAAAAATATATATATGGGTGGGAAAATAATATTATCTCATATCGGCAGCAGTCATGTCACCTTTGAACAAAGTAGAAACTTTTGAATCCATTGTCATCCAAAGTTTGGGTTTAGCATGATTGTAGGAAGCTGAGCTTGTTACTTAGAGTTTACTCCTCCAACTGGTCATTCTTCCAGTTCCTATGGAGATTTTTTTTATGCCTCCTGCATCATGAAGTTTTATCATCAAGTCTATGATGCCTGAGTTATCCATATGTCTCATGATCTTGTTCAAAGGAAGTCTATAAGCATGTGCCAACCATTTCTCAGAACTCTTGAATTTGCATGTCGGTCATACCCTTAGTATGTCTCAAAGTCACATGAAGTTGTAGTCCTACCATGCACCCTGGTCATACTTCAATTATGGGTAGGTAACCTTGAACCCAGCAGCTGACATCTCCTCATTGGTCACTGAATGGAGGGTTTCCCTTGTGTTTGACAAAAATAAATCTATTCACACTTTGGGATTCATGCAGTGTCTTGGATTCCATTAGCCTTATTGGTGGTTTCCTCACCTTTTTCAGCATTCTTCCTTATTTGATGATATTCAAAGGGTATTTTTCGTGCACTACTTACAAATGGTGCATGTAAAAGATGCACAAGGTTGTTGGTTCATGAACATCTTATTCGTCCGAGCTCCTCCTAATCATAAATTTA
Source organism: Picea engelmannii (assembly GCA_009831015.1). Classification (NCBI taxonomy): domain Eukaryota; kingdom Viridiplantae; phylum Streptophyta; class Pinopsida; order Pinales; family Pinaceae; genus Picea; species Picea engelmannii. The sequence goes on from ML779958.1 coordinate 261,858, forward strand.
TTTCTTTGTACCTCGTGCTGACTGATGAGAGATGCCCTAATGTTCTTCTTTCAATGGGTCTCCTTCCATCGACTTCATCTCATCTATTCTGGAAATGATACCTAGAGTCCTATGAATACCTAGAGGCTTGTAGTCATCAGTGGCAAGTTCTCCCACCATCGACATTTGGGAATACATCAATGTCTCCTGATTGATGGATTCTTCAAGTGTTCGACCTCAACACGCTTATTCACAATTGTAAGAATGTACCCGGTGCCTTTATACCTACTTTCATTATCGATAGGTTGTCTCACGTTTGTTAATGGTATACCTTAATGACCGATAATCAAATGAAGTCTCATTGTGTTCGACATCAAATCCTCTATTCACATGATGTAGACTTGTATCTTTGGCGGACAGTGTAGAAGACTTTCAGCTTACAGTAGGAACATTCCTATTATGTTGTTGTCTTTCATTGGAACAACAACTATATGAATTCAATGATCATGGGAGATCAGATTGTACTCCTTTGTATACATATATCTTCATATTGATTTTGAGATTGGATTCCACTGGGCCTTGTTTGTGACTATGACAACCTATGGCATGTGTCTACTTTGTATTGCCTATTCATGGTCATGAACAACTATTTGGTATATTTCCACATGGATCTGCAGTGTAATTCAGATTGGCAACCATGTGTACAAAGTCATCATGGATTGTAATATTCTTATGAGTAACTATCACTTCCATCTGAGTCTCCATTACTCCACTTCTGGGAATTATATTGTATTTCAGCCATCACAGATACTCCTCTGACCTCACACATTAGGGGGCAAATGTTATATCAATTTTTTCCTCACCCCATGCAACTTTCTTGGATGGCCTTTCCATTTCCCTATGTAGAATTGAAGTCCCCTTTTGTACCTTCCAGAGCCAAGAAAGAACATTTTTCCACATATATGTGCCCTACCAGTTAGACAACAAGCGTATACGCAGGTTTCTCCACTACATCCTGCGTACATCGGGTTTGGTGCTCAAAATAAAAAATTATGTTGGGTTTCCATGTCACGTCATGAGATCCATGATTCTTGACCTTCCATATACTGGAAACACTCCAACTCGGCCCTTTAGTTCCATTTGAAGGCTATAAATTGAGCCATATCCAAGCCTTGTAGGAGGAGAGAATTCAAATTTTCAGAGCAAAGATACTCTGGAGAAATTTCACTTCATATTGAGTCTGCATCCCTTTATCCTTGAAATTCTAAACTCATTATTCAACCCCCGAGCTCTTCCTTCTTTGTGATGGAGAACATCATTATCTCCTTTATATGAGCTTTCCTTCGGTGGAGGATTGAAGTGGTAGAGGCCCAGCTGGAGGGACTTATTTTCTCAATTCCGATATGTGTCATTACATAATTTTGTCACCTATATACTTATGTTGATTGTTTTAATAGAAATACTCTTTTCTTGCCCAATTGATATCTTGTAAATATTTGAATTATTATTCCATGGGCATATTTTCCATGTATTTTAATGGATTATGCTAATATATATGCTAACATTATGTGGGGTATGTGTTATATTATTTGTATGTGTGTGTGTGGGCGCGTCATATTTGACAATTGTGTCTGACGATCCCTCTAGTAGTGCTCTTTGTGTTGTGTGCGTCGGGAGCTTCCTAGGGGGTCCCAGGGGGGGGGAGGTATGCCCCCCCCTGGTTATGCACAGCGTTTGGCACCGGGTGGTAGCCCGGGGCTGACAGGGTTCGGGGCACCATCCCAAATGTTTTGTTTTGGGCGGTTTTTTCTATTTTTAGTGGATTTTGCTAATTTTAGTGGTTTTCTAAATTAATCCCGGATTAAGGGAGTAGTGTTTTGGTGTCTACGGAATACCTAAAACCATTGTATATATTGTATGGTGAATGGTGAAATTCGATATAATGAATGTAAGAAAGGTTTTCCCCGGTTGAGGGTTTCCAGTATAAATCTATGTGTACTATGTGTATGAGCCATTGATTAATTTCTATTTTGCTTAAGAATCTATATGCATTTCTTTACTTCACAGGTTTAAAACTTACATGTGGTATCATAGCTCATTTTTGGCTTTAGAGAGACGCTTTTTTTTCTTTAGATTTGAGTGTAGAAAGAGGAATGGAGAGCTCTTCTAGAATAGAGATAGAGAAGTTCAATAGTAAAAAATTTGAACTATGGAAGCTCAAGATGGAGGACCTTCTTGTAGACAAATAACAATGGATCGTTGTGGTGGTACACAACCTACTGGTACGTAGCCTACTAGCACACAGTTGACTGGTACACAACCTACTAGTACACAAACTACTAGTACACCACCTAGTGGTATGTCGAAGGAAGATTGGGAGAAGTTGGACAGAAGAGAAAGGAGTACTATTCGACTTTGCCTAGAAGATTTGGTGTTTTTGAATGTCTTGGGATAATATATAGCCAAGGAACTATGGGATAAGTTAGGGAAATTGTATCAGTCAAAGTCCCTGGTAAACAAGTTGTTTCTTAGAAAGAAGTTGTATCATCTTAGGATGTAATATGGAGATCCTGTGACAAAACATATAAATGTCTTTATACTCTGGTAAGTCAACTTGTCTCTGTTAATATTACGATTGCAAAAGAAGATAATTGTATTACTTTGTTATGTTCTTTGCCAGACTCTTGGGATAATCTGGTTGTAGCAATTGGTAGTGCCACTCAATCTACATTGAAGTATGAGGATGTAGTCGCATCCTTGTTATCTGAAGAGATGAGGTGGAAAAGAATGTATGGTCATAGCACAGATACTTTATATGTAAGAGGTTGTACCCAAGACAAGAATCCTAGTAAGTCTTCGGGCGGGAAACATAAATCTATAGGTAGATCTAAGTCTCCAAGAAAATATTTGAGGAAATGTTGGAAGTGTGGTAAAATAGGGCATTATAAGAAAGATTGCAAGTCTAAGAAGGTTGATAAAACAAAGGGATCTGATAGTACCTCTTCCACAGAGGAAAAAACCTCCACTGAAGAAGGAGGTGATGTTTACATGGAATCTACAGGTACACATGTAGACCGTGATGTATGGTTGATCGAATCAGGTGCGCCATACCATATGACTTCTCACAGGGAGTGGTTCTCTGAATATGAAAAATACGATGGTGGTAATGTATTCCTAGGAGATGAATCGACAGCCAAAATCATGGGACGTGGAAGGGTTAAGTTGCTGCTAAAATATGGAAGGATTAGAACTCTCCCTGGGGTTCTGCACATTCCAAAACTAGCCAGGAGCCTAATATCTGTAAGCAAGTTAGATGATGCAGGAGTGGATACTGTATTTGAAAAGGGCACTTGCAAGATGGTACGCGGAGCAATGGTTTTGATGAGGGGAGTTCAGTGTGGAACTTTGTACAAGTTGTTGGGAAGCACTTATACTAATGGGTGTAACAGTTCTGTTGTGATTGAGAAAACAAATAAAGAAGACAAGACCAATACCATCCCTGAAAAGAAGACCATGTTGTGGCATCAAATACTGGGGCATATTGGAGGAAAGGGCCTTCGAACACGACACGGTAAAGGAATGGTTGAAGGTATGCCTAATTTCACTCTGAATTTTGATTTATGTGAATATTGCATATATTGTAAATAGAATCGAGTGAGATTCCCATCTGGTGCTACAAGAGCAAAGGGGATCTTATAATTGATACACAGTGATGTGTTTGGACCTGTGCATGTTCCATCACTAGGTAAGTCTGTGTATTATGTTTCATTCATAGATGATTTCTCAAGGTACACATGGATTTATTTTCTTAGAAAGAAATCTGAGGTATTTGATAAATTTAAAGAGTTTAAGGCTCTGGTAGAAAATCAGACAGAGAAGAAAATAAAGGTATTGAGAACAGATAATGGTGGAGAATTCTATGGAAATGAATTCGAAGAATTCTATAAGAAGTGTGGTATGGAAAGGAAGAATACTACTCCATACACTCCTCAACAAAATGGAGTTGAAAAAAGGATGAACATGACTATGTTGGAAAAAGCAAGGAGCATGCTCAACGGTGCCGAGTTAGGACAAGAATTCTAGGCAGAGGCAGTGGGTACAACATGTTACCTGGTCAATCAATCACCTTCATCAACGTTGGATGATAAAAATCCACATGAGGTATGGAATGAAAAGAAACCCTCTCTTCAACATCTTATAATGTTTGGTTGTGATCCTTATGTACATGTTCCAAACGAAAATAGGAGTAAGTTGGATACAAAAACTGAAAAGTTTGTCTTTATTGGTTATAAATATGGTGTGAAAGGTTATAAGCTTTGGAACCCAAAAACTAAGAATAATGTTTACAGTCGGGATGTTGTTTTTAGAGAGGTAAAAGATGTGTCCAAATAGGAATTCCTACCAAGGCAAGATGAACCTGAGAAAATAGAGCTAGAGTTGGATGATTCAAAATCTGAATCATCTAAAGAAGATGAAGCAGCAGAAGAAGAAGAACCTCATAACCCAATATTGAGGATATTAGTGAGAGAAAGAAGGCAACAAGAAAGGTATAGTCCACTTGATTTTCGTTCCATTTTTTCTTTATCTATTACTGATCATGATCCCAGAACTGTCAGGGAAGCAGTGAATTCAAAGGATAGTAAACTCTGGAAGAAGGCCATGGTTGAAGAAATGGATGCCTTGGATAAGAATGAGACATGGGATATAGTTGAGTTTCCAACTAGAAGAAAATTTGTTGGTAGCAAATGGTTGTTTAAGAAGAAGTTCAATGCAAGAGGAAAAGTGGAGAAATACAAAGCTCGGTTAGTAGCAAAAGGTTATTCCCAGATAGAGGGAATTGAATTTGGTGAGATTTTTTCTCCTTTTGCTAAGTTAACTTCTATTAGATTTCTTTTATCTATTGTTGTTGCTTTTGATCTTGAAGTGGAACAGATGGATGTGAAGACAACATTCCTACATGGGGATCTGGAAGAAGAAATCTACATGAAGCAGCAAGAAGGCTTTGTAGTAAAGGGAAAGAAAGAGTTGTTATGTAAGCTAAAGAAATCACTATATGGTCTTAAGCAATCACCTAGGATGTGGTACCAAAAGTTTGACACATACATCCTTGGATTGGGATTTGTGAGATGCAAGGTTGATCACTGTGTATATTCCAAGTAGGTTGGTTATCACTTCATTTATGTAGTGTTGTATGTTGATGACATGTTGTTGGTAGGAAATAACATGGATGTTATCAAAGAAGTGAAATCGCAACTATCCTCCAAATTTGACATGAAGGATCTCGATGCTGCTAACTTCATTCTGGGAATGGAAATTAAAAGAGATTGTGCAAATAGGAAACTCTGGTTGAATCAGAGAAAATATGTTGAGACAATCTTGCAGAGGTTTAATATGCATAGACGTAAACCGGTCAAGGTTTCTATTCCTATAGGTGTAAAGCTATCTGCAGATCAGTGTCCCAAGACACAAGAAGAAGAAGAGGACATGTCCCATGTTCCATATGCCAGTGAAGTTGTCAGTTTGATGTATGCAATGGTTTGTACTAGACCAGGCATTGCGCATGCAGTGGGGGTTTTGAGCAGGTATATGTCAAAACTAGGGAAGGAGCATTGGACAACAGTAAATAGGGTCTTCAGGTATTTGCATGGCACTACCAATTATGGATTGTGCTACCAAGGAAGACTAGGATTGGACAGAGTGGTGGACATACATGGCTTTGTTGATGCAGAATAGGCTGGAGATCTGGATCGAAGAAGATCTACAAGTGGGTATGTGTTTAACCTATTTGGAGGAGCAATCAGTTGGATGAGCAAAAGACAGGCTGTAGTGGCACTCTCAACTATAGAAGTTGAATACATGGCATTCACTCATGCAAGCAAGGAAGCAGTATGGTTACAAAGATTGTGCTCAAGTATTGGGTTGGTACAACAAGCAGTGAGATTAGATTGTGATAGTCAGAGTGCAATCTTCCAGGCAAAGAACCCATCTTATCATTCGAAGACAAAACATATTGATGTTTAGTATCACTTTATGAGAGACATGGTTGAGGAAAAGAAGGTGTTGTTGGAAAAGGTTGACACTTTGAAGAATTTTGCAAATTCATTAATAAAGTCTATGAGCACAGAAAATTTCTCCTGGTGTAGAGTAACAATGGGCACTGCTGCCCTGGATTGTTGACTATATAATCCTGTGGAACCCTGGATGCAAAGAAAACAACAAGTGGGAGAATGTTGGGTATGTGTTATATTCTTTGCATGTGTGTGTGTGGGTGCGTCAGATTCGACAACTGCGTCTGACGATCCCTCTAGTAGTTCTCTTTGTTTCATGTGCATAGGGTGCTTCCTAGGGGGGGTTCTAGGGAGGCACAAGTATGGCCCCCCTGGTTATGCACAACGTTCGGCACCATGCGGTAGCCTGGGGGAATGCCCTGAAAATGTTTTCTGGGCGGATTTTTCTATTTTTAGCGGTTTTCTGAATTAATCCCGGATTAAGTGATTAGGGTTTTAGTAGCTACGGAATACCTAAAAACATTGTATATATTGTATGGTGAGTGGTGAAATTTGATATAATGAATATAAGAAAGGTTTTCCCTGTTGATACTGAGAGGGGGGTGAATCACTATCAAGTACAATTTAAAAACCTTTTTCAACTTATACTTAAACCATTCAATTATATCCAATGAGCAATGAACAATAGTATAAGAGTTACACCAATACACCACAATACACCATTCACAATATATGAGAAATAATCAATAATTTTTGTTCAAGGGAAGTAATGACTTCCAAAGGTAGCTACAGCTTCCAAATGTAAAGGGAGGGATAAACCTCCAAGAGGAAGATACAATCCTCCAATATCAAGAGAGATTTGAACTCTCTATCCTTGCCCCTTCCTTCCACCC
>ML779958.1:311929-375832 GCA_009831015.1 Picea engelmannii
CCTGGGTTTAGTTTTCAATTTAAAACCTAGAAAACCTAAAATGGGATCTATAAAACCAAGCAAAGATTTAGTGAAGTAATACAATGTGTTTTTATGAAACTTTAGACAAGGGTACTTCACAGTTATAAACCACAGATAGTTCTTTGGATGAGATGCAGCGGGCAAGAGTTGAGATCTTAGGCCTTCATGCCTTCCTTAGGTTAGGGTTTGCATGTTCATTTCTTTTTTTTTGGACTGTTTCTAGTTCTAGGGTGGTTTCGTTTTTAGGTTGTTTTCAATTTAAATGACATGAAAACTGTAGAATATTTTTCCATGTAGTAGGGAACTCGGTTCCAATCCAAGAAAATAAATTTATGGGTTTTTCTCCAGTTTACGAAACTCCCTATTTTCTGCTTAGTTAAACAGTGGTATACTTTTTTTTGAAAAAAAAAAATTCAGTTGTAGGTAGGCCCTTAAGGCTCCAGTGTTTCAAACTACAGCTCTGATACCATGTGTAAGGTCTCTTCCAACAAAGCCTTATAAAACATAAATTTAGATAGAGAAATGCCAATTAATCAATTTAAACAGTAAATTCTAAAATTTTATAGTTCATATAGTCATAAATAATCATAAACAGACTACACGACATATTACACATTTTTGTACATAAATTCATATCATAACTTTCATCCTTAACAAAATTAATACCAGAAGAATACCTCTTGAAGGAGGAGTATGTCCCTTGCTTTCTTGTTGTTGCTGACTGCTTCCAACTGCCCAAAACTGAACCTTTTACTCCCAGTCAGCTAGGAACAGAGCCTCTCTGACTCCCTAGCTCCAAGATTTCGTAAGGATTCCTGGCCCCCGAGCCCAAAACTCCCAGAAACCGATGCACCCCTGTAACAGTCCACCAAACTCAAAACTAGAAAAATACAGTCCTCCAATCTCCCCACAAGAAAAATGCCCCAATACAGTCTCCCAATATCCAAAAATTCTCCCTGCCCCCAAAATCCAAAAGAGCCCCTCTCAAATGATTATGCCCCCTCATATCCTCCTTCCCATTCACCGCCTCCTCCCTTCATTCAATGCCATCCACCTTATCCCTCCATTTAATGCCAACCACCTTATCCCCTTCTCTGTAATGGTTCCTTCCTTCAATACGTTGTGTTTTCTTTGAATAAATTAAAATTTATTAAACTTAATTCATTACCCAAATATTTAATGAGTTAATTAATTAATTAATCAATTAATTAATATACATTAAACAAAAATTAATTAATTATTATTATTATTATTATTATTAAATAATAATTAATTAATTAATATACATTAGGACAATTAATTATTTAATTAATTAAACTTAATAAACCTTAAACAATTATTTAACTTTGACAATTAGTTATTTAACTAGGGTTGTTACATTGGACTTCTGTAAAATATATTGAGCCTGTTGGCGGATGTGCTAGATTCGTTCAATGAACCAAGTGGCTTTGTTGAATTTAGTTTGAGCATGGGATGATTATACGATGTTGACGCAAGGGGTAGTACAACATCCATGGGACCCAATGGTTGAAATCTGTTACATTGCAGTAGATCTGTTGTTTTCATCCCTAGGGTTAGGTTTTGCAGGGTATCTATAGTCAATGGTTTTCCTTGTGATATATCTCTTTGATAGACGTGCGGGGTCCAATAGTAGTACTTGTCCAAATATCTCAGGGCACCAACTCAGGAGGGTAGACCGTACCCTTAGTCGTACTACCTAACTACCCAGGTACTAGAGAGTATATTCCCGAGTGTTTTCCTCGGTGACACTATAGTATTCAGGCAGCCAATCAATTTATCTATGGAGAGATTCAAGATATCTAGGCTGATATGTATATAGGTGTTGTCTAATGCACTACCACTCAAAGGGGTACGAACATGGTTTAAAATGGTGGCCAACAATGTGCACTTAAAAACCACTTGTAGTTCTTGCATGTATGTCTCCCCGACCACGAGTTTATGCATAGAATGACGTATCTCTATAGCTTAAATATGTCGGAATACATCTCTACCCTGGACATTTTTACTCCACCATATCTACCCAAGAAAGAGCTCTGATACCACTTGCAATATTCCAGATATAATATAATAGACAGAACATAAATATTTAGCAAATAATCATGGAACAACAAGCATATGGTGAGAACCATACCAGAAAGAGAACCTTTATTAAATATACTAATGTTCACTTGCCTCTTTGAGGGGGAAGCCTCCAACAGAGAATATCTCTATTACAATAATCTCCAAGACAAAATATCCAATACCTCCTACTCTTATTTATACTAATTATATCTCCTAAAAAAACTTCTAGAGGAAGGTCTTTCTAGAAGCGAAAGCTTCTATTAGGTCTTCTTATATTGACTTATTCTCCTTTATTTAATGGGCCTTATTAACTAATGTCGGCCTTTATTGTATAGAAAAAATATCATATTAACTAATGGCCTATGAAGAGGGGTTAGGATAGGATCCTCACTCTATGATTCCACAAAATAGGGTGTCTCTCTCACAACCCAATTCATTCCCACAACCAACTAGTTTCCTAACAGCTATTCCAATCCTCCAGCTCTCTTCTCCTCAACCTATGAAACTGAAGGAATTAGGATCCCCCTTCACTTTACACAATCCCTTAGGCCTTCCCTCTTCCATCTAAGGCTCCAACACAATGTTGGTTAGAAATATCCAATGTTGTGGACTCCAAGGATGCTCAATGCCCTAGGAAAACTAAATCACACAGAAATCCCCCGCCCCTTCTATAGGCCTAAAAACCTTCTTCTTCATGAAACAATAGCTCCAAAAATATGCCCACAACACCTACTATGGCTACCTTCAATCTCCCATGCTCTCCACTCCCTTGCTACTCCAAAAACTGCATGTAAAAAATGCCCCCAATGGCCACTCAAATTTCCCTTTTACCCATAAGAGTTGACTCACATTCCCTAAGAATGATTATACTCAACACCCCATGCTCTCATAACTATGGGATGTGAACTTTTCCACCAACCCCTCTTACATGTGTTTAATGATTGGGCTCTCATACACTCAAAAGGAAATTAAAAAGGTTCACTCAAAGTAATAATTTTAGGAAAGTGGGTTGGAATTAATACCCATGAATAATCCCCCCCCCTTGGACCTATTTATTATAAATTCCCCTCTCTTATGGAAATTTATATGCCAATTACTATGTATGTTTCCACCCACATCCAACGACCCAAGAAGTTTAGGACCCAAATAGATAGGAAAATAACCACCAAGATGAAAATTATGTGTGAACCAGTTGGAATAGGTGGGTGGAAATCGATATCCATATGGATCAATCCTCCCCATTAGGAAACAATGGTATCCATTGCATTGAGTTCCCCCATCAAATGAGGAAATTTCTATTGAATTTGGCCCTGGGTGATCCACTTGCCTTGGTGCAGGAGCTGCCCCGCTTTGACAACATGATAAATTTGAAGCTTCTGTTAGCGAGTGCCCTTCAACTGTGTGTCCACGATCTAATTAGTGGATGCCTATTCCATACAGTCAGGGTTGATCTTTGTCGGTGTCAATTGTTCTACTATCTTTGAGGTGTCCAATAATGGTGGAAAGTATGGCTGAAGGAGGTCCATGTTAAACATTGGGTGAAAGCCAAGGAAGGGGGGAATGTTGATCTCAAAATCATTGCCACCCACAACCTTGGTGATGGTGTAAGGTCCATATTGGAGTGTAAAAGGCTTTCTATGGGGTCTTGTAAGGCATTCTTTCTGCAATTGCAACCAAACTTTATCTCCCACCTTACACGTGTGTGGCACCCAGTGTTGATCACGACGTTTCTTTTACTTGGCATTGGACTTCTGTAAAATATATTGAACCCGTTGGCGGATGTGCTAGATTCATTAAATGAACCAAGTGGCTTTGTTGACTTTAGTTTGAGCATGGGACGATTATGTTAGTGTTGATGCATGGGGTAGTACAACATCCATGGGACCCAATGGTTGAAATCTGTTGCATTGCAGTAGATATGTTCTTTTTGTCCCCAGGGTTAGGTTTTCTAGGGTATCTATATTCAATTTTTTTCCTTGTGTTATATCTCTTTGATAGACGTGCGGGGTCCATTAGTATTACTCTTCGAAATATCTTAGGGAACCAACTAAGGAGGGTAGACTGTACCCTTAGTCGTACTACCCGACTACCCAGGTACTAAAGAGTATATTCCCAAGTGTTTTCCTCAGTGACACTATAGTATTCAGGAAACCAATCAATTTATCTATGGAGAGATTCAAGATATCTAGGTCGATCTATATATAGGTATTGTCTTATGCACTACCACTCAAAGAGCTACCAACATGGGTTAAAAGGGTGGCCAACAATGTGCGCTTAAAAACCACTTGTAGTGTCTGCATGTATGTCTCCCTGACCGCGAGTTTATGCACAGAATGACGTATCTCTATAGCTTAACGATGTCGGAATACATCTCTACCCTGGACATTTTTACCCCACCATATCTACCCAGGAAAGATCTTTGATACCACTTGCAATATTCCAGATATAATATAATAGACAGAACATAAATATTTAGCAAATAGTCATGGAACAACAAGCATATGGTGAGAACAATACCAGAAAGAGAACCTTTATTAAATATAGTAATGTTCACTTGCCTCTTCGAGGGGGAAACCTCCAACATAGCATATCTCTATTACAATAATCTCCAAGACAAAATATCCAATACCTCCTACTCTTATTTATACTAATTATATCTCCTAAAGAAACTTCTAAAGGAAGGTCTTTCTAGAAGCGAAAGCTTCTATTAGGACTTCTTACATTGACTTATTCTCCTTTATTTAATGGACCTTATTAACTAATGTCGGCCTTTATTATATAGAATACATATCATATTAACTAATGGCCTATGAAGAGGGGTTAGGATAGGATCCTCACACTATGATTCCACAAAATAGGGTGTCTCTCTCACAACCTAATTCACTCCCACAACCAACTAGTTTTCTAACAACTATTCCAATCCTCCAGCTCTCTTCTCCTCAACCTATGAAACTGAAGGAATTAGGATCTCCCTTCACTTTACACAATCCCTTAGGCCTTCCCTCTTCCATCTAGGGCTCCAACACAAAGTTGGTTATAAATATCTAATGTTATGGACTCCAAGGATGCTCAATGCCCTAGGAAAACTAAATCACATAGAAATCCCCCTGCCCACTCTATAGGCCTAAAAAAATTCTTCTTCATGAAACAATAGCTCCAACTATATTCCCACAACACCTACTATGGATACCTTCAATGTCCCATGCTCTCCACTCCCTTGCTACTCCAAAAACTGCATGTAAAAAATGTCCTCAATGGCCACTCAAATTTCCCTTTTGCCCATAAGAGTTGACTCACATTCCCCAAGAATTGTTGTACTCAGGACCCCATGCTATCATAAATATGGGATGTGACCTTTTCCACCAACCCCTCTTACATGTGTTTAATGATTGGGCTCTCATAGACTCAAAAAGAAATTAGAAAGGTTCACTCAAAGTAATAATTTTAGGAAAGTGGGTTGGAATTAATACCCATGAATAATTCCCCCCCTTGGACCTATTTTTTAGAAACTCCCCTCTCTTGTGGAAAGTTAGATGCCAATTACTATGTATGTGTCCACCCACACCCAACGACCTAAGAAGTTTAGGACCTGAAAAGATAGGAAAATAACTACCAAGATGAAAATTGTATGTGAACCAGTTGGAATAGGTGGGTGGCCATCGATATCCATATGAATCGATCCTCCCCCTTAGGAAGCAATGGTATCCATTGCGTTGAGTTCCCCCATCAAATGAGTAAATTTATGTTGAATTTGGCCTTGGGTGAGCCACTTGCCTTGGTGCAGGAGCTACCCTTCTTTGACAACATGATAAATTTGAAGCTTCTATTAGCGAGTGCCCTTGGCCTATGCGTCCACGATCTAATTAGTGGATGCATGTTCCATGCAGTCAGGGTTGATCTCTGTCGGTGTCAACTGGTCTACTATCTTTGAGGTGTCCAATAATGGTGGAAAGTATGGCTGAAGGAGGTCCATGTTAAACACTGGGTGAAAGCCAAGGAAGGGGGGAATGTTGAGCTCGAAATCATTTCCACCCACAATCTTGGTGATGGTGTAAGGTCCATAGTGGAGTGGAAAAATCTTTCGATGGGGTATTGTAATGCGTTCTTTCTGCAATTGCACCCAAACTTTATCTCCCACCTTAAACTTGTGTGGCACCCGATGTTGATCACGGCATTGCTTGTACTTGGCATTAGACTTCTATAAAATATATTGAACCTATTGTCGGATGTGTTAGATTCATTCAATGAACCAAGTGGCTTTGTTGACTTTAGTTTGAGCATGGGACAATTATTCCAGTGTTGACGCAAGGGGTAGTAAAACATCCATGGGACCCAATGGTTGAAATCCCAACCCCACCTAAAAGGGGTTGTGGTTGGTTGAGCTATGTATGGTTCTATTGTAAGTGTGTTGAACATAGGGAACACTCTCATGCCATATGCGTGAATGCTTGGAATTGTACATGCACAAGATATGCACGATCATCCTGTTGATGACATCAGTTTTTCCATACGTCCGGGGCTGGAAGGCAGTGGATTTGGTGATCTTAGTGTCCAACATTGACCATAGGTTCGACCAGAATGTGCTAAGGAACCGATTGTGCTGATCTAAGATGATGGTTTTTGATATCCAAAAATATACCCATACTCGTTCGAAGAAGAGCTTGGCAGTGGCTTCCACTGTGATTCTCTTCTTCCAGGTGGACAAAATCACCATCTTGGAAAATCGATCAACAACCACAAAAAAAGTCCTTTCCCTACTTGGATGAAGGCCCAACATGTAGTCCATAGAGATGGATTCCCATGGCCTGTCAGGAGTATGAAGAGGGGTGTACATGCGTTGTTTCTTAATGGTCAGTTTGAAAATGGCATGGGCAATGCAGGACCTGATATACTTGTTGACATCCTATTGAAGTTTCAACCAATAGAAATGTTGTTGCAGCACTACCACTGTCTTTTCTACACCAAAGTGTCCTTCCACTTAACTGTAGTGAGCTTCCCAAATCAAATTCACTCGTTGGGATGCAAAGATGGCCCAGATGGCACAACAACCCATCATGAAGATGGAAATTAGTGACAGTTGTGTTTTCTCCTAGCATATGGTAGGTCGTGGTGAAGTTAGGATCTTTCTCGTAGAGTTGGGGCCATCCATAGGTCTCATGGGCGGAGGAGTGTAGCACAATGGTTAGTGTTGCAACTGGAGGTCAAATGAGGCAGTCAACAACATGGTTGGTGCTCCCTGTATTATATTTGATGTTGATATGGAATTGCTGCATGTATGTGGAACACTTCTGATGGAATTCATTCTGCAATTTTCCTTGTGTTTGCATGAACTGCATAGGCTTATGATCAGTGTGGATCATTGTCTCCTTCCCAAGAATGTAATGCCTCCACTGGCGACAATATTGTACAATGGAGTACATTTATTTAGTATAAGTGGGGTACTTGCGGATGACATATGATAGTGTCTCACTATGATAGGCCAAGGAATGTTTGTGTTGAGTTAGAAATACACCCACAACATAGTCTAAAGAATTTGTCTCAATCTCAAAAGGCTATTGCAGGTCGGGTAATGAGATCATCGGGGTTGAGCGCAAGCGTTGCTTCAAATCATATAACTATTTTTGTTGTGACTAGACCCACACGAACTCTACCTTGCCACCACCCCTAGTCACTTGGACAAGGGCCCATGCAATATGGGAGAATCCCAACATGAATCTACGATAGAAATTGAGAAGGCCTAAGAAGCTCTAAAGCTTTGTGAGTGTGGTGAGGGTTGGCCATTCAGAAATATCTAGATCTTGGATGGATCAACATGCACCCCATGCTCATCAACAATGTATCCTAGGTGTTGGACCCTATTCATGTCGAAGGAGCATTTTTCCAAATTTTCATATAGCTTGTGTTGTCACAAAGTGTGCAAAACCTGTTGAATATGATGCAAATGTTTCACCCAACTCTTGTTGAAGATGAGGATGTCATCCAAATACACGACCACAAAAGAATTGGTGAAGGGACATAAGATATCGTCCATCAACCTCATGAAATTTGTTGGGGAATTCGTCAAGCCAAAGGGCATAAGCATCCATTCAAAAATACCTTCTTTGGACTTGAAGGCAGTATTCCATACACCGGTCTGCTCTATTAGGAACTGGTGGTAGATAAACTTCATATCAATCTTACTAAAGTAGTTGGCCCCCTTGAGATGGTCGAGGAGATTGTCAATTCAGGGAATTGGGTATCCGTTCCTAACTATGATTTTATTTAGAGCCTGGTAATCAATGCAAAGTCACTAGGTCACATCTTTCTTCTGCATAAGTACCATTGGGCTTCCACAAGGTGATGAGCTTGGTCATATGTGGCCCTTTTTGAGAAACTCTTAGATCTAGTGCTTGATTTCCTCATTTTCTAACAAAGAGTAGCAATAGACTAGCCCATTGGGTAGTAGTGCGCCAGGGGTCATATCGATTGAATGGTTGACCTGATAGTGCAGAGGCACCCGAGTGGGTGAGGAGAAGATATATTTGTATTCTTCCATGACCTTATCCACTTGCTTTTGTTACGTGGAGAGACTTTTCACGGAGGCCATGGATGTGGTTACAACCTTCCGCTCACTTTGAGTGAAAATTACAAAGAAGAAAAACTTCCCAGTTTGAGATATGACCTTCCTGCATTGCTTGGTAGAGATCAAGGAAATGGAAATAGGTGGGAATACCTCGGGTATCCTGTACAATTTCCTGTCCAAAGTAATAATAGCATTGCAAGACCTAGACTCATCTACAACATGCCATTTCCAGAAATAAGGTTGGCCAAAAGAAAATCATAAAATTCAAGGGGGGCGACATCACACAATACCTCATCTTTGAAGGGCTTGATGTCATAGGACATGCGACACTATTGGTTGATGTGGAGATCACTTCCTTGGTGGAGCCATCCGATGGTGTATGGTTGTGGGTGTGGTGTTTTCGGTAGCGCCAACCACTTGAAAACCTCCATTGAGATGAGGTTATTTTGGCTACCTCTATCAATGATGAAGTGCATTAGAGTACCCTTCAACCAAATCTTGAATGAAAGAGGTTCTCCCGTGCCTCTGGTTTATCGGGTTCACCAATATGGATCTTGGTGGTAGAAACGGTGGCGCTAGGTTCCACGTCAATGATCTGTTTCCCTTTTTCTATTTTTGACTCATATTCGGAACCCACATATGATTTAGAGGCTTTATCCTAAGCCACCAATGACTAATTTGAGCGGCATTCAAAGATGTTATGCCAGGGGATCTTATGGAACTTGCACCACTTCCCAATGTATTTCTTCGTCTTCCCATTTCCCTTCTTTGTTTGCAGCTTATACTGGTTTTCATGAGGATGTACATCCTTACTTTGTCCTTTTTTCTATGGGTTGGAGATGCCTTTTCCCTGCTTCTTCTATGAGGGGTTTATAGACCCAAACTACAACATCTTTTGTTTAAGCTTCTTCTCGTTTTGACAGCATATAGATAGCTCGTGCCAAAGGATGAGATGTCCCAAAACTCCATTTATTTCCAGATGTATCTATGCAGACCGTCGCGGTATTTAAGCACCAGATGTTGCTCAGATTCTTTGATACACATCTTGGTGTTCAAGGTGTGGAAGAATTTTTTTAACTCTGGCATCGTTTGGTCCCTTTCCTGTCGTAGTGTGGTCCACCCTGTATATAGGTCATCATAACTTCCAACAGGGTAATATTGTTCCTTAATAGCATCCCTGAAAGAACCCTAGGTGGGTGCAAATAATGGAGATTCCTATGTTTCCTTTTGCTCACATAAAGTCTCCCACCAAAATTTGACACGGAGGATGACATTAAGGAGCACAAATGTAATTGTTTCTCTATAGGAAAAGGTATGGACAAAAAAATACCCTTCTAGAATATTTAACCATTTGTCTACAACATATGCATCTATATGACCTTCAAATATAGGAATATAAAAATTGATGTGTACCTTGAAGGGGCCAGCACCTCCACTCAAGGAATATGTATCGCCTATTGGCAGTTATCGAAGGATTATTGGCAGTTATCGAAGGATTTGTGCAAAATTATCCATCATCTTGTTCCTCTATCGTGTGAGGGCTTCATCGAGAAACATTTTGAAAGTATCTCTTCTCTTGTTGTCCTTCTTTTCTCCCGCCATGGAAGGTTGCTTGGGTGTGTGAGAGAATGTTTCCTCAAGAGAAACAAGCTCAAGACCCAACTCTCTATACCCTAACCTCGTCGAGGACATGCACTAAGAATGACAAGGATAAAACCAGCTTGATACCACTAATCCATATTTTATGAGCGGAACAAAATGAAATATAGATCCATAACATTAACAGAAAAATACAATGAACAATAACAGAGATACAATGAAACTTGACTTGTATTCAATAAAGAAACATGTTGAAATTGTAAAATGCAAAATGAAACAATCTTACTCGAATGGTGGTAGCTAATCCCTGAGAAGAGATGTGGCAGATACATGCATTCTTATGAGCACATTACAATGAGGCCTCCATGCCCTTTTAGCATGAATAAGTAATGAGAAAACCCTAGACATCCAAAAACCTAACCCTAGGAGATGAAGCGCCAAAAGTCATGTGGGCCCTAAATCTGGGGTAAGTTGGTACATCAACTTCCTGAGGTCATAACTTTTGCATGTGATCTCCATTTTAGGCACATAATAGCTCATTGAAAGGTCTATATGAGGAATACATATGTTGTCGTCACACTCTAACTTTGTTTCTAGTGTGACTATGGCAAGCCCAAAAAACATTGTTTAGGGCCTCAAAATGGCCCTAGAAGTTTAAGACTCGAAAAGATAGGAAAATATAGAACACCAAGATGAACATTTTGTGTGCGCCACTTGGAATAGGTGGTTGGCCATCGATATCCAACCGGATAATCAAGTCATAGAGAAAATGAGAGCTAGGGAATCCACACGTATTATTGGTCAGTACATCAAATTTCCTTTAGTCAAGTTGAGTGAGGGTTTAGTCGAATCCATCGGAGCCTCCTTGGTCGACAAGAAACAACAACAAATGCAACCGTTGAACCAAAAAATATTATTGAACCCTCCAATGGGTCTTCTCCCACACGATCTAGTAAAAAAATGGTAAAAAATGGTCGATGAATAGTCGAGGGAGTCTGGCCGAGTGAGGCCAAGTCGATGGGATCAATTAATGTGTATCTCTGGTTAAAAAAAACTTTAAATCTCAGCCAGTCATTGAATCACCCTCAGCATTCCTCCGATGTGTAGAAACCACTGTAATTCGAAGGCTCTAAGAAATCCAGGGATGGTTCCAAGTTCTTTGTTGGTCGAACGATACCCAGAACGCATAGTGATACCCAAAATGTAAGGAAAAAAATATTTGTGGCTCAGTAATCCTCGATGGGAAATAAAATCCTCATAAAACAAATGTTGGCAATGAGTCTCTAGTTTCGGAAAAACCATATCATGGACCTCAACAAAGATTAATGGCTTCACCTCTTGTTTCAACCTCATTCCCATTCTCTGAGAACCCAAGATCACAAACCCAACAACTCTGATACGATGTTGGGATAGGAAAATAACCAAGAAGGAAAACATAGGATCTGAAGGTAGTGGTGGTGTCTAAAGACACCATTGCACTGAAGCACAAATTATCTACATGATTTGCCAATGATATACTAATCCGAGGGATCCTTTATAAATAGGTTTGGTCATGGACCAAACCAAACAACCATGGATCACATTGGTTGTACCTTTCCATAAAAAGTGAATTTGGAATCTGAATGTGAACATGGTAAACCTTTAGTTTAGTTGGCAGCCAGACCTAAAGAATCGTCAACTCCCTTAACCGACAATGTGAGGTTTACGATGGAACCCAATGTTCCAACAAAAGGCATAGTTCTAAACATGCAGAAAGGAAAATTACAAGTCAATGCCAAGTATTCTTTGCATCAAATATATATATAAGCATAATCTTCAATTTCAATATGATCAACTATAAAAATGGTCATACTATATCTACTTCTTGAGTTATTATTGTTGAAATAACATTGAAGAAAACCACATTGTCAACCTCAAATAGAACTTTTGAAATTATTACTCTTTAATGTCGCAATATGTCAATCACTTGGAACAAAAAGAATTAATTGAATAGATACACTTCAATGATATCAAAAACTTAGAAATTACCTAATTAAAAATTTAGATATAATATGTTAAATGATAAGGAATTTCAAACATAAGAATATATATACACCAAAGTTAACATAAAAATAAACTTGATTAACTAAAGAAATAATAATTATTATTATCAAGCTCTTGGTATGGGAATGTCACATATTGTTGAAGTCAACATTGTAATGTCGACCATGGTCATCTATCTTAATGTTTCCATGTGACATAACCCTTAATGAATGTTACAATGTGACATAGTCATTGAGGAAAATAACAATTCAACATAAGTCAACGAATATGGACATCACAATGTGACATAACCATTAATGAATGTCACAATCCTATAAAACCTTTCAGGGACACTATAGTCAGACATAACCCTTAATAGACATTGCAAAGAAACATAACCATTTTGGAATGTAGTAATTCGACATAAGTCAATCAAGATGAACGTTGCAATATGACATACCCATTGAGGAATGTCGCAATCCAACATAATGCTTAAGGAATGTCATAGTGCCACACACCACTTTTTGAACATCATAATGTGAAATAATCATTAACGAACATAACAATTCAACATAAGTCAAACAAGTTGTAATGCAATATAACCATAGTCAACCATGATAACCACCATGAATAAACATGGTCAACCATAGTTACCCATGTACAACCAAAGTCAACCATGATCGATCGTGTTCAACCAAAGACATAAACATAATAAAATATGGTCAACCATAGTCAAACATGGCAATCTATGCTCCACAAAATTCAACCAAAGTCAACAAAGTTCAACCATGGTCAACAATAGTCACCATGGTTAACCATAGTTAAATATGTCCAACCATGCTCAAAGATAGTTAACCATAGTCAAACATGGTCATCCATAGTCTAACATGGTCAACCATGGCCAACCAAAGTCAAAATAGTTAAACATGGTTAACCAAATTCATGCATAATCAAACATGGTCAACCACAATCATCCATAGTCAACCATAATAAAACATGTTTAACCCATAGTAAAACATAGTTTTCCATAGTCATCCACAGTCAAACATGGCTAACCATTATCAAAATGATTAACATGGTCCACCAAAATCACACATAGTTAACCATGCTTTACGAAATCATGGTCTACCATACTCATCCACAGTTATGACGTAGTCAACCATAGTCAAACATGATCAACATGGTCAACCATAGTCAACTATAGTGAACATGGTCAACCATAGTCAACTATAGTGAACATGGTCACCCATAATCAACCATAGTCAACCAAAGTCAAGCACAGTCAAACATGGTCAACCATAGTCAACATTGTCAAGTGTTGTCAAACATGGTTAACCATAGTCAACCATGGCCAGCCAAAGTCAACCATATTCAACCAAACATGGTTAATTATACTCTATCATTATCAATAAAATTCAATCATAGTCAACAAAAAATCAATCATTATCAAACATAGTTCACAAAAAATTTAAAACTTTTAACAAGGTTAACCATGGTCAATGAAAGTCAAACATGGCAAACCATACCCAACAAAAGTGTGACAAAATTCAATTATGGTCAACCATTGTCAACAATACTCATTCAAGGTTAAAAATAGTCAAACATGGTCAAGCATACTCTACCATACTCTACATGGCCACCCATAGTCAACCATAGTTAACCCTAGTCAACTATTGTCACTCACAGTCAACCATGACCATCCTAAGGCAACCATAGTTAACCTTGGTCAACCATCACTGACCAAAGTTAAGCATAGTCAACCATGGTCATCCATATTCTATCATAGTCAAACTAGGTTAACCTTGGTAACCCAAAGTCAACCATAATCAAGCATGGTCATACATGGTCTAACATAGTCAACCAAAGTCGACCATTGTCAAACATAGTCCACCATAATTAACCATAGTCAACCATTATCAAACTTTTTCGACCATGGTCAACCATTGTCAACCATGGTTGATCATACTCTAATATGGAGAACCATGGTCAAACATAATCTACCATGGTCAAATGTGATCAACCATAGCCAAACATGCTCAACCATGGTCAAATATAATCAACCATGTTGAACCATGGTCAAACATAGACAACCATGGTCATACATTATCTAATTATAGTTAACCAAAGTCAACCATATTCGACCAAATTCAATCATAGACATCCAAAGTCAACAATGGTCAACCATAGTAAAACATGATCAAGCATAGTTAGCGATGGTCAAACATAGTCAATAGTAATAAAAAATCATACATATTTTAATATAATATTTATTGATATTTTAATTCAAAAAATCTACTAATCCTCTCCATGCATGTTGACCATGAATGAGCACAACCACATTATTAAAAGTAGTCAATATACATCAATCAACACCATTTCCCACATTTTTTAAACTAATGGTATCGATTGGCTTATATCAACCACCTTTAGTTATGTGATTTTGCTAATGATTAAATGTGCAATTAAATGTGTGCTCACATCTCAAAGTTGTTCTCAAGTGTGATGAGCAAGGGATAAGCACCATGAGCATATAATGCTTATCTCAATATCTCAATATAGTGATGAGATGTATGCGTATAAATATTTGATCATTCTTTAGTGGGATACATATACATTGTGGTGAGATACACACACACACACACAAACACATGTTCTTTGATTGCGTATATATATATATATATATATATTACCATGTACTTTGTTGGAATTAACATTGCTTGTAGTCAATTGGGTTTAGCTCAAATGGTTTGGGGAGTGATTGTTATCCTCCCCATCCAAATTCAATTCCCACAAGTGATGTGTTGATCTCTAAAGAGTATATTATTGTAATGGATTCGAGCCCTATTCTTGACCGACCTTATGCCCTGAAGATTCTAGGGTTTACCTTGGGTACCATCCTCAAAATGAGGGAAAGTACTCAAGGGTTTTCCTCTGGCTTTGTAAGTTGAAAGCATCGCTTGTAAATGATACTCATCCCTTAGTCCATTTTTATTCCAAAGTGGTGTAAATGATACTCATCCCTTAGTCCATTTTGATACCAAAGTGGTGTAAATGATACTCATCCCTTAGTCCAATTTGATTCCAAAGTGGTGATGTATTAGATTTCATTTGAATATAAATTGGGCTATTAGAGAAATTTTGAAATCTAAAACAGTCTCCTAAGGAAAATAATAAAATAAGAGTTAAAATAATAAAATAGGAGTTTTGAAATTTCAAAGGGAAAGAAAGAAAGGGAGTTTTGAACTTATCTCCTTGTAAATTTACTCAATTTTCAAGTGTAGGCATTTGTAGTACGTGAAATAAAATCATGCATCCAACAAGTACCCACTATACATACTTTTGATACATTCATACTGAGATAAACTAAAAATCCATGAAAAAATGTGTTTCTTGAAAATTCGAGTAAAACCTACAAGGAGATAAGTCGAAAATATGATTAAAAATAGTTTTTTTTCTTTCCCTCCAAAAAAATGTGTTTCTTGAATATTCAAATAAAATCGAGTAAAACCTATAAGGAGATAAGTCGAAAATATGATTAAAAATAGTTTTTTTTTCCTTCCCTCCAAAACTACATACTCTTATGGTTGACATCATCATCTTGAATATCTTGGTTCTTTTAAAGTTGATGTTGATAGCACATTTTTTGTTTTGATACTCATTTTTCACCTCAACATTTCTCTAATTTGAATACACTCACCCAAAAATATGGACTTCATAGGTTTCTCCTTTCTTATCCCTCATCTTGAGGTCAGCATGTCTCATAAACCATTAACATCAATCTCTTTTGAGTTGCTAGTCTAGAAGTTTATTTTGATTTCACATCCAACAAAGGATCCACTCTACATACTTTTGATAAACCCACAATGAGATAAACTGGAAATACATGGAAAAAATGTATTTCTTAAAAAATTGAGTAAAACCTACAAGTAGATAAGTCAAAATTATGATTAAAAGAAGTAGTTTTCTTTTTTTCCCTCCAAAACTATTTACCCTTATTTTTTATGTCATCATGTTGAATCTTCTTGAATCTTTTAAAGTTGATATTGACCACACATTTTTTTTGTTTTCGTACTTGTTTTTTACCTTAAAATTTATCTACTTTAAATATATATTCACCCAAAAATATGGATTTCATAGCAAATTTCTCCTTCCTTATTTATTTGTTATTAATCCACAAAATGCTAACATGTTAGGTTTTTTTAATATAAATTGGACTATACACGCTCACCCAAAAATATGCACTTCTTAGCAAGTTTCTAACGATTTAGGTATATATATGTATATGAGCAGAAATGAGGTAACGTGCTTTCAAAAAAGACTACTTTCTACTTAAAAAAAAACCTTTATAGTCTCATAAGTTATCCACACTGGTTTAAATAGCGAGATGGTGTAAAAGTATGAAAATAAACTTCAAATCACAAGAATGGGTTTTAAATAAATTAATCATAGTCGTATTTTTCCCGGTTTACCATAAGGAAAAACTTCCTAAGAAAATACTTATTAAGTGAAGACATCACTAATCTTTTTTTCATAGAATATGCGACCAACCTTGGCCATTTTTAGGTACCTTCCGTTGGCTTTTCATTGGAGAGAAAGTCTACAAACACACGGAAAGAACTCATAAATAAATAAATAATATTCATTTAATTTGTATTTTTTATATAATTGAGTTCAAATTATGTGAGAACAAACGAGAAACACTAACAAGAGCAAAGAGTTTTATACAATCAAGTTTTAATTATGTGAAAGCAACCATTTCTACTATGTGATATTTTGGCAGAGTTTGATCGTTTTACTTATTTTAAATGGATAAATATAATATATGTTATCATTTTTAATGGAAAATTAGAGGTGAAAACTTGAGGAAAGGTTAAAAGTTTGCATTTATAAAGATTTGATCTCTCTGCACTTGATAGATCTGTGGTTAAGATGGATCTATGTTAGTGGTATTATATAGGTGTTTTGATTATTGTGTCAATTAATTAATTGATCCTACTTGTTGTTTATATGTGTTTATTTATTTATATATATTTTAATGTTTTTTATTATTTAATTATTTATTTAATATTAATTTATTATTTTGTGGATTTTTACCATTATTTTAATGCTTTATTTTACATGGACATCTCTCCCATACTGGGTTGTAGAGCATCTTTCAACACAATTAGAGTGATGGCCTTGTTAAGGTTAAGATTAAATTCTACAAATGGAATTGATATCAAAAATTGCTAGTTTAGAAATTAAACAATATTTATAGTGGTAAAATCTTTGCCAAAATGATATGCCATTTTTTTCACGTTATTCTTATAGTTGAGAACTTTTTAACCATATATCATGTGTCAAAAATAAATTTTGTATGAGAACATTATGTTTCTAACAAGTTGAGCATAAATTTGAACACTTTAGTACCAAGTAGAAGCCATGTCACTGCTCATTACTTACACTAGTGGAAGTAACTCAAGAAGACTTTAGAAGGTTCCAAACCCTAATTGGAAGTCGAGGAATGCAAAAACCTTAACTCTTTGGGTTACTCACACTAGTGGAACTATCTGAAGACTTTAGAAGGTTCTGATCCATTAGAAGTATGGGAATACAAAAACTCCTTAACTCATTAGATGTTAAAATTAAAATTTAGTTGTTAATTGCTAAAATTTTATCTTCTAGAAGAGAAAACGTTTTCTTATTATAGTAATTTCAACTTTATAGTGTAAAGGAGTGGTATAATAGAGCATAGCAAGAGAAGAACACCATCATCCATTCAACATATCATAGGCCACATTGTCTATTTTCACCATGATAAGTCAAATCTTTTTTTTTTCATTGTAAATATAAGAATAATAAAAAAGGGTTAGATATTTTCCCACACACTTGTTTTGAAGGTAAGAATAGTGTTCTATGATGCGATACTATTCTAGATAATGTATTGTTGTTTTGTAGTTTTCTCACACTAAAAAGGGTTAGAGTTTTTCCCATGTCCTTGGTATTCTATGATGTGATACTATCCTAGATTTTGTATTGTCATCTTTGTGGATTTTTCACACTTTTTTGGAAGGTAATACTTTTATCCTTGGTGTTCTATGATGTGATACTATCTTAGATTTTGTATTGTTGTTTTTGTGGATTTATTGCACTTGTTTGGAAGGTAAGACATAGTATCCATGGTGTTCTATGATGTGATACTATCTTAGATTTTGTACTGTTGTTTTCATGGATTTCTCACACTTGTTTGGAAGGTAATATTTTTATCCTTGGTGTTTTATGATCTAATATTATTGCGGATTTTGTATTATTGTTTTTGTGGATTTCAAGAATGCATTAATATGTTTTAAATTATTTTTTTGTGACAGGTGGAATCGAAAACTAGTTGGACATGTAGTCTCGTGACACGTAGTTGTGTTATTTGATTGCTACCACTATAACCTCCAGGTGTGTCCACATTGCCCCACACACAAGACACAAGGTAAGTTGGGGTTTCAAATAGGTGACTTCACACAACAAAGTTTCTTAACCATACACTCCACCAACTTCCCTACACCCCAAAGGATTTTGATATTATAACTCTTAGTCATATATAATCACATGCATTTAGTATGTTTTTAATATTATAAATCTTAATTATATATAATCACTACATAGTAATAGAATATATGCTTATTGGATTTGTAATTACATAATATGTTATTAAGTGTTACAAATCATATTAGTATTAAAACAATTTTATCTCAAGTTACAAATCTTCTTAATATTAAAACAACCTTATCTAAGGATTGTATGAAAAAGTTAACATTTATGTTATTTAGGAAGCTTAAAAGAAATCACAAATAGGACTTAACAAGTAAGAAGCCTAAAAAAAAAAAGCACAAATAAACAAGAGAAAGACAAAGAGGCAATTTCAAATCATAAATATTAAATATAGTAGATAAAAAATATATAAATAGATTATGGTGAATTATCCATATACAAATAAACATGAAAATGAAAAATAAACATGAAAATGAAAAAGGAAAATAAACCTGTTGAGAAAAGCAGAAAAGGAAACCTCAAACCATATGGTGGATGAACAAATATACAAACTTTATGATGGCTCAACAAATATACAAATATATTATGGTGGATCAACAATATACAAATAGACATGCAAATGAGAAAGGGAAAATAGAGATGAGAAAGAGAAAGGCAAGGAGACAACATTAAAAATGATAAACATGGCGGATCACCAATATACATCTCCAATAATATCACAATATTAATCAACTTTGTTGTAAGTTGAATTTAAATTCGAAATCCGATAATATTACAATATTAAGTTTTGAAGATCATGTTCTTCAAGTTGAAGTTGGATATTAAATTTTTATAAAAATTAAGTTGAAATTGGATATTAAATTTTTAAGAAAATTTTTAAGTTGAAGTTGGATATTAATGTCTTATGAAAATCAAGTTGTTTAAGTTGAAATTGGAAGTTAAAGTTTTATGAAAATTAAATTAATATTAAATTTTATAAAAATTAAGTTTTAAATAAAAATTATGAAATTAAATCATTGATTTCAATAAATAAGTAAGGGATAAATAGTGATTTATTTCCAAGTTCATTAAAAAATAACATAAATAAAATTAAAAAATAATAAAATAAATGAAAAATAGAAAATAATATAAATCATTTATTATAACAAAGAAGCTGAATTAAACATTAATTTAATTATGAATAAAAGAACATAATATGAAACATTGGTTTCAACAAAGTAGAAGTTCAATTGAATATATGAAGATAAGGGAACTAGTTGTAAAGCACTAGTCCTTGCCTTATTGAATAAGTTAAGAGTGTTGCTAGTTAGTCGTTTTGATAAGAAAAACATGTCATTTTTTGTCAAGTCCTTTCTCTAAACTCCTGCCTTAATAATTATGAAGGCAGATCAATCAATTAGCATATCTGAGTAATTTAGCAATTTCCATACCTCATATATGAGTAATAGCACTACATGACCAAAGATTCTGAAAATTTTACGTTTTAGTGTAGCGTGCAGGTGCTTTGCTTCTGCAAAGCTCTTTTATGTTGATTTGTGGTAATATGTGTGTTCTCGTTGTGTAGTATGTTGTATAATCTCGTATTGTATTGTATTGCCAGAAGATAGATGTTAATTACAAAAATCCATGCTCTAAACTAGATGTTATTTGCTCTCGACCTTGTTTAATTAAATTGCTTTATTTGTTTCTATCATAAAAACACCGCAACAAGAAGACATGAAATGTTTCCACAAGCCAAAAACTTATCCATCAGAAAATATTTATGCAATTACTCAGTGCCATAATCGACAAAATTATCCATTAGAAAAGCTTTATGCACTGGATTTGTCAAACTGCTTTCCTTTCCAGTTCGATTGTTCTCATGGAATTATTGAGGGGGTGAGTGTTTCTGGATGTTTTTAGTTTACGTGGTTTTTTATTAGATATTTCATTAAAAATAATAATGACACGTCAACAATAGAGAGTATTTTCAATGATCCTAAATATAAAAGTGATAAAATTCAAATAATATAAATTATTTATTTTTCCATCAATAGATTAAAAACTTATTAAAAACCTAATATAAGTCTTGCTTCTAATGATCAAAACTTAAAAAAAATTAACACATATTTCAATGATTTTCTTATTTTCATTAAGAAATGAGCATGATAAGTACAAATGCCTTTTGACACTTGGGATGATTATATATTGCATGAAAGAATTGGATGTGTCAAAGAAAAGTTTAGACAACACGTGGGTTAGGAGAGAGGACAACAAAGACAATCCCCATCAACCTGCATCTATTGTTCATACGATTATCTAAGATGCTTTCTTCGAAAGACATCCTTGTCACCTTCATGAACATGGAATCCAATCATTCCAAAATGATAGAAGCCTGCAGTTGTCACGGCGGAAATTTAGTTGGTCTGAATTCAAACATTTGTTTTGCACAGGTTTCTGACGGTCTGCCGCTGGATTTTAACTGAGCGGCCAATTCTTCATAATTTTATCAATGTGTAATGAATTAAATGAGAGATTCTGCAGAAGATTTGACTATGTTTTAGAATAGAGTGCAGGTGCTCTGCTTCTCCAAAGATCTTTATGTTTCTTTGTGGGAATATGTGTGTTTTCGTTGTGTAGTCTGTTGTATAATCTTGCAGTATTGTATTTCCAGAAGAGAGATTATGCTGCTTGTAAAGTTTTAGGACATTAGGTGCATTTTTAAAGTCTTTTTCAGTTCAATATTTTTGTATTCAACGAGATCCATGACTTTGAGATTTATTTAGGGCATATATGGTAAGGGTTTAAATGTTTAAGGATAGGTTAAGCGATCTTTAGTATTTATTATTGGGGTCATACAATGTTATTATAAGATTCAATCAATCAAGATGAATACCTTTGAGGACACGAAAGGAACTCAATTGTTTGATCTAACGGAGGGCACAAAGGAAGACTTTAGCGACAGAGAGTGCCCGTAAGTAATCGATTTTTTTTTTTTTTTTTCAAAATGTTGGAAAAATTCTTTAATGACCTTTAGTGTAAGGTACCGGATGTTAAACATAATATGTAGTGTTAGCAACAATTCTTGTCTTGGGCGTAAGAGTATCTAGGTCTGCAGGCTGCACGACAAGCGCCCAAGCGTAGCACAGAAAAATCTCGTTTCTGGTTACCAATCAAGCAAGTGGGCGAAGTTATGTTGTCAACGACCAGGATCCATCTATAGAGCAGAACAACGATCGGCGGGTAATCGCGGTTAGCAGAGTTGCGCCAGGATTAGCGCAATGGATAGCGCTTATATATCACCAAAAAGATCTCAGCCGTCCATCCCAGAGGAGTACGTGGCACACGATCGGGCTCCATCGCCTCCTCGCCCTTCGTGACTTTGAAGAACGAGGACCAGCCTCCTCCCAGCGGCGACACGCGAAGTGCCGAAGGCGTCCAAGACTCGGGCCCACAGTCTTGCCGAGGTGATCAGAACCGTCCATCAGAGAGGGACACATGGTGCGCGTTTAGGCTCCATCGCCTCCTTTCCCTTCGCGACTTCGAAGCACCAAGAGCAACCTCCTCACAGCTGCGAGATGCGAAGCGCCGAAAGCATTCAGGACTCGGGCCCACAGTCTTACCGAGATGATCAGACCCGTCCATCAGAGAGGGACACGTGGTGCGCGATTAGGCTCCATCGCCTCCTCGCCCTTCGCGACTTCGAACTACCAGGAGAAACCTCCTCACAACTGCGAGATGCGAAGCGCCGAAAGCATTCAGGACTCGGGCGCACAGTATCGCCGAAAGTAATCTCAGCCGTCTATCCTGCACGGACACGTGGTGTGCGATTAGGCCCTATCGCCTCTTCGCACATCGCAACTTTGAAGATTAAGGACTAGCTCCTTCCCATCCACGAGACACGAAGTGTCGAAGCTCCTGAGCATATCGTCTCAGCCACTCCCTGAGGAAGCAGTAAATGAAAATCAAGCAGGTAGATGAAACCTCAGCTTGAGCCATAAATGGAAGGTATGGGAGCCCTGGAGCAATCAGCCCGTGGTACCCTTGTGCGCAGGTCCCCCCTGTAAGAGCCATGCTGAGTTAAGGTGGCGTCTGACAAAGGATTTCCATCCGAGTTTGACTGAAGGGACGTCACGCCTTGGAAGTTCGAGCACGCCTCTGTTGGGCGAATTTGGAGGAGTATATGTAGGCATTTTTGCCATTTTTGTAAGCATCGATGGTTGAGCAAGACTCCCAGTTGTAAAAACTTTAATGAAGAATTGTGTTCTGGTTATTTTTCTGGACTCTTGAGACTTCTTGCCTGATAAATGTCAGTTTCTTTCATATCTTTGTGTATACTGTATTAGAGCAGCCCGAAATTGGAGGATCCAGTCAAGTTGTGACTGTTATAGGATGATGTATGTTGGATCATTGTAACAGTTGTGTTGTTCTAAACAGTCTCTGTGAATTTCTCAGCACTGAACGACTTGGAATTGGAGGATCCAGTCAAGTCTTCCCTTCAGTTTCTTGAAGCCCTGAACCAAGCGGATCTTGTTTTCAGAGTTTTTCCTCTACGAGCTACCGAAAGGCCTATTGCATGAGATAGTTTGTCCATTCTTCTCCCAAGTCTTCCACCTGCCCATCTTTAAATCAATTTCCTAACTGAAGTTGGGTCAAGATCTCCTTTGTTCCTTGTTATCAGAAACAATTCCTATTTTGAAGCGATACCTATTCGAGTCCCTACCCATTTGATCACCCACCTATCAAACCGTGACATAAAAAATGATGGGCGTTGGGCTCTGCTTCTGCAAGCAATCCAGGAGCGACTTCCAGCGCTAACATTTCTGGTGCCGTTGCCAGGGACAAAGTTGAAGATTTTCCCTGGGTAGAATGACATTGAGCCTCTGATTCTGAAGGTGCATCAGACATCAGAGCCCTACAAGATTTCTACTATGCACCTGGCGAATCCACTGTGGCGATTCCAACGTTTCCACTTCACTGTCTCAGTTGTAGCTATTTTTAGCGCACCTGAAAGCTGACCTCGAGGATCTTTCTCGAGAAGGTTTCAGCAGCTTCTTTCTCAGCTTGAGAAGTTCCCTTGGGTAACGACAACATTAAGATCTGGCCTTTGATGGTGAACAAAGACCAAACACATTCGAAGCTGCCCATTTTTCACCTGGCGACTCCATGATTCGAGGATCAATTGGCGACTCCGCTGGTTCGATATGGAGAAAATCCTGGCTCAGAGGTTTGCTCCTTTTAATTTTTCTGCTATTCCTAGTTTTCCTAATGATGTCCCTTCTCTGGATGAATGGAGCGATTATTTGCCCAGATTTAGAGAGTGTGAAGAGGACAACCCTGCTCAGCATCTCTGGGAGTTTCATGAACTCATGCATCAGTGGGAGATACATCATGAGGATGTATTATTGAAAATGTTCATGTTCTCGTTAGCAGGGGATGCTCGTAAATGGTATCATTCTTTACCCCCTGCTAGCATTTCTTCACTCATAGAATTTCATGCAACTTTCACCGCCCATTGTCAAGCTTTATCCCTTTGAGTTAATTTTTTATAACTGTTGTGAGGGATACAACAGCTATATACAAGATAGAGCTGCTTCTTACGTAGGCTGTGAGGATGATTCTGATGACTTGGATCAGAAATTAGTTCTTTCTCATCCCCATTTGTCTGCATCAGAGGAAGGTTATGAGAGTGAGGAAGACCCTGAGGAGGAGGAAGATGCTTTGGGTGAAGTTAGGGAACGGATAAAATCTCTCTTTGCCCAACTAGATAGGTGGGAAGCTGAACGATGTGCAGAGGATTTTCCAGTCCTTGAGGCAGATGTTCTTGGCGGCTCTTTTGAAGAGGATATTGAAGATTTCATAGCCATAGAGACATTAGTTTATACCCCTAAGGAGCTTGTTGTCTCAGATTTAAAGAAAGAATCCATTGGGGAAGAGGACTGTTCTCTTTTTCTTCACAAGATTTCCCATGATGTATTTACATTTGGGATTGAAAAGGAGGATCTGGAGATCGTTCCTTTTTTGCAAGATGAAGAAGTTTGGTGCTCACCCAGCTTTAATGACTATTCAGTTGAGGAGCAGCAGAGCCCCACATCACAGATTGATGACCTGGGTAGCAGCCAGCCCGTGTATGACAGCAATGAATCAGGTTCTGAGCTGGACACCCAGAACTTCCAAGAGCAGACTGCAGAGCCTTCTCCTCTATTCACAAATAAAAGACAATGCGAGGAAAAAAGTCCCCTTGAGCAGCAGATTGAAAAGCAGAGCTTTCTCATAAGTCCTATCTATGATGATTATGACTCTGACCCTTGGGAGAGCCAAGAAGAGGCACCAGAGGAACTAGAGGAGCAGCCAAAGATGCATTTTACAGACTACACAGAGCCAGTCAGTGAGCAGCCACCGCCTGAGATCAATCAACCTATGTCAGTTGTCCACCCACCTGTGCTTACCATAGATATTCAGCCACACATCCACAACTGTGTAGCAGAGGAGGTTGCCTGTCGCCAATTTTCTATAGTTTGCCAGTGGTCCTATGAGCCTGTGAAGGAATACATGGAGTTGCATTTCCTTCATAAATTGGAGCCGCCCTATTTCATCTCAACTTCAGCCTATAAGGAGGAGTTGAAGAGCGTAACCGTTCTATTGTCACGGTTACACCACCTGTTTGTAATCATCGACAGAAGGAAGGAGCTTCCATTCAGGAAGTTACTTGATTGGCTATGGTGGAAATTTGCTTTCACCTAGCCTCATGTACAAAGTATATTAGTATTAGGCTGTACATAAATAATCTCCTTTGAGCATGTATGTTTATTTTGTTCATTTCTACTTATCGGCACGTATTTTCAGCAGGTTGTTTCGAGCTTGACTCCATGGCCCAACGGAAAGGCGACTGGAACTGCAGAAGGAGTTCTTAGAGCATTGTAGGGACGACTCTATCCCCCATGGAGCCTAATGTTAGCAACAATTCTTGTCTTGGGCGTAAGAGTATCCAGGTCTGCAGGCTGCACGAAAAGCGCCCAAGCATAGCACAGAAAAATCTCGTTTCTGGTTACCAATCAAGCGAGTGGGCAAAGTTATGTTGTCAATGGCCAGGATCCATCTATAGAGCAGATCAACAATCGGTGGGTAATCGCGGTTAGCAGAGTTGCGCTAGGATTAGTGCAATGGATAGCACTTATATATCACCAAAAATATCTCAGCCGTCCATACTGGAGGAGTACGTGGCACACGATCAAGCTCCATCGCCTCCTCGCCCTTCGTGACTTTGAAGAACGAGGACCAGCCTCCTCCCAGCCGCGACACACGAAGTGCCGAAGGCGTCCAGGACTCGGGCCCACAGTCTTGCTGAGATGATCAGAACCGTCCATCAGAGAGGGACACATGGTGCACGATTAGGCTCCATCGCCTCCTCGCCCTTCGCAACTTTGAAGCACCAGGAGAAACCTCCTCACAGCTGTGAGATGTGAAGCGCCGAAAGCATTCAGGACTCAGGCCCACAGTCTTGCTGAGATGATCAGAACCGTCCATCAGAGAGGGACATGTGGTGCGCGATTAGGCTCCATCGCCTCCTCACCCTTCATGACTTCGAAGCACCAGGAGCAACCTCCTCACAACTGTGAGATATGAAGCGCTGAAAGCATTCAGGACTCGGGCGCACAGTATCGCCGAAAGTGATCTCAGCCATCTATCCCGCACGGACACGTGGTGCGCGATTAGGCCCTATCACCTCTTCGCGCATCGCAACTTTGAAGAGTAAGGACTAGCTCCTTCCCATCCATGAGACGCGAAGTGCCGAAGCTCCTGAGCATATCGTCTCGGCCACTCCCTGAGGAAGCAATAAATGAAAATCAAGCAGGTAGATGAAACCTTAGCTCAAGCCATAAATGGAAGGTATGGGAGCCCTGGAGCAATCAGCCTGTGGTACCCTTGTGCGCAGGTCCCCCCTGCAAGAGCCATGCTGATTTAAGGTGGCGTCTGACGAAGGATTTTCGTCCGAGTTTGACTGAAGGGACGCCACTCCTTGGAATTTCGAGCACGCCTCTATTGGGCGAATTTGGAGGAGTATATGTAGGCATTTTTGCCATTTTTGTAAGCATCGATGGTTGAGCAAGACTCCCAGTTGTAAAAAATTTAATGAAGAATTGTGTTCTGGTTATTTTTTTGGACTCTTGAGACTTCTTGCCTGATGAATGTCAGTTTCTTTCATATCTCTATGTATATTGTATTAGAGCAGCTCGAAATTGGAGGATCCAGTCGAGTTGTGACTGTTATAGGATGATGTCTGTTGGATCACTGTAACAGTTGTGTTGTTCTAAACAGTCTCTGTGAATTTATCAGCATTGAACAACTTGGAATCAGAGGATCCAGTCAAGTCTTCCCTTCAGTTTCTTGAAGCCCTGAACCAAGCGGATCTTGTTTTCAAAGTTTTTCCTCTACAAGCTACCGAAAGGCCTATTGCCTGAGATAATTTGTCCATTCTTCTCCCAAGTCTTCCACCTGCCCATCTTTAAATCAATTTCTTGACTGAAGTTGGGTCAAGACCTCCTTTGTTCCTTGTTATCAGAAACAGTTCCTATTTTGAAGCGATACCTGTTCGAGTCTCTACCCATTTGATCACCCACCTATCAAACCATGACATAAAAATTGATGGGCGTTGGGCTCTGCTTCTGCAAGCAATCCAGGAGCGACTTCCAGCGCTAACATGTAGAAACAAGAATATTCAACAGATATTAATGGAGCAACAAAATATTGAGAAGAGAGACACCATAAATGATACCTTTATTCAAATAAAGCAATGTTCACTTGCCTCTTCGAGGGGGAAACCTCCAACAAAGAAGATCTCTATTACAATAATTCTCAACACAAGAACTTTTCATGCCTCCTACTCTTATTTATACTAATTATATCTTCTAAAGAACATTCTGGAGAAAGATATTTATAGAAGTGGAAGCTTTTATTAGGTCTTCTTACATTGACTTGTTCACAATTATTAAATAAGCATTATAAACTAATTTCGTCATTTTTTACATGGAAAATATATTATTCTACCTACCCGAGGGGTTAGGGAGGTTAGGTCCCTAACATGCCCTCCCCCTTGAAAAAAAACCTTGTCCTTAAGGATTGAGATGAGGAAATTATTGCAGAATGGTGGCGAGTTCCCAAGTGGTATTTTTGGAGTTGTATATTTCCACTATACTAACACTTCATTGATGGTGTATTGGTGCAGACGACACTCGCACTGGTCCAAGACTAATTGGGGCTGCAACCAAATGGACCCTTGTTCATCCAACTTAGGGAGATTGGTTTGAGTTTGGAACTTAGTTCCAATCACCTTCTTTAAGCATGAGACATGAAAAACAGGATGGAGCTTAGAATCACTAGGCAGAGCTAACTGGTAGGTCACAGGCCCCACTCGCTTGACAATTATATAAAGACCATAAAATTTGGGAGCAAGCTTCTGACAATGTTCAACTTTGAGTGAAGTCTACTTATAAGGTTGCAGACGAAGAAACACTTGGTCCCCTTCAACACATTGACGTTCATAATGACCTTGATCGACTTGTTACTTCATGTGATTCTGAGCCATCACCAAATTTTCTTTGAGGGTATGGAGAATGGCCTCACATACTATAATATGTTTTTCAACATCCTGAACCTTCTAAACACCTAGCATGTATGAGAGAACCGACTGTGGATTTTGTCTGTATACTAGTTCAAAAGGAGTCATGCAAGTAGTTGTATGGTAAGATGTGTTCTACTATCATTCAATTAGGGGTAACCAATGAGCCCACTTATGTTGTCGGTTAGATGCAAAACACCACAAATATGTTTCCAAACACTTTTTGACAATTTCAATTTGGCCATTAGTGTGGGAATGATAGGCGGTGTTGAGATGTAATTGGGAGCTCTGTAGCTTGAAAAATTCTTGCCAAAAATTGTTGGTGGATGTGTGATCCCTTCTAGAGACAATAGAGTGAGGCATGCCATGAAGTTTGAAGATATTATCCATGAAAAATTGAGCCACTATGGATGCGGTGGAGAGATGTTGAAGAACACATAATGAGCATATTTGAAAATAAAATCAACTACCACCATGATGATTGACTTATTTTCAGATTTAGGTAGGCCCACAATGAAATCCATAGAAATATCTTGCCAAATAGAAGGGGGAATTGGAAGTGGTTGAAGTGTGCCTAGTGATTTGAATATTTATCCCTTGTTGCGTTTGCAGACACCACATTAAGAAACAAAGATGTGGATGTCTTGTTCCATAACATCCCATAAAAAAAGAACGTTTGACCCTTTCATAGGTTTTGGTAAACCTTGAATGCCCAACTATGGGTGAAGCATGAAGCTCAAAAAGCACCGTGGAATTAAGTTTTGACTGTTTTATTAAATATAAATGATCTTTTTAGCAAAGATCATTATTGTGCCAAGAGTACCCTGGAGAAGTTGGAGAATGTTCTTGCAATTATTGGATCATGCGAGAAATTTTGGGGTCTTGCAACCATTCCTGACGTACAACTTGGAGCCAATATGGTACAATGAAGGAGAGGGAAAAGAGGGACCCTTCTTCTTCATACTTTAAGGAAAGAGCGTCAACGACCACATTTTCTTTTCCCTTCTTGCAAATGATCTCGCAATCATATCCAAATAGCTTGGTTACCCATTTTTGTTGCTCTAGGGATGAAATTATTTGTTTCAGAAAATACTTGAGGTCTAGTGATCAGTTTTAATCTAGAAGCATTGCCCTAATAGATAAGGATGTCATAGATCCATGACATGCAGAATAGAAAACATTTCCTTTTCATATATTGATTGGCCCAATTGTATGTTTGAAAGTTGTTTTTTAGTGAAGGCCAAAGGCCTACCATTTTGCATTAGGTATGCCCCAATTCCTTTTCCTGAAGCATCACATTCCAAGACAAAAGTCTTGGTGAAGTCTGGAAGTGCCAATCCAAGCATCATGAACATAGCCTCTTTCAAGGTGTGGAAGGATTGATCAATTGCTGGAGTCCAAGTGAAGACATTCTTTTTAAGGAGAGCAGTGAGAGGTGTTAAAATTTTGCCATAATTCTTAACAAACTTGAGATAATAACCTGTTAAACCTAGAAAACCATGCAAGTTCTTAAGAGTTTTAGGGTGAAGCCAATCCTGCATAGCTTCAATTTTCTTAGGATCCACCCTTACACCATCCTCGCCAACAATATGACCCAGGTACTCCACTTCTAAGGCTCCAAAGGAACATTTAGATTGTTTGAGGAAAAGTTGGTGCTGGGGAATCCAATGGGATAGGTCCTGAATAAGGGTGTCAGCGGGACCACTATACTCCTTTTTTTTAACTCATGTGGATTTATACTTGATCAGAATAATACTGCAGTGGAAAAATTCCCTAATAGGAAGAAATGTGTAGTAATTTCATAACCAGAATGCAGGAGGAAAGGTTGCACGACAATAGATCTTGTTTGTACCTTCTTTGTTCTGTTTTTGTCCCAAGGATTAGGGTTTTTCAAGGTTCCTACATACAAGGGTTTTCTCTGTGTTGTAGCTCTTTGATATACGTGCAGGGTCGAACAATAGTACTCAACCTAATATCTCAATGCACCAACTAAGGAGGCTAGACTGTACCCTTAGTCGTACTACCTGATTACCCAGGTAATAGAGAGTAATAGAGAGTATCTTCCCAAGTGTTTTTCTTGGTGGAACTATAGCAGTTAGGCGACCGATCGGTTGATCTATAGTGGGTTTCAAGATACCTAAGCCGGTGTGTATTCAAGTGTTTTCTAATGCACTACCACTCGAAGGGGTACCAACATGGGTTACAAAGGTGTCCAACAATGTGAGCTTAAAGCAATCTTATATTTCCTTCATGTATGCTTCCCCGACCACATATTTATGCATTGAATGACATATCACTGTAGTTTTAAGACAATGGAATATGTCTCTACCCTGGAAAGAAATTAACCTACAATTCCTATGAATGAAAGTGCTCTAATACCACTTGTAAGGTACCAAAGGTAATATGATATGCAGAAACATGAATATTTAGCAAATATCAATGGAACAACATAATATTGAGAAGAGCAACACTAGAAGTGATACTTTTATTCAAAGAAAGAAATGTATTCTTGCCTCTTTGAGTGGGAAACCTCCAACAGAGCAACGATCTATTACAATTATTCTCAACACAAAAAAAATTCATGCCTCTTTCTCTTATTTATACTAATTCTATCTTCTAAAGAACATTCTAGAGAAAGATATTTATAGAAGTGGAAGCTTCTATTAGGTCTTCTTACATTGACTTGTTCACATTTATTAAATAGGCCTTATAAACTAATGTCATCCTTTATTACATGGAAAATATATTATTCTACCTATGTGAGGGGTTAGGGAGGTTAGGTTCCTAACATGCTCTCCCCCTTGAAAAACAACCTTGTCCTCAAGGCTTGAGATGAGTAAATTATTATAGAATAGTGGCGGGTTCCCAGGTGGCATTTTTTGGAGTTGTATATTTCCATTGCACTAGCACTTCGTTGATGGTGCATTAACGGAGATGACGCTCGCGCTAGTCCAAGACTACTTGGGGATGCAACCAAATGGACCCTTCTTCATCCAACTCAAGGAGATTGGTTTGAGTTTGACACTTAGCTCCAATCACCTTCTTTAAGCATGAGACATGAAAAAAAAGATGTAGCTTAGAATCACTAGGCAGAGCTAGTTGGTAGGCCACATACCCCACTTGCTTGAGAATTGTATAAAGACCATAAAATTTGGGAGAAAGCTTCTGACAATGTTCAACTTTGAGTGAAGTATACTTATAAGGTTGCAGACGAAGAAACACTTGGTCCCCTTCAACAGATTGACATTCAGAATGACCTTCATCGACTTGTTACTTCATGTGATTATGAGCCATCACCAAATTTTATTTGATGGTACGAAGAATGACCTTGCATACTGTCAGATTGTTGTCAACCTCCTAAACCTTCGAGACACCTAGCATGTATGAGAGAACCGACGATGGATTTTGTCTGTATTCTACTTCAAAAGGAGTCATGGGAGTATTTGTATGGTAATATGTGTTGTACTATCATTAAATTATGGGTAACCAATGAGCCCACTTATATTATCTGTCAGATGTAAAACACTGCAAATATGTTTCTCTTGAGGAAAAAATCTCTCGCACGCCCAAACGACCTGTCATGGAAAGAGAAAAGAAATATGACGGGACAGGATATCCTTTCAAAATGTTGCTTGAGAAAGCCCTCACGCAACAGAGGAATGAGATTATGGATAGTTTCGCACAAATCCTTCGATAACTACCAATAGGCGACACATCTTCCTTGAGCGAAGGCATCGCCCCCTTCAAGATACAAATCAACTTCAATATTCTTATATTTGAAGGTCAGATAGAAGCAAATGTTGTAGACAAGTGGTTGAACCTACTAGAAGGGTATTTTTTTGTCCATAAATTTTCAAATAGAGAAAATATTACTTTTGCACTCCTCAAAGTCGTTCCCCATGTCAAAGATTGGTGGGAAACTTTTTGTGAGAAAAAGGAAACAGAGGAACCCTCATTATTTACAGTCGCGACCACTTGGGAATCCTTCACAGATTATATTAAGTAACAATACTACCCTGTCAGAAGTTGTGACGACTTGTATACCAAATGGACCACATTGCGGCAAGAAAGATACCAAGTAGTGCCAGAGTTCACAAATATCTTCCATACCTTATGCACCAAGTTGGGTATCAAATATTGAGAGCGACATCTGTTGCTCAAGTATCATGGTTCTTTGCATAGATACATCAAGAATGAAATGGAATTTCTGGACATCTCGTCCTTGGGTGCGGCCTACCAATATGACAACAAAATCGTGAAAAAACTCAACCAAAAGACACAACAATTTGGGCCTAGGAACCCCTCACAGCAAAAGCCAAGAAAGGGCGGCCCCAACCCACAGAAAAAAGGACAGAGAAAATATGGACAGTATCAAGACAACCAGTCCAAGCCGTAAGAAAATAAGGACACCGGAAAGACAAAGAAATATATCGAGAAGTGGTGAGACTTCCATAAGAGCCCTTGGAATAACACTGTTGACTTCCACTCAAAGCAGTAGCTAGTGGCCGAAGTGAAAGCCTCTGAATCAAATGTGAGTTCTGACTCTAATTTAGAACTAGAAAGGGGAAGACGGATCATTGACGTGGAACCTAGTGCCATCATTGCTACCACCAAGCTCCATCCTGGTGAACCAGATGAGCCAGAAGAAGGAGAGCACATCTTCCATTTATAGATGTGGGTAAAAGGCACCCCGCTACACTTCATCGTTGATAGCGATAGCCAGAAGAACTTCATCTCAGCAAAGGTTGTCAAGCATCTGGCCCTGCCAACAATGTCGCACCCACAACCCTACAACATTGGATGGCTCCACCAAGGAAGTGATCTCCACATCAGCCAACAGTGTCGACTGTCGTATGACATCAAGCCCTTCAAAGATGAAGTATTGTGTGATGTTGCTCCTCTCGAAGTTTGTAATGTTATTTTGGGCCAACCTTATTTATGGAAATGTCATGTTGTATATGAGTCTAGGCCTCATAGTGTTATTATTACTTTGAACAGGAAATTGTATAGGATACCTGAGGCAGTCCCTCCTAATGCTATTTCCTTGATCTCTTCCAAGAAATGCAGGAAGGTCATCTCTCAAACCAGGAAATTTGTCTTCTTCTTGATTCTCTCTCAGAGTGAGAAAAAGATCGCAGCCACATCTAGGGCCTTTATGGCCGATATCTCCACACAAAAAAAGCAAGTGGATAAGGTTGTGGAAGAATACTCAAGTATATTCTCCTCTCCTACTGGATTACCTCTGCACTGCAAGGTCAATCATCCCATCGATCTGACCCCAGGCTCACCACTACCCAATGGGCCAGTCTACCGCCGCTCTCTTTTAGAAAATGAGGAGATCAAGAGACAGATCTAAGAACTGCTCCACAAGGGGCACATCCATTCCATCTCATCGCCTTGTGGGATCCCAATCGTGCTGGTGCAAAAGAAATATGGGACATGGTGACTCTGCATTGATTATTGGGCCCTAAATAAAATCACAATCTGAAATTGATACCCGATTCCCTAAATCGACGACCTCCTTGATCATCTCACATGGTCCAAATACTTCAGTAATATTGATCTGAAGTCTGGCTGCCACTGGGTCCCAATAGAACAAACTGATGTATGGAAGACTGC
This sequence comes from Picea engelmannii, assembly GCA_009831015.1. Lineage (NCBI taxonomy): Eukaryota > Viridiplantae > Streptophyta > Pinopsida > Pinales > Pinaceae > Picea > Picea engelmannii. The sequence continues at coordinate 345,955 of ML779958.1, forward strand.
CTTCAAGTCAAAGGAAGGTCTTTTTGAATGGTTGGTCATGCCCTTTGGTTTGACAAATGCTCCAACAAATTTTATGAGGATGATTGACGATATCCTACGACCTTTCACCAATACTTTTGTAGTGGTGTATTTGGATGACATCCTCACATACAACAAGACTTGGGAGGAACACTTGCAACATATTCAGTAGGTTCTGCACACCTTGTGGCAACACAAACTATATGCAAACTTGGAAAAATGCTCCTTCGGCATGGACAGGGTCCATTACTTAGGCTACATCATTGATCAACATGGTGTGCATGTGGATCCAGCCAAGATCTAGGTCATCCGTGACTGGCCAGCCCCAACCACACTCACTGAACTTCGGAGCTTCTTGGGCCTTGCCAATTTCAATCGTTGGTTCGTGTTGGGATTCTCTCATATCACATGGGCCCTCATCCAAGTAACTAGGGGTGGCGATAAGGAAAAATTTGTGTGGGGCCTGTCCCAACAACAAGTCTTCAATGAATTGAAGAAGCGTTTGTGCTCATCCTCGATACTTTCATTACCAGACCTGCAACATCCCTTTGAGATCAAGACAGATGCTTCAGAATATGTTGTGGACGTCGTTCTCACTCAACATGACCACCCCATGGCATATCATAGTGAGACACTATCAGATGTTGTCCGTAAGTACCCTACTTATGACAAATAAATGTACTCCATTGTGCAAGCCTGCCGCTAGTGGAGACATTACATTCTTGGGAACGAGACAATCATCCACACTGATCACAAGCCACTACAGTTCATGCAGACCCAAGGAAAATTGCAGAATGACTACCATCAGAAGTGGTCAAAATACTTACAACAGTTCCACCTCAACATCAAGTAGAAAACAGGAAGTACCAACCGAGTTGTTGATTGCCTCAGCCGACCTCCAGTTGTGGCCTTCAGAGCCTCATGACAGATGGCCAAACTGAGGTCATCAATCGGATGGTCGTACATGTCCTGCATATGTACAATTCAAAACAACCCCACACATGGGATGAGAGTATTCCCTATGTCCAACATAGCTACAATCGAGCCCTGCATAGCTCAACTGGACACAGCCCCTTTCAGGTGGGGTTGGGATTCCAACCATTGGGGCCCATGGATGTTGCACTACCCCTGGCAACTACCGTAGTCAGCTCGTCCCTTGCTCCACTAGAAGTTGAAAAAACCACCTGGTTCATTGAGCAGATCCAGCACATCCACGAACAGGTTTAGGATATTCTATATAATTCTAATGCTAAGTAGAAGTAGCGCCATGATCAACAACGGGTGCCACATAAGTTTCAGGTGGGCGACAAAGTTTGGTTGCACTTGCAGAAAGAACGCCTTACAAGACCCCATCGGAAGCTTCTCCCACTCCGTTATTGGCCATACACCATCACCAAGGATATGGTTGACAATGATTTTGAGCTTAACATTCCCTCTTTCCCTGGCCTGCACCCAGTCTTCAACGTGGCTCTCCTTTGACCATATTTCCTACCATTATTCTAAGACACCTCGGAGATAGCAGAGTAGTTGACACCAACATAGCTCAACCCTGACTACATGAAACATGCATCCAGTGATCATATTGTGGACACACAAATCAAGGGCACTCAACAAAAAAGGATCCAGCTTTATCGAGTTGTCAAAGCAGGGCAGCTCCTGCACCAAGGCAAGTGGCTCACCCGGGGCCAAATTCAGCAGAAATTTCCTCATATAATGGGGGAAATCAATGAAATGGAGACCATTGCTTCCTAAGGAGGGAGGATTGATCCAGGTGGATATCAGTGGCCACCCACCTATTCCACTGGATCGAAAAACAGTTTCCCACCTTGGAATTTTTTCGACAGTTTTTCAGGTTCCAAACTTTCGGGGTTGTTTTGAGGCCCTAAATGATGTTTTTTGAGGATTTGGGGCCTAGGTGACTACCCCTGGCACGTTCTTGGGCTAGAAGAAAGTTGTTCATCTCGGTTATACCTTTCCAACGGGATATCATGCGCCTAAAACATAGATCGTATGAAAAAGTTACGACCCCGAGAAGTTGATGTATTAACTTACCCAAACGGGGCCCACATGGCTTTTGGTGCGTCATCTCCTAGGGTTAGGTTTTTGGATGTCTAGGGTTTTTGACATTCCTTTTTATTGTAAAAAGGCCTTCAGAGCCTCATGGTAATCATATTATTGTGAATGAGCGCAACTATCACATCTCTTCTCAGAGATAAGTTGCCACCATTCCAACAAGCTTGTTTTCCACTGCATTTTACAGTTTCAGATTATTTCCTTATTGAATAGAAAACCAATTTTACTGTATCTCTGTTATTTTTTGTTAAGCATCTTTTAATAATCTATATTCATTTCGTTCTGCTCATAAAATCTAGATCAATTATCCATTAAAACTTGAGCCACTGTGGATGTGGTGGAGGGATGTTAAAGAGCAAATAAATGAGCATATTTGAAAATAAAATCAATTACCACCATGATGATTGACTTATTGTCGGATTTAGGTAGGCACACAATGAAATCCATAGAAATATCCTACCAAATAGAAGGGATAATTGGAAGTGGTTGGAGTGTGCCTGTTGATTTGAATATTTATCCCTTGTTGCGTTTATAGACATCACATTAAGAAACAAAGGTGTGGACTTCCTATTTCATAACATCCCATAAAAAAGAACGTTTGACCCTTTCATAGGTTTTGGTAAACCATGAATGCCCAACTATGGGTGAAGCATGAAGCTCAAAAAGCATCATGGAATTAAGTTGTGACCGTTCTCTTAAATATAGACGATGTTTGTAGCGAAGCTCATTATTGTGGCAAGAGTACCCTAGAGAAGTTGGAGAATGTTCTTGCAATTATTGGATTAGGTGGGAAATGTTGGGGTCTTGCAGTCATTCCTGGCGTACAACTTGGAGCCAATCTGGTACAATGAAGAAGAGGGAAAAGAGCGACCCTTATTCTTCATACTTTAAGGAAAGAGCGTGAGTGACCACATTTTCTTTTCCCTTCTTGCAAATGATCTCATAATCATATCCAAATAGCTTGGTTACCCATTTTTGTTGCTCCAAGGATGAAATTATTTTTTCCAGAAAATACTTGAGGCTTTGGTGATCAGTTTTAATCTAGAATCATTGCACCAATAGATAAGGATGGCATAGATCCACGACATGCATAGTAGCAAACATTTCCTTTTCATAGATTGATTGGCCCAAATGTATGTCTGAAAGTTGTTTGCTAGTGAAGTCCAAAGGCCTACCATCTTGCATGAGGTATGCCCCAATTCCTTTTCCTGAGGCATCACATTCCAAGACAAAAGTCTTGGTGATGTCTGGAAGTGCCAAGACTGTTACACATCAAAATTACTCACTTCAATAGTGTCGCAAGTGTCATCATTACTAGTGTTGTAAGTGTCGCATATTGTCCGCAAGTGTCGCATCTTGACCAAAAAGTGTTGCAAGTGTTGCAAACACCATACTTCCATCTTGCCTATGTCGTGCCTCTAACGACATCATAAGGACACTTAAGACACCTCAAAGGCTAGTTTAGAAGAAGAGAAATCAGTTGACAAGGAGTACAAGCTTTTGCCACTGAAAGAACCACTCAAAAATGGATTTTGGAGAGGAGTGCTCCCCTACCCACTATCAGGGAGTTCTAGCACTCCCTGAGCCTCTTTGGGGGAGTGTTATAACACTCTGTGCACCATTTTGGAGGAGCGCTACCCTTCCTGAGAAAATTTTGGAAAGTTGAGGGAAATCAACAAAGAATCTCCTTCATATCTGGAGGTGGTTGGATTCAAATAGAAGGTCAAGGCATGATCTTATGGAAGATCCTCAACTGAAGGAGAGGAATCCTCAACTTATCCCAAGGATATATCAAGTGGTTGGGTCTCTCCAAGCTTATATAAGGAGGCCTTCTCATGGTGAAAGGGAGAGGACAGACTAGAGATTGATACCAAACTTATGATCCTATAAGTGGAATTAATAGAAAATATTGGAGATATGAAAGTTATGATCTCATGAGTGAGATGTCATCAAAGAAATCAGTGCAGATTACTTGAGCAAAGGGGTTGGACAAGGAGAACTGGAAGAAGCTGTTGCACCTTCATCAAAAGATTTTAAGTACTTTTACTTGTTCTTATCAATATATCAATGCTTGGCCTGTTTCTTTCAAATTTATTTTTGTTCCACATGAATTTGTCTTCAGTAGATAGATCTATGTTTGAGCTAATCTCAATAGAATAGGAAGTTCTTTGTATCTTTGTTTGTTCTACAGGACCTATCAGGGAGCTCAGGATCGAAGCTCATCCTGGACTTTGTAAGGACAAACATCGTTAATAAGGTACATATCTTTCTTCTTCTCTTTCATATATTAGCTTGATTATATCTAAAAGGATGTCAGTGTCCATGTTAAGAACTTTTCTGTCTTGGCCTTAGGAGTTTAGAGTCCAAGAGAGAATCCACTTGTCCATAGAGAGGTTTCTTTGTAACAGAAATTGGTGACTCCACTGGGGAGGAGCTCTAATTTTTGTTTTCCTTCCCTAGATCTTGTCTTGTATTTTGCTCAGTATTTGACTGTCTCCATCCTATCTTTTTTATTTTTAGATCTGATTGATTGCCTCTTTGTTTCATCTTATGCACCCTGATTGACTGAGTCTGCTTGGAAATTTGAGTTTCTAGGCATTTTTCTGAACTTTTAAAGAAGAGTGCTCCCCTGCCCTTGTTATTAGAGTGCCAACACTCCATGTTGGTCTTACACAGAGCATTATAACTCTCTGGCTCCCGTAACACCAGAGCGCTACCCCTTTTCTGTGCAAAATCCCCTAGAGTTTCATTCCTTGAAGTTCATTTTTTTGTTTTTTTCACTTGCTCAGAGTCTCATACTCTCAGTCCATATTCGTCTTGGACTTCAACACCCTGCTCTCTAAGAATTAATCTCTTCTTGTTTGGAAAATTGACATTTTCTTTCCTTGCCTTGAAGTTCCTCTTTGTCTTTGCTGACCTAGAGTTAACTTGTTGTTTTCTTCTTGTTTATCTGACTAAGTGAAAGATTTTGTGAGGAAATCCAAAGATCGGTGAACCTTTCCATTTGATCTTTGAGGTCAGTTTTCTAGCTTTTCTCTTTTGTTTGAGGTTTTTGGTTCTTGTTTGCAAATTTAGTTATCTTTGTCCTTCTTGTTTATTCACAACAAGAGTGTATTTTTGTTTTGTGTGAGGTTTGCTTCTGATTGTTTAATCCTGAAGTCTGATTGACATTAGAAGTTTTACATCTGATTATCATTCACATATAAGCAAAAGGATATCTTTTAGTGATTGGTTTGGATATTAGAAGGCATTTCTGAAAATTTTCAGCATTACATTGGATTTGATTGAGAAACAATTGTATGAGGATGTTGCATCTTAGTGTTTGATAGTGAAAACAACCTTTTCTCCTTTCCTTAAATAGGCATTCATTAAAAGAAACGATTGTTTATCATCTTTTATGCATGTTTTGGGAATTGAGTCACAATACCATCAGTTTCATTGTCATACACCCTTTGATTAAAGAACAACTGTAAAATGAACGCTAATTAAAAATTATCTAGAACATTTTTGTTTTTAGGATCTTCCACCAACATTAGACTAGGATTAGCACTTTGGATTAGGCTGTGAGTGCAACTCTCCAAAGTTTTCAAAACAAGCATTAGCATCCTAAGATAGGGAGAGTCAAATACAATTGTCGTATAGGATTTCAGAGATCCCCCTCTCACACAGGGGTTACGCACGAGGTCGCGTTTGGGAGAGATCTGGAGATTATCCCTCTATGGTTTGACTGTTCGTAATAGTCGGATCATATATTGGGGGTAACTTGAAGGTATACCCACGATTATGTGTGGGAGCCTCTTGAGTTGATTTCGGACTTGTTATCCTGCCCATATGTTCAGACTGGACTGTCAACTATACCCGCCTAGGGGTTGACTGCGAGTTGGTGTCCTTAGTAGCCGTAATCTTTAGGTACTTACACAAGGTGAAACTGAAGGGAAGTCTTCGTTGTACCTGGAACAGACAGTGGTCAAACTCACTCGAGCTCCTTGGAGGGTAAATCCACAAATATTGCATGGAAGCTTGCACTAAGGCGTAAGTCTGTTAACCAGGTCTCCATCATAACTGTTCCACCATATTCTAGCCCCTTATAAACTTGATCATGTGATGTTGGATTTCATAACCAACTAGTATGGTCTTCGAGAGAAGGTTCTATTTGCTTGGTTTGATTCCTAGATTTGATTAGTGCATGTTGTTTCTTTTTCGTTAGTTGGCCATAGATTTTTTTCATTGATTTTTCTCCGCCAACATCGACCCTCCACGTCGTTCCCGTAGGGTATAGGGACTTCCCCCATAAAATATGGAAGATACTACCCCTTTACCCCCTCATTCTATGGAGCCTCTCCTCAACAGAGCGAGGTTCACAACATTATAACCTCACAGGAGGAAGTTCCCACCTCTTTAGAGAATATTTGAATTGTTTCGGAGTCTCTAGAGGATTTCTGCATTCCTGCGGGATATGAGAGGCATTTTCTCCGACTAAATTCAGCCGGAGAACTTGTTGTTATTGATCCTTCTGACATTCCGATTAGGTCTCATTTAGACCCTCAAATCAGAGACCCCCTTTGGACTGCTGACATAGTTCGAAGCCCACCTCGCACAGTGCGAGATCTTTATGGACTAGGAATGGGTGCATATATACCTGTTATATCTCAAATTCCTGAAATATATGTCACCTACACCGTACCTTTAGATCATTTTACTAGTGCAACTGTTATTTCAACCACACCGTCCGTTGATCTGAACATGCAACCTATTGTTCCAAGTTCCACTCTTTCTCTCCATATGGCCCATTCTACGATGGTCCCTCACGTTCTGACTATTCCCACTGGTAATATGGTGGTTAGCCAAGCTACGATTGGCACACCACTAGCATCTAGGCCTTCATCATCACTTCCTTTTGTGTACAGAGCACTAAATTATTCCGTTGTCACCACAACCCAAGTTATACCCGGAGGGACAGGTCTTGGTGGCTCTAATCCATTAAGCAGCACCGGTCTTGGTGGCTCTAATCCATTAAGCAACACTGGTCTTGGTGGCTCTAATCCATTAAGCAACACCGGTCAGTCATTTACATCTGGTTCCCAAATTCCAGGGACTCCACCTCATGCTGGGGGGAAACTTCCATTTGGGGGCCAACCTCCTTTTAGAGGGAAACCTCCATTTGGGGGGAAACCTCCTTCTGGAGGGAAACCTCCATTTCGAGGACAACCTCATGCTGGGGGGCAGTCTCATGCTAGAGCCCATCATCAACCTTATGGACAGAATGTGTCTACAATGCCCAATACGTGGAACATTCCTTTCCTAGGAAACCCACAGTTCTATGGAAGACATAATCCTCAAGGTTTACAACAACCTCCTCTTTCTCAAGGAACTAATATATATCCTCCTTATGGACAAAGTGTTTACCCCCCCTATGGGAAAACACCAAATCCGACTTATAATCCTCAAAACATATCTGGTTATCCTCCGCTTGCACATGTTTCTCAAACCCCCTCGAATCCTATGTAGGAGGACCCACTGGTTACAATTATCCACCTAACCCAATGTACGGTCCTACTAGTGTCCCTATGCCACAGCAGTAGCACCCGCAGGTTAACCGACAACTATCGTTTCTTGCTACTTTGGATCTCCCAGGTTTGTCTCGGTTAACCAATGATCCTATACTGCATTACCCTTTTTGGCTAGTGATTCCAACTAAACTCCCTTCTGATATTTCGAAATTCAACGAAAAAGCTGGACAAGACCCAAATAATCATGTAATGACTTTCCATTTGTGGTGTTCATCAAACTCCTTAATGGACGATTCTATACGTTTGTGTCTTTTCCAGTGAACCCTTACGGGCTCAACAACCAAGTGGTATATTGAACTACCATGTGGTTCTTTCCAAGACTTCAACTCCCTTTCCATGTCCTTCCTCACACACATTCAACTACCCATTCAATATGAGATGGGTACTGAACTTTTGACCTCCCTTCGTCAGACTAACTCCGTGCACATCTCTGATCATATTCATGAGTGGAGATGACGACGAAGGTTGATAAAAGAAATCATTCCTGACCAATTATTAGCAGAATGGTTTACCAAATCACTTTTACCCCCGATTGCTCGTGACATTGCTATGGGTGGCATAGTTACCGAAGAAGAAGCCATTGCCAGGGCCCAGTACTTAGATTTGGTTTATTCCCAATCTGGTACTTTGTATGAGTTGATCCCAAATGTTTCCCATGCCACTACCGATCCATCAAAAACTTCATCCACGTCACATTTGGATGGAGTTATCGGCTCTATCAACACCCAATCTACTCCTAGTTCGACTTCACTCTCCTCTACCTCCCCCGAAACTCAGATCTCTGAGGTGAATGCAGTTCAATATGCCCCTTCACAACAATCTGGAGGTAAGAAAAAGACAAAAAACAAAAAAAAAAGAATAATAATAATGAACAACTGAAAATTCAAACTCAAACACCTGCTACCGAAAATCAACCACAACGAAAATTGAAATTCCCATGTCTCATTTGTGGTGACAATCACTACACCCAAGACTGACCACATCGCGATGAAGTGGCCAAATGTTTCAAAGGAAATTTACAATATGTCGTGCTTACTCAGCCTTTTCCACAGCAGCAATCCATGGTTTCTGAAACCCCCTCTCCTAAGGGTAGTTCTAGCCATCCTCATGATGAGGCCTTGTCAAGTGCACATATTTATATGTTTAATGGAATTAATTTGACCACATGCTCTACGACTTATGACACACCAGCTAAACCTGACAAAGCCAAGGTCACTAACGGTTCTTTACTGGATCCATCACCATCCTCTGTTAGTCCTCCATCTGTTTGTCCTCTGTCTGGACCACTTCAGATCAAGAAAACTTCATTTGAGTCTATATTATGCCCTCCCAAGAGCACTATTCGTAAATGTACTTTTAATCCTAGTTCACGTACCACCCAAAACTACAACATTGTTGAAGATTTGGGATAAGCACCGTGTGCTATGTCTATGTTAGAAGTTCTACAACACTGCCCAAGTCAACATAGAATTCTCTTGGCTGCTATTGGTGCTTATGATATCGAGTCGTCCAACAATATCATTTTTAACCTGGATAATTATAAGTCTTGACTCTCTCACCAACTAGCTTTTCAAACCGATGTTGTTGTTCACAATCAACAAATTCACTGAACTATCTTGGATGAGGGAGCCTCTACTTGTGTCATGTCTTTAGCCTATTGGAAAAGTTTGAAATCACCCGCACTTCACAAGTCCCCTACGATGCTACATGCATTTGATGGGCGAGTTTTTCATCCTCACGAAATTTTATAGTCCTTAGCCATTCAATTGGGCAGAAAAACTGTTACTGTTGACGTCGAGGTGGTTGATGCTCCCCTCGATTACAACTTATTACTCGGAAGAAGTTGGTTTTATGCTATGACTGTCGTCGCTTCATCGGTGTTTTAATGTGTATAATTTCCTCATCAAGGTAAAATTGTCATTGTCGATCAGTTAGATTTATGTACAACCGATGCTCGTGCTCCCATTACCAACAACATTCCCTTCTTGGGAGACTACAATTTCACGTATGAAACCGTTGCTGTTGGCTTGATGAAATATTCTAGCCTTATGGGTACCTTCCCTACACCACTTCCACCGACTACACATCATATTGCCACCGTTGATATGATTTCGACCACGGCTTATGAATATTTGGAATCATCTGACCCTTGGATTGTACCTAGTCCTTTGGAATTCGATGCACTAGGTGACACTATGCCACTTAGTCCAGCCGAAACGTCATATGTTTCTATCCAATCCACTTATCCCTCCTCGGATGACCAACATCTATTGGCACCCGATAGTCACTTGATGCCATAATGGTTAAATTCCTTGTTGTCTGCATTTGACTACATTTCCCCAGTTTTTCCTTCTAATGAATCTATTCTGGAAATGCTTAGCATCGACGACCTACCTTGGGATGATAACCATCATCGATCATCTTTTCACCCCCCACTTGAAGAAATCTAGGAAGATATATGCTCTATCTTTCCTCCCGCTATTGTCGATTCTTTAACATCTCCCATGACTTCGACTTCCACTGACTTAGATCCAGTAGTCAACATGGTGATCTCTTCAGTAGGGCTATTGGAGCCTAATCTCTCTACCCTTATCGAGGTCATCGACATGTATCCCTTCCAGCATGCTTTTCTTCCATCAAATGAAGCTCTCTTGGTAGACATGGTCGACATTAATCCCTTGACATGTATTCCTTCCAAAGCATTATCCTCTTGGAAGTCATGATCAAGAGACCATGAACACAATTTCTCTTCTCTGTAGCAATCTCATCAAAAAATTAAACAGAGGTCACGAGCACAGTTTCTCTTCTCTGTAGCAAGCTCGTTAAAAAATGAAATGGAGGCTTTGAGCATAGTTTTCCTCTCTGGAGCAAGCTCGTTAAAAAATGAAACAACAATCTGGGGATTGAACCTGGAACCCTGAGCATAGTTCTTTTCCTATATCAAGCTCATTAAAAAATGAAACAGTCACCTCTCTTGAACCTTATTTTCATCCACTCTTATCCTTTTTCTCCATTTAGTAGAGAAATTGCTGACAACCTCAAAGTCGGTGAATGAATTGAAGCTTGGAGGGCATGTCTCCAACCTTTGATGATCATTCTGGAGTTAAGCCACTAGCTTTTAAGCTGGGGGCATACCGATCATAGTCATAGTTCATTCTCAAGCTCAAAAAACATAAGAACATGCCGGGTAAACTTTTATCTCTTTTTCGGACCCACATGGATACATGAAAAAGGAACCCCATGGAGTCATCTTTAAGCTCTTTTCAGACTCTCTAAACATGAAAAGATTGATGAGTGATCTTGCTTCCTTTACCACTCATTAAAAGGTTTGAAAGGGCGTCTTTCAAGTGATAATTTAACTCTTTTTTGGCCTCATGAGACTAACATTACGAAAAAGGACCACATTGGAGTCATCTTTAAGTCATTTTCAGACTCTCTAAATATGAAAAACAACTGAGTTTACCTTCTCTGGACTCGTTAAACAATCATACATTGAAGGGCCCATACGGGACCGAACCCTTACTTCTTCTAGTTTGTTAAACAAAGGAAGAGGGACTTACTGAAGGTGAGTTATATCGAGCATGTGTTACCCTCCTCAAGCTCGTTAAACCAAAAAGAGGTACTCGTATATCTAGATGGGGGAAAAATTGAAAGAAGCAAGCCAAGTAGTCTTTGAGAACGCTAACAGTAACTCTTATGGTCACCCTTGAACATGGCACTTTGTCTTTGCACACATTTTAATACACTGAACCTTTGCACTAAGCCAATCCTTTGAGATTCATTTTCTCCCTTGGGTCACCTGACGAAAGTCATAGCATCCACTACATCATCAAGTTTTATTCCATGTCAATTTTCCACTGTTGTGCCTCAATGTTCAAGGGAAGTATCTGCCTCGAGAGTCAGCCATCACAAATATCCTATTTCAATACCTGTGTCAGTCCATGTTCATTTGATCTACCAATTACATCTCTCTGTCAGTTTCGTGTCGTTGATGGGGGATACATCAAGGCCCTCCTTCGAAAAGTCTATTCCTGTCGACTTCAACACATTATCTAGGAACTAGACTTAGAAACCAGTTAATACCTTGGGACCTGTATGCCTCAATGGAAGTCCTCCTCATGTCCGATAGTGGGTTTACATCATTGACCCCTGATCAGATGATTCCATAGATGTTCGAATTTAGCTCATCTATTCACATTCGTCGGAATGTACTAGAGTACCTTGGGAATCATTGACATCAATGGTGATCTCCATCGCACTTGTTAATGGTTTACCTCATTGACCGATAATCAAGTGGTTTATGCCATGTTCTACATTAGGACATCTATTCACATGGTTATATTCATACTACATCGAGCTTGGTAAGAAGACCCTGGGTTGAGTTTTCACTCTTATATACTTTGCCCAGGTTGCGAAGGGGTTCTTTTGAACTATGACACATATACTGTTACATAGATCCACTTTGTATTGGTCGTGGCTATGTCTTGTAATCTCGTAGATCCACTGTGTATTCTTCGTGGCTACGATCATTTCAGGTCATGGGAGTATAGATCCACATTATATCTTCAGTGGCTATATTTTTTATCAATGTAATTATGGATCCGCGGTGTATTTTATGGCGGCCATACCTAAAAAGTCTTTATCACTCAAGCATAGGTATGCTTGCCTTGGGTTTGAAACATGTCATAATATTTGTTTGATGGTTGTGTGTAGATTTTTCCAGCCTCTCTGCATCCATACCCTTGCTCGAAAATGTCTACAAAGTAATTCAGTCATCATTGTCTTCTAACTTTATACTTTGGGGGGAAATCTGTTACACATCAAAATTACTCACTTCAATAGTGTCGCACGTGTCGTCATTACAAGTTTTGTAAGTGTCGCATCTTGTCTACAAGTGTCTCATATTGACCACAAGTGTTGCAAGTGTTGTAAACACCATAGTGCCATATTGCCTATGTCGTGCCTCTAAGGACATCATAAGGACACTTAAGACACCTCAAAGGCTAGTTTAGAAGAAGAGAAATCAGTTGACAGGGAGTACAAGCCTTTTTCCACTGAAAGAACCACTCAAAATGGATTTTTGAGAGGATCTCTCCCCTACCCACTACCAGGGAGTGTTAGCACTCCTTGAACCTCTTTGGGGGAGAGTTATCATGCTCTGTGCACCCTTTTGGGGGAGCGCTACCCTTCCTGAGAAAATTTTGGACAGTTGAGGGAAATCAACAAAGAATCTCCTTCATATTTGGAGGTGGTTGGATTCGAATAGAATGTCAAGGCATGATATTAGGGAATATACTCAACTGAAGGAGAGGAATCCTCAACTTATCCCAAGGATCTCTCAAATGGTTGGGTCTCTCCAAGATTATATAAGGAGGCCTTCTCATGGTGAAAGGGAGAGGACAGACTAGAGATTGATACCAAACTTATGATCCTATAAGTGGTATTAATAGAAAAGATTGGAGATATGAAACTTATGATCTCATGAGTGAGATGTCATCAAAGCAATCATTGTAGATTACTTGAGAAAAGGGGTTGGACAAGGAGAACTGAAAGAAGTTGTTGCACCTTCATCAAAGGACTGTAAGTACTTTTACTTGTTCTTATCAATATATCAATGCTTGGCCTATTTCTTTCAAATTTATGTTTGTTCCGCATGAATTTCTTTTCAATAGATAGATCTATGTTTGAGCTAATCTCAATAGAATAGGAAGTTCTTTGTATCTTTGTTTGTTCTACAGGACCTATCAAGGAGCTTAGGATCGAAGCTCAGCCTGGACTTTGCAAGGACAAACGTTGTTAATAAGGTACATATCTTTCTTCTTCTCTTTCGTATATTAGCTTGATTAGATCTAAAAGGATGTCAGTGTCCATGTTAAGCACTTTTCTGTCTTGGCCTTAGGAGTTTAGAGTCCAAGAGAGAATCCACTTGTCCGTAGGGGGATTTCTTTGTAATAAAGACAAACATCATGCACATAGCCTCTTTCAAGGTGTGGAAGGATTGATCAATTGTTGGAGTCCAAGTGAAGGCATTCTTTTTAAGGAGAGCAGTGAGAGGTGCTAAAATTTTCCATAATTCTTAACAAACTTGGGATAATAAACTGTTAAACCCAGAAAACCACACAAGCTCTTAAGAGTTTTAGGGCGAGGCCAATCCTGCATAGCTTCAATTTTCTTAGGATCCACCCTTACACCATCCTTTCCAACAATATGACCCAGGTACTGCACTTCTAAGGCTCCAAAGGCACATTTATATTGTTTGAGGAAAATTTGGTACTGAGGAATCCAATGGGAAAGGTCCCGAATAAGGGTGTCAGTGGGACCACTATACTCCTTTTTTTTTAAGTCATGTGGAGTTATACTTCGATTAGAATAATACTGCAGTGGAAAAATTCCATAACATGAAGAAATGTGTATTAATTTCGCAACCAAAATGCAGGAGGAAAGGTTGCACGACAATAGATCTAGTATGTTCCTTCTTTGTTTTGTTTATGTCCCAAGGGTTAAGGTTTTTCAGGGTTCCTACAGACAAGGGTTTTCTCTGTTTTGTAGCTCTCTGATATACGTGCAGGGTCAAACAGTAGTACTTGACCCAATATCTCAAGGCAACAACTAAGGAGGCTAGACCGTACCCTTAGTCATACTACCCAATTACCCAAGTAATAGAGAGTAATAGAGAGTATCTTTCCAAGTGTTTTTCTCGGTGGCACTATAGCAGTTAGGTGATCGATTGATTGATCTATAGTGGATTTCAGGATACCTAAGTCAGTTTGTATACAAGTGTTTTCTAATGCACTACCACTCGAAGGGGTACCAATAGGGGTTACAAAGGTGGCCAACAATGTGAGGTTAAAAACCTCTTGTATTTCCTGCATGTATGCTTCCCCGACCACATATTTATGCACTGAATGACATATCATTGTAGTTTTAAGACATTGGAACATGTCTCTACCCTGGAAAGAAATTAACCCACAATTCCTATCAAGGAAAGTGCTCTAATACCTTTATTCAAAGAAAGCAATGTTCGCTTGCCTCTTCAAGGGGGAAAACTCCAACAAAGCAACGATCTATTACAATAATTCTCAACAAAAAAACTTCTCATGCCTCCTACTCTTATTTATACTAATTCTATCTTCTAAAGAACATTCTAGAGGAAGATATTTCTAGAAGCGGAAGCTTCTATTAGGTCTTCTTACATTGACTTGTTCACATTTATTAAATAGGCCTTATAAACTAATTTCGACCTTTATTACATGGAAAATATATTATTCTACCGACGTGACGGGTTAGGGAGGTTAGGTTCCTAACATTTAGACCTTGAGATTTGAGTTGATTTCTCAGTTTTTTTAAACCTCTGTACGAAATAATTCTAGGTAAAATTCTATTTCAAACCCTTAATTTCTTAACCAAACATTTCCTTCTTTGAAAACAATAAAAATAACAATACGTGAAGCAACTATGACGATCCTTTTGTCCCACATCACATTTCATCCTTTACTAATTCTATTTTTATTTATTTGAAATGTTAACAAATTTCATTAATTAATTAATCCAAGCTACAATAGAGGGAAAGCTCCCAAGAGAATTGCAAAAGAAAAGAATTCTTAACATAGATCCGGTATACAACATAATCAAATTCCTCAACAAAAGTGCTTAAAATTGTAGGTAAAATTCTATTTCAAACCGTTAATTTCTTGGGAAAACATTTCCTTCTTTGAAAACAATAAAAATAATAATACCCGAAGCTTCCCAATTAAGTCGTTGTGGTATATTAGTACATAAACATGATTCTCCTCCCCAACAATAAGGACTATCCAACCATTGCTCTACCCTTTAATTGTTCCTTTCTAGTGAAAATCCTCAAGTCCAAGCACCAATATCATTCTGCGACCAAAAAAGTACACCAACCAAGCATTCATTACTTGCTCACCAATTCAATAAAAAATTATTAATTTTTTAAAAGGGAAACATACCTATAGATTCTCCCTTTGCAGTGTTTGTACTCCAATGCAAAACTTGAATATGAAGGCTCTAGTGGTAACATTAAACAAATACATTACAAAGATAGGGTCGAAGTCTACAAGAATATATCCCTTGTCCATGATGCTACATAGGTCATAGTCTTCTAATGACCTATTATATCCTAGTCACAAGAAGAACACAAATACCAAATCAATAATGGGAGAGAAGCTTCAAAAATATGTGGTTTCATGCATCTTCATCTTTTGAAGTGATTGAATATTGTCGATTAAATCATATCTACTTGCACCAACTTTCAAGTTTAAATCAAATCATATCAACTTATACCAATTTTCAAGTTTAAATCACTCAAATTCAAATCACATAGAGTGTGGTTGATATACTTCAATATCCATCTTCCTTTTATATAAACCACGTTGTTGTTAGGTTGTGTTAGTTACAAGGTCACTTGAGCACATGTTATTCTCAATTAATCTACCTTAATTGTGGTTTTGCAAATATCTTCACACAACAATGGAGAGCACGAGAACCCCACACATTGTCGGACATGTCCAAACATCAATGCATAAACTTTGCAAATTGGGTTTTAAGGATGTATTGCAGAAAGAAGAATATCACAAGTAAACAACTACATATCATAGGTGAGACAAGAACAATGTTAATTGCAAGTGAAATCCTCACACTAGATGCACACAAGGGAAAATAAAGACTAGGGTTTTGTAGAGGCCTATGTACAACAAGCAAGGGAAAGAATAATCAACGCAACAACTCTAGACTCAAGCAACTAGAAGTAGAAGAATGTTAATCATGGGTTGAAATTATGGTAGTGGGAAAAGGCACTTAGTCTCTGTGGTAATGGGCAAGGGAAATGGCCCAAAGGGGTTAGATCCAATGGTGGAAAGCGAGGCGTTTTTCACCGTTGGGCAAGGTTCAATTCTCGTGAGGGATTTACATGGAGCCATGGGGACACCTTGAGGTAGTGGTCGAACGTGTGGTTGCACCCATAGATACCATATTAAATGGTATCGTGACCCATGCACACATAAGTGGATCAAATCCCACCCCCATGTCCTTCAAATTTAAAGCCCAAAGGGGTTGGATCCAATGGAGGAAAGTGAGGAGTTTTTCACCATTGGGCAAGGTTCAATTCTCGTGAGGGATTTACCTGGAGCCATGGGGAAACCTTGAGGTAGTGGTCAAACGTGTGGTTGCACCCAGAGATACCATATTAAATGGTATCATGACCCATGCACACATAAGTGGATCAAAGCCCACCCCCATGTCCTTCAAAATTTTAAGGTCCCCGAGGTGTAGGATAGTCGGTGATAGAGTGTGTTGTTAAGCCACTTTGTGTTGAAAAGTCACCGATTCGAAACCTGCGGGGACAAAAAATCCAACCATGTTAAGGGATGGTGTGGCTCAAGCCGGGTGTAATCCCCGGATGATTTTGACAGCTTAGATGCCCCTGAGTCGCGGTTTATCAAGCCAAAGGTTAATTCCGCTGCCAAGAAGGTCCGGAGAAATTAACAAAAAAAAAAAAAATGGGCAAGGGAAATAGCCAGATGGAGGGTGCATGTGACATATTTTGTAAAATCCCTAGCCACATGGTGAATGTAATGAGCTAGGTGCAAAGCCAAGCATTGGCAAGGGGATGAAGAGATGTGACGCAGGATGAGACATGACCTCCACCTCGTCGCGCTCTTGCTCACATGATCGTTCTCATTCATTCATGAGCCGAAGCGGCTCTTTCGATTCCTTTGTGGAATCTCTGCTAAAAACTCAATCCACAGGTCCTTAATTCACCCGCACGGTTTTTCCACACTTAACCGTGATCTTCCCCAACTCAATATTGGGTTTTGAGGTTTCTTGTTCTCTGATGTCGAGATTTTCTGTCCTCTCGAACTCCCGAACTCCGATTCGCCGATGCGCTCCTTTTGGCCTTAGCCCCTCCTAGCTATGCCCCCTAGTCCATATGACTAGTCCTCGTAAGACCGCAGTCTTATCTCCTTATTGCGATTCGGGGTTTTGCGATCCTCGATGTCACGAACCTCTGTCCCTGCAATCTCCCGATCACCGATTGCCGATACGGCACTTTATTCGTTAGCCCTCTTGGCTAAGATCCTAGCCCATATGACCACTATCCCCTCGAGACCGTAGTCCTATTCCTCGTATCGAGGTTTCAGACATCGCAATGTCGATATGACACTTTGTCCACGGGATCCTCGATATCCCGATCCCCGATTCTTCGATGTGGCTTTCCTATCGGTACCTTTTCCCGAAGGCCTTCACTCGCTGCCACACGTCCTTTCAAGACGGACGACCCTGATCCAATCTTCACGATTTCGTGACTTTCACTACCTAGATGACAGAAATCCTTTGTCAACTCAAAACCCCGGTAGCCGATATACCGACGGGTCTCCGATTTCCGCCACGTGTCCCCTCAAATGGACGGTCCAGATCAAATATCGTTGATTCGGGGCTTGAAGTGTCCCGACTTCCTCTACCTCGAGAAATCCGATATCCCGAGTGTCGATATCCCGATGAAAGCTCTCGTCGGGACTTTCACCTCGGCTATTCCCGATGGTACACCTCATGCAGCTCCTGTCCGATCCGACGGCTGACGGGTAATTGGACCAAGATCCAACGGTCTAGATCCATTCTTCCTGCGTGCTCCTCTTGCTTCCTCCTGGATGTGAAAACCTTCCAACGGTCCAGATCTTCTTCGGTTGATCCAACGACCGATGCTACTCCTCCCGAGCATTGGTGCTTTCTTCTTGCACTTGGAAGAATTCCAAGTTCTCAAAGGCCTCAACCTTTGTCCTCTCCTATCTATGAGCTCCTTTACCTAAGTTCTCGCCTGCATATGAAAACATTGTTCCTCCTGAGCTTTGGTTACTCAGAACTCATTCAAAGGGTCCTGTAGCTCCTGCACTCCTTGCAGTTACGACTATGTGCACCGAAAGCACTCGCCCTCCTGAGCTTCTCCTTCTTTCGAATCCTCGAAGGATTCTTGGACTTCTGCGCCTCTGCAGAGTCTCCACGCACACGCAGTGCTTTCTCTCCTAAGCTTCTCACACGCTCATACCCCTAAGGGATTTTGTCCTTCTTCCTTCTCCTGCAGATGGAGAATGTTTGGATGCCCTCCTGGCTATCCTCTACCTCAAGCAACTCCTTGCTGAGTCTGCAGGGTGTTCAGCAACCCTGTGAAGATCCCTCAGTGGATTCTTCCTTTAATTACAGAACTCAAAGAGTTATCTTCTCTTCCCTGTGCCTACCTGCACGTTGTCTCAATGCCCTCCTGGCAGAGTATCTTCTCGCAGAACTTCCAGCAGTTCTGTCTCCTTCTGTGCACCCTATGCGCCTGCTCAATGCCCACCTGGCAGAGCTCTCCGAATCCTTAGTGATTTTGTTTCTTCTTCATGAACTCACAGCAGAGTTTCCCCAAATGCACCACTATGCATATGCTCAATGCCCACTTGGCAGAGCTTCACAGAACTCCTCAGAGATTCTGTCTGCAACTGTGTCTCTACTACATAGCCTTGCCTCCAAGGTGTTCATCAACCTTGAGGTCTTCACTGAGTTGTTGATTCTAGTTCTTGTGCCACAACACGTCTTTGTCTGAACCCGCAGTATTCAGAAGTGCTTCAGTGCATCGGTATTCAGAGACCGCAGTACTCTGTCATTCCCTCCTGGCATGAAACCTCAAAGACCTTCACCTGAAATCAGACACACTCCTGCAAATGCATGATAACAGCATACATTCATAGCATACAATGGAACACTCACAGACATTCATTCAACATAGAATACATGCAGGAAAAACTGCTCTGTTTGTATTAAAATGGAAAATGCCAGTTTGTACAAGGGTGTTCCTGAGCACGGCTTGTAACAAGGTCTCGGCTCCTTCTCTTCTTCTCTCTACTCGCAGATCATCACACAACTACTTCCTTCTTATTACCAAAATGAGATACGAAATCTCTTTTACCTGAGGGGGCTCTTCGAGCGCTTCCCTCCAACCTACCTACCCTATTCAATTGCATTGAATGGGATGTCTAGTCCACATCTGGATCTAGATCTCAACCATACAAACATTAAAGGCCGATCTTATCTACAGCCTACGCAAAGGCACGGCTTCATGACTTAATAGCCTAAGCATTTAAATTACATTCAATTCAGATTTAAATGAGGCTGCGCCTCTCTTCACCATCGAATGCGTGCGCTTGACGTGGTTGGTTGGACGGCTAGATGACGTGGAGAGATTCTCTTGCATCATACTCCTCAGATGCAAAATTCATGAGCTCCTGCTCATGATCTTCCCATCTCAGCTGTGGAAATCCTCCTGGATCCCAAATCATCCTCTGGAGCTGTTCATCTACTCCATTCTGTTGCTGCTTCTACTACTGCTGCTACTTCCTTTCTGCCCAGCCTTTCCTTGATGGCAGTCTCTGCTGACTCTACCATCAGCCTTCTGATCTCCTCAATCACTGCATCCAACTGCTCCAGTGGCTGGTCCTGTTCTTACAGTCTCCTCAGCTGCAAAAATTTTCTGCAATTGGGTAGATCATCATGATCTCCCATGCTTTCTTCTTCATCAGCTTCCAACTTCACCTGTTGGATGTGCACGCTCTGCACTTTCACCCTTTCTTCCAGGGCTTCTATCTGTTCCCACAGATCAGCAAAGCAAATGATGTCTGCTTCTTCTTCTTCTCCTGCTACCAACTCCCATGTTGCAGTCTTTTCAGTCTCCTGGCTGAAAATACTGAGCCATTCCTCAGAATGCTCATTATCCTCTTCTGCTTCTTCTGCTTGGGCAGTCTCAAACAACTGCTCCAATTCCTCTTCCCTAACAGTCTCAGCTGATTGTTCTTCTGTTGTTGTTGCATTTGCAATACATATTTCTGCCTCCTCCTGGGCAAGTGGTAGGAATATTCCAATTCCCCCAATCATCAGAAGATCTCTCAGATCCTCCTCCTCTGTCAGTTGTATCTGTTGATCTAAACTCATCTTTGAATTTATGAGACCCTTCGATAGTCTTATCTTCTCTGTCAGCTCCTCGGGTTGATCAAAACTCACCTGCTCATCCCTGCCCACCTGGCAATATGGGATCTGTTCACTGCCCTCCTAGCAGATTATGAGATCAACTGATCCCATCTTCATCAACACTCCTTGCTGAATTGAACTCACCTCTGAGTCCATGAGACTTTCAGATAGTCTCGAATGCTCATCTCTGCCCACCTGGCAATCTGAGATGCTTCCGCTGCCCTCCTGGCAGTCTTCGAGATCTCGTAGCGACCTCGTTTCATTGCCCAGCTGGCAATGTGAAATTCCTTGGCTGTCCTGATGACAGTCTCTGAGATCCTGCAACGATCTCATTTTGTTGCCCACCTGGAAAACTGGAATTTCTTCTCTGCCCTCCTGGCAGTTCTTGAGATCCTCAGCTGATCCCAATTCACTGAGATTTCTCCCAGTTTCTGGTTCGCATATCTGAACCATTTCTTCTTCTGGTCCTTTGAGGTTTTCAGCATACCTCAACCATCCTCTTAACAGCCTATGCTGCCTTATGACCATCAACTCCTTGACTGACCATTTTACTTTTGCCTTCTTCATGGGCCATTCATATACCCATCTCGGCTTGGCTTTCTGCCGCATCTTCAGTTCGAGCTTCTCTATGTCTGCTCTTATTTCAACGAGCTCTTTATCCATTTCTGCAAGATTTTATGCCTTGCTCTTCCTCCTAGCATGCCTATGGTCTTCAGTAACCATGGTGTTGTCCCTGTCTGCTCTCCTAGCAAACCTGTTACTGTCACTCTACACCAAGAGTGTTACCAGCTTCATCCTACAGTCCTGCTGACTGTCTTCTTAATTGCTGCCTACCTGCAAATAATCGCCACAGAGTCTCCAGTGCTCTGTCTTCCTTTACCTCCTCGCTTCACCTGAAATATACAAGTGAATTTCCTACTCTGATACCACTTGGTTTGTATCAGAGTGCTCTTTACCTCTTATGCCTCCCTCCTGCCTGAAATATACAGACAAGGATCAAGCTCTGATACCACTTGACGTAGGACGAGACATGACCTCCACCTCGTCGCGCTCCTACTCATAGGATCGTTCTCATTCATTCATGAGCCGAAGCGGCTCTTTCGATTCCTCCGTGGAATCTCTACTAAAAACCCGATCCACAGGTCCTTAATTCACCCGCACGGCTTTTCCGCACTTAACCGTGATCCTCCCCGACTCAATATCGGGTTTCGGGGTTTCTTGTTCTCTGATGTCGAGAGTTTCTATCCTCTCGAACTCCTGAACTCCGATTCACCGATGCGCTCCTTTCAGCCTTAGCCCCTCCTGTCTATGCCCCTTAGTTCATATGACTAGTCCTCGTAAGACCACAGTCTTATCTCCGTATCGCGATTCGGGGTTTTGCGATCCTTGATGTCATGAACCTCTGTCCCCGCAATCTCCCAATCACCAATTGCCGATACGACACTTTATTCGTTAGCCCTCCTGGCTAAGCTCCTGGCCCATATGACCACTATCCCCTCGAGCCCGCAGTCCTATTCCTCGTATCAGGGTTTCGGACATCGCAATGCTGAAATGCATAAACACTTTGTCCACGGGATCCCCGATATCCTGATCCCTGATTCTCCGATGTGGCTTTCCTATCAGTACCTTTTTCCGAAGGCCTTCGCTCGCTGCCACACGTCCTTTCAAGACGGACGACCCTGATCCAATCTTCGCGATTTCGCGACTTTCGCTACCCAAATGACAGAAATCCTTTGTCAACTCAAAACCCCGGTAGCCGATATACCGACGGGTCTCTGATTTCCGCCACATGTCTCCTCAAATGGATGGTCCAGATCAAATCTCGCTGATTCGAGGCTTGAAGTGTCCCGACTTCCTCGACCTCGAGAACTCCGATATCCCGAGCGCCAATATCCCGATGACAGCTCTCGTCGGGACTTTCACCTCGATTTTTCCCAATGGTAAACCTTGTGCAACTCCTGTCCGATCCGATGGCTGATGGGTAATTGGACCAAGATCCAACGGTCTGGATCCATTCTTCCTGCACGCTCCTCTTGCTTCCTCCTGGACGTGAAAACCTTCCAACGGTCCAGATCTTCTTCGGCTGATCCAACAGCCGATGCTACTCCTCCCGAGCGTTGGTGCTTTCTTCCTGCACTTGGAAGAATTCCAAGTTCTCAAAGGCCTCAACCTTTGTCCTCTCCTATCTGCGAGCTCCTTTACCTAAGTTCTCGCCTGCGTATGAAAACGTTGTTCCTCCTCAGCTTTGGTTACTCAGAGTTCATTCAAAGGGTCCTGTAGCTCCTGCACTCCTTGCAGTTATGACTGTGTGCACCGAAAGCACTCGCCCTCCTGAGCTTCTCCTTCTTTTGAATCCTCGAAGGATTCTCGGACTTCTGTGCCTCTGTAGAGTCTCCACACACACGGAGTGTTGCCTCTCCTGAGCTTCTCACATGCTCAAACCCTTGAGGGATTTTGTCTTTCTTCCTTCTCCTGTAGATGGAGAATGTTTGGATGCCCTCCTGGCTATCCTCTGCCTCAAGCAACTCCTTGTTGAGTCTGCAGGGTGTTCAACATCCCTGTGAATATCCCTTAGTGGATTCTTCCTTTAATTACAGAACTCAAAGAGTTATCTTCTCTTCCCTGTGCCTACCTACACGCTATCTCAATTCCCTCCTGGCAAAGTATCTTCTTGCAGAACTTCCAATAGTTCTGTCTCCTTCTGCGCACCCTATGTGCCTGCTCAATGCCCACCTGGTAGAGCTCTCAGAATCCATAGTGATTCTATTTCTTCTTCCTAAACTCATAATAAATTTCCCCCAAATGCACCACTGTGCATATGCTCAATGCCCATTTGGTAGAGCTTCACAGAACTCCTCAGAGATTCTATCTGCAACTGTGTCTCTCCTACACAGCCTTGCCTCCAAGGTGTTCAACAACCTTCAGGTCTTCACTGAGTTGTTGATTCCATTTCTTGTGCCGCAACACGTCTTTGTCTGAACCCGCAGTATTCAGAAGTGCTTCAGTGCACCGGTATTCAGAGACCGCAGTACTCTGTCACGCCCTCCTGGAATGAAACCTCAAAGACCTTCACCTGAAATAAGACACACTCCTGCAAATGCATGATAACAACATACATTCATAGCATACAATGGAACACTCACAGACATTCATTCAACACAGAATACATGCAGGAAAAACTGCTCTGTTTGTATTAAAATGGAAAATACCGGTTTGTACAAGGGTGTTCCTGAGCACAACCTGTAACAAGGTCTCGGCTCCTTCTCTTCTTCTCTCTACTCACAGATCATCACACAACTACTTCCTTCTTATTACCAAAATGAGATACAAAATCTCTTTTACCTGAGGGGGCTCTTCGAGCGCTTCCCTCCAACCTACCTACCCTATTCAATTGCATTGAATGGGCTGTCTAGTCCGCATCTGGATCTAGATCTCAGCCATACAAACATTAAAGGCTGATCTTATCTACATCCTGCGCAAAGGCATGACTTCACGGCTCAACAGCCTAAGCATTTAAATTACATTCAATTCAGATTTAAATGAGGCTGCGCCTCTCTTCAGCATCAAATGCGTGTGCTTGACGTGGCTAGCTGGTCGGCTGGCTAACGTGGAGAGATGCTTCTACATCAAGATGGAAAGGCGTGAGGGGCAGCAACATTGTCAGAGCTAACAATGCCATCTTTGTTGCAATATGGTAGTGTCAACTTCATTACATCATGGCAGTGTCAGATATTAAATGTAGAAGCTCCGAACCGATCAATTCCACAAATCGGTTTTATTTGTTTTTTAAATCAATTTTAAACTCTTACAATTAAGAAAATGATTTTTCCCTCGACCAGTGGTATTTAGTCCCATCAATATCGTGGGGAAATAAAGAAATGGGAATATAATGGTATTTAGTCCCGTCAATATTGTGAAGGGCAATTAAAAAAAATGGGAATATAGGTTTTTGAAAATTATAAAAAGAATTTTTAATGTTTCAAAAAAGGGAATTAGTAAAAAATAATCCACAACATAGGGAAAACTTGTAAAAAATATATTCAAAATGCATCAAAGTAATGTCTCAATAAGCACGAGTTAATAGGCAGTCAATGATAGTTGATCGCTATGCAAAAGCTATAGTCGCTGGCCAGAGGGAAGGACTAATATGGCCGGAGGAAGGGACTAATAAGGTTTGCATATCAATTTAGCCATGAAGATCGGGTTGAATATATGAAGATAAGGTTTGAATATCAAGATCATGTTGAAGTTGTGAGGGACTAATAAGGTTTGCATATCAATTTAGCCATGAAGATCAGGTTGAATATATGAAGATAAGGTTTGAATATCAATACCATGTTGAAGTTGTGAAGTTCAATTACTGGTTGTGACAAATCGGATTTATTTTAATCTCCATAAAATAAGTGAATAATAGAAAATAATATTTTCTCAAAGAATGGAAAATAACATTTACTAGAAGAATGGAAAATAACATTTAAATAGCATTTATCATGCCCAAAGTTTGATGGAAACTTTATACATAAACACATATACTTAAGTGTCATGCTTATAAATTTAAGCATAAACATGTATACTTAAGTGTAATGATTATACTTAAGGGTGATGCTGTAATAACAAAAGAATGGAAAATAACATTTATTATGCCCAAAGTTTGATGGAAATTTTTTACATAAAAACTTATACTTAAGGGTGATTCTGTAATAACAAAGTGATGAAAAATTTATACATATACACACTTATATATAAGGGTGATGAAACAAAAAAATAGAAAATAACATTTATTATGTCCGAGTTTAATGGAAAATTTTTACATAAAAACTTATACTCAAGGGTGATGCTATAATAATAAAGTGATGAAAAATTTATACATATACACTTATATATAAGGGTGATGGAAAATATTAAGGGTTAACTTAAGGGTGATGTTGTAATAATAAAGTGATTGAAAAATTATACATAAACACTTATACTTGATAATGACGTTGTAATAATAAAATGTGATGTTTTTGTTTTACACTTATATATAAGGGTGATGGAAAATATTAAGGGTTAACTTAAGGGTGATGTTGTAATAATAAAGTGATTGAAAAATTATACATAAACACTTATACTTGAGAATGACGTTGTAGTAATAAAATGTGATGTTTTTGTTTTATTTCTATGTGATAGGATATGAAGACGAAAAGGTAAATTGACACTCCTTGTAGACGGAAGTTAAGATCCATGCTCCCGTGAAGGTTTCCAACAAGGATGATTCATTGTAATTATGATGTCAAAGAAGGATGATCCATTGTAGTTAAGATGCCAAAAAAATTTCAAGATTAAAAAAAGAAATATCACCAAAACATATCGGATGTTTAATTAAGATGTCAACATTTTTAACCTTCTATCTTCTATAGAAAGGAAGTTTCACTGAAGGCATATGAGGTATCATTAAAAATAAGGTAGGGAAAATGGAATAATAATGACACATAGTTCATTAAAGTTTTAATTGCCGATACTCATAAGGAATGCATTCATCATAACAAAAAAAACCAAAACATAACACAAAACAATAACAAAAACATCATCCATGAAAATAAGGACAAACATGTAGAACGTCCAAGATCTAAAAAACAATCAAAATGTCTTGAACGCTATGACAAAGACGCATTATTATTCTGTCCATGTTTTGAAGTTCATGAAAAAACCTGCACTGCCAGACCCATATCCCTATCATCTTCCCCTCCTCGTTGGTTTGAAAGTAAGTTCCCAACATGGGCCAAACTTCCTTTGCTTTCTATGGAAACGTTAACGACAACTCCTAGTGCAAGCAGAGTACAAGAAATATAAAATTATTGCTTTTTATATATGCTTGCCTTGCGTTATATTAAGACGGTTAACATATATATGCAGTGTGCAGTGCATGTAGTAGGTTTTATGTCAGTATCTATGCTTTGATCTGCACTTCAATCCAGTTTAAAGTTTATGTCAGTGTCTATGTTTAAAGTTTATGTCAGTGTCTACGCTTTGATCATTGATACAGAAAATACATACCGACCAGCATGGTTGCGCCCAAGAGTTAGCGAAATGCTTTACAGCCCTATTCAAAGAAGATCTCCAGCACTTAGAAAATACATACAGGATTGTGCCCATAGTAGGGAAATTCTTTAAAGGCTATATGCTCATAGTCAAGTTTCGACCCAGTCGCTAACTTGGTCGTTCATATGGATGGAGTCGGAGAGAGGTTTTGACACAGGATCCCAGCGTTTTTCCCGATATAAAGTTTCCCCATATAAAATTAGTAAGATTACAACAAATATGTTACAGCCAATCAAAATGCATTTTACAGAGATTCCAAATACAGTTTACTCTTTGTTTTCCATCCGAGGGAGGCTCTCTGTCAAGCTGCGATATTAAAGATTTTAATGATCTGAAACACTAAATTGTCAAACCAGGGCAAGTAAACTTAGAGCTGCTACACTGTATGTGCGGGTAAGATTTTAATCTCTATCTACAGACTATCTTAAGAAGAAAACACAAACCCACTCTTAAAAACTGAATCCCAATGACTATCCTGAAACTTATCATCTCCTATTTAATTCATCAACAGAAAGATTATTTCCTAGAATTCTTTTAATCTAAGTATCGAAAATCAATCTAGATCTGTCTACAGGAAAAAAAAGAAATATCCTACTTACCCTACTGGTACCGGAAGCTTCCTCTAAGTTAATTGCAACCTAACTATCTCACAAAACAGAGTGGTCTCACTATCTAACAGGGCAAAGTACATTCAAACTCTAAGTTATGGTCAGATTGAAAACTGGAATCGAAACAGACCTAGCTCATGCTCTAAACTCTACAGGAATCAACCATGCTTCAATACTAATCGACGTAGCAGATATTTAATAAGCTGGAAACGATACAGTTGAGGAATAATCAATCAATATTCTGAATAGTTAATTCCAAGACTCAATAAACTAACATGCATGCAATTACTACGATACTGAAATAATCTAAATTTAATGCAAGAACAACAACGACTTGAACCTGTTTGGCGGGCCCAACCAAAAGGTACAAACGCCAAAGGGAAGAACCAGAACTAACTATATCATTCTATGCAACCACTGTGTATACTTCATACTCCATTTATTCCAAGAAAATAGCTCAAATCGTATGACAGTGAAATAACACAACGCAACAACAGCTTATATTCAGAAACATGTATTCACGATATAACATAACATAACCCAACCGTCCCTTAGGAGTGGTCCTCTGGTTATATATAGATCCTCCTCCATAACAGTCTAAAGCAAAAATACATTAATTCCAACGGATCCCAGGTCTGAAAATAGCTTGAAATCAAGTTTAAAAACGGTCTTCACATCTTCGTGACACGTAGTGTCACGAAGTGTGAATCATGAAATATTAACGACTCAGTTCTATCATTGTACCTTCAATCATCATATGAGCGATGACTCCATCTGTCATGTAAATCTCGTTGTCTCCCACTCTGGCCATAACGCGCGGATCTTGAGCAACTTCGTAGGTATCTCCACGGGGTACGAGCTGGTACCTGGTACTGGCAAACCATGTTTTAAAATAGAAATAGTACCTAACCCAAGCCACATTAGTTTCAATGTTAATTTAAAGCATCAAAATACATAAAAATAACTTGAAACGTAAAGATACCTTGAGTGACCCCATTCAGTGGTAAAGAGATGTCAACTGTGTCAAAACAAAGCCAGAAGGGGTGGTACTGGGTACGGAAATGGAGGTCTTTGTGATATAATATAGGCAAAAACATGATCAAAATTGGAGACCAACATGCCCCCAAAATGAAGTCTTTGCCTGTCCTCAGGCAACAAAAAGTCAAAGACTGATAGCAATCAGAGCGTTGCAGCAGCTGCAACCAACATCTGTAACCTCTCATGTTTCTTCATATTTCTGATTTCTTTCTTGAGGACTCGGTTGATTATAATATGCTTTCTGGCCATTTTCTGTGGTTTCCTGTTCCTTTTGAAAATACCCTTATTCCTTTGTTTTAACCTTTCAATTTTGGACAAGAGATGAGTTACCCTGACTTTCATGAGTTCATTCTTAGTTTTAATATGTCTATCCAATACAATGTACTCATGTAGCTTCTCTTTCATCCTGTTATTCTTGCTTTCTAGTTTTGCTACCATTGGTTTCAAGGATCGGCTGGAGGAAATATCACAATAGGTTTCAAATGTTTTATCTTGTCCTGGCTGTGCTTGAGGACTAGATGCATGAGTATACTCGTCTGGACTTTGAGTAGGGGTGTGAACTCTATCGGAATTATGATTTGGACTGAGTTCAGGAGTGAACTCATCTGGACTGCGTTCATAAGTGTCAACTGGATCAAAATGATGATCTGGATTGAGTTCAGGAGTGAACTCATTTGGACTTCGTTCATAGGTGTCAACTGGACTAGGTTCAGGAGTGAACTCTCTTTGCATCCGAACAGGGGTACCTGTTGGTACTTGAATTGACTCATTCTGCACAATTCCTTTGGGCGTAGTAGCCTGCCGATCCTCTTTACGGGTTTTTCGAATGAATTGGGACAGAGTCCAAGTCATTTCAGAGGGCTCTGGAGCCTCCTCATGAGCATCCACACCGTCTAACGTCTCCTGTGGTGGGTAACTGGGCACAGAGTTATCCATACCTGACAATGTGCTTTTACATTTGTGTTTTGGATTTCTCCTAGGTTTGTCAGTCAACTCTGCCAGTTTTTCCACGTCAATTATGTTCTCAACAGCTAGGGAAGAACTCGAAATTTCAATATGTGCCTCTGTAGGAGTAGTATTCTTCACGGTTTCGTTATTGGTTTCCACTCCATCAGACCCATGAGCATCAAATGAATTCTCTGGATCAGGGTCTCCAGCATTGGCTTCACTTGTGCTATCGGTTTCATTATTAGGGTCGACTTTGGTCGGGGTTTTACCCCTCTTTTTCCCAGAGTTCAACTTTTGTTGTTGGGGGGCAGGCTTAACACTCCTTTCTTTCGACTTGGCAGAGGCTAGGGTTTTTACCGTGAACAAATCCCAAGTTTCTTGTTTTTTAGACAGTGCAGACTTAATCAAGATCTTAACAAGACCAAAATGAAATAGACTTCCACGAAAATCTTTGGCCTTTCGTACCTGTTCGGCCATCTTTTTTAAACTTTTCAATAGAAAGAAAGGTATGTTCAACAGATGATT